>JACEFZ010003593.1:480000-1062754 GCA_014155875.1 Cepaea nemoralis
AGCCTATAAAGAGAGGTGTGCTACAGGGATGTGTATTGCCTCCACATGTATGTTTGAAAATATTGGAGACATTTTGATGATATCAAAGGCATCATCAATGGGGACATAACATCAATACCATTATATATATATATGCAGAGGATACAGTATTGATTGCAAACAATGAACAGGATCTGCAACATTTAGTAGATACGGTTGTTGTAAGCAGTGAACAACTTGGGCTAAATTGCAAGAAGACAGACATTATAGTGGTCACTAGGAAGAAAGACATACCACAATGTAATATATGGGTAAATGGGAATATTCTTAAACGTGTGAATCGGTACAGTTATCTCGGAACAGTTATAACATCTGAAGGGAGATGCCTTGAAGAGATTTAAACAGGAATCGCCATGGTCAAGGTAGCCTTTTGTAAGATGGAGAAAATACTGACCTATAAAAATATGTAAATTGCAATGAGAAAAAGAGTCTTAAAGTGCTACATGGAACCTGTACTTTTGCATGGATGTGAAATGTGGACGATGAGCAGACAAACTGAAACACATATTATGTTGGTGAAAATGTGGTTTCGGAGGAATATGCGAAGAATGCCACACATGGTCAGATAATCCAATGAGAAAACGAACTATGTAGAGAAGAACAGTTATCAGAACATGGTTTTCTTTTCCTGTTTTCTATTAATGAGTCATGTATACTTGTTCACACGCACACACCCACACATCCATACACACATATACACACTAACACACACAATCGAAATGCACACACACGGAGAAGATAGTTAGAGACATAGATGAATAATATGGAGGACACGGAGGGAGCTGTAGGAGACAGCAAAATATCAGACGGCCTGGTATGGGTAGTTTTATGGTCTGTGCTCCAATGGAGGATCAAGGGCAGAAGATAAACTTGTTGCAACATGCTCTCTTATATATTTTAAATATATTGTAACAACTGCATAGGTGAATGGATAAAGAGGTAAAGGAAGATAGAGTGAGAGGTTTCTTGAGAGCCTTTCAAGAAATCATGGAATAAAATTACCTCAGTCATCGATACATTCTCTTGGACAACGCGAAATGGGGATAACTATTTTCCCCCATGCCACCTGGCAAGACATTTCATGATTATGTTGATGATCAAAGTTAGCATTAGTATAGACAGCTATTGTAGTTTGTTTGTAACCAGAGATTGAAATGGGGAGAACACTTGCGTTGATTCTTTTACAGAAATTACATCTCCACGAACTGGATGTGGATTTAGTGCATGGACGTGGCTTACAGGAGAAGTTGCTTCCCGTACTATAATAAGTCAGTACATGGAAACGAACTGCAATGTTGGCGAGAACTTTAATGCAGACAGCGGAATATTCACAGCTCCAGTTGATGGACTCTATGTGGCAGCTATTTCTTTACTTCTCTGGGAGAACGAACATCTGGGTGTGTGTGTCTGTTACAGTCAAAGTCTGGACCAAGGGCCACGTACTCCCGTGTGTGTGTGTTCAGCTATGACGAAAGAAACAACCGCTTGTCGTGTGGGTGTTGTTTACATGAAAGCTGGTGGAATGTTGTATTCACGTTTGTACCAAATACAGAAGAATGATTATCGCAAATGGATTTACTTTTCTTGTTTTCTAGTGGGGTGAGTTCTATGACATGGTAGCCGCGTTAACCTAGTGGCTAGACACTCGCCTGTCTCACTGGAGGTAAGGGTTTGAAATGCAGGAGGGCGGATTTGAATTGTTAAACTTGACCTGGGCTCACAGGTGGACCCAGCCCAAATTGGCTACAGGAAATATCTTGGGAAGTAAAGGCGGCCTGCGTGACACATCAGCCCCGAGTGTCTTCTGGTCTATACAAACATGTGTCTGGTCTGTACAAACATGTGTCTGGTCTATACAAACATGTGTCTGGTCTATACAAACATGTGTCTGGTCTATACAAACATGTGTCTGGTCTATACAAACATGTGTCTGGTCTATACAAACATGTGTCTGGTCTATACAAACATGTGTCTGGTCTATACAAACATGTGTCTGGTCTATACAAACATGTCTCTGGTCTATACAAACATGTGTCTGGTCTATACAAACATTTGTCTGGTCTATACAAACATGTCTCTGGTCTATACAAACATGTGTCTGGTCTACACAAACATGTGTCTGGTCTATACAAACATGTGTCCAGCAAGGCTATGTGCCTTAAGTCGTGTAAAAGGCACCTTGTTTATGTGACACAGTAAAGTGAGCCTTGTACACGCCTCGGGGCGTATTGCGCACATGGTTCTAGACCCATATTGTTATAGGACAATCGACACTCGGGCAGTGATGTGGTTCTAGACCCATATTGTTATAGGACAATCCGACACTCGGGCAGTGATGTGGTTCTAGACCCATATTGTTATAGGACAATCGACACTCGGGCAGTGATGTGGTTCTAGACCCATATTGTTATAGGACAATCGACACTCGGGCAGTGATGTGGTTCTAGACCCATATTGTTATAGGACAATCGACACTCGGGCAGTGATGTGGTTCTAGACCCATATTGTTATAGGACAATCGACACTCGGCAGTGATGTGGTTCTAGACCCATATTGTTATAGGACAATCGACACTCGGGCAGTGATGTGGTTCTAGACCCATATTGTTATAGGACAATCGACACTCGGGCAGTGATGTGGTTCTAGACCCATATTGTTATAGGACAATCGACACTCGGGCAGTGATGTGGTTCTAGACCCATATTGTTATAGGACAATCGACACTCGGGCAGTGATGTGGTTCTAGACCCATATTGTTATAGGACAATCGACACTCGGGCAGTGATGACGTCAATATCTCCCCGCAGCCTTCACTTCCCAAGACATTTTCTGGTACCAGTTTTAGGCCGGGTCGATCTGGAAGCCGAGGTCAAGGTTAAAGACCAGATTCTGTGCGAATTCGAACCCATGACCTCCGCGTGTCTAGCAGCTACGCTACCGCAGCACACGTGATGTATCATGGCGTTCTATATTTCAGAATAAGCTGCTGGCCTTCACTTGATTTTGTGTACATTTTGATTGAATAACTTTATACTTGTAAATAAGTTCTTTAAAAGGCACACCTGCATACCGATCAGTTCAATGATTTCATATTTCATGTAGGGAACTAATGAATTTCATGAACTCATATTTTATATCTAGATACTGATACATTCCATAATGTCAGTTTGTCTATCATCATCATCATGTACCGTGCAAGACCTTCATGATTCTCCACAGATCTCTCTGTCCCTGGTATTCTGGATCAACTCTGGTGATGATATTCCTCCATAAAACCATCTCAGTCCATTCATCGTCGTTTCTTTTGGTCTGCCTGTGCCTATTTTCCTTCTAATCTTCCCAGTTGTCACGATGCTCTCCAATGCCTCTTTTCTCACAACATGCCCAAAGAATGCTGTTGGCTTCTCTCTTACAGTTGTATATCATGTTCTACTTCCATTAACCTCCTCTAAACAACTGTTGTTAGTTACTCTGACAGTCCAAGGTATTCGCCACATTTTTCTCAAGAACCACATCTCCGTTGCTTCAAAGCTTTCCCTAATTTGTTCATTCACATTCCATCATTCCCTGCCATACAACAAAACAGGTTCTGTAAAACATTTCAGCACTCTTTGTCTTACATTCAGTGATAGTGATTTAATTTGCCTTTATGGATCATACAGGAGATAAATTCTAACAAATGTTAAAGATACGAACATGTAAGGAAACAAGCTCATAAACAGCACCATGTCTGGGAAACTGAAATACTTTGACCATGTTAAACCTGGCAGTGGTTTAGAGAGAACAGTCAGAGACTCATACTTCCTGGGAGAGGCAGTGGTTTAGAGAGAACACTCAGAGACTCGTACTTCCTGGGAGAAGAGATAGGGGTTTAGAGAGAACACTCAGAGACTCGTACTTCCTGGTAGAAGAGACAGGGGTTTAGAGAGAACACTCAGAGACTCGTACTTCCTGGGAGAAGAGATAGGGGTTTAGAGAGAACATTCAGAGACTCGTACTTCCTGGGAGAAGAGACAGGGGTTTAGAGAGAACACTCAGAGACTCGTACTTCCTGGGAGAAGAGACAGTGGTTTAGAGAGAACAGTCAGAGACTCATACTTCCGGGGAGAAGAGACAGGGGTTTAGAGAGAACAGTCAGAGACTCATACTTCCTGGGAGAAGAGACAGTGGTTTAGAGAGAACAGTCAGAGACTCATACTTCCTGGGAGAAGAGACAGGGGTTTAGAGAGAACAGTCAGAGACTCACACTTCCTGGGAGAAGAGACAGGGGTTTAGAGAGAACAGTCAGAGACTCATACTTCCTTGGAGAAGAGACAGTGGTTTAGAGAGAACAGTCAGAGACTCATACTTCCTGGGAGAAGAGACAGGGGTTTAGAAAGAACAGTCAGAGACTCATACTTCCTGGGAGAAGAGACAGTGGTTTAGAGAGAACAGTCAGAGACTCATACTTCCTGGGAGAAGAGACAGTGGTTAAGAGAGAGCAGTCAGAGACTCATACTTCCTGGGAGAAGAGACAGGGGTTTAGAGAGAGCAGTCAGAGACTCATACTTCGTGGGAGAAGAGACAGGGGTTTAGAGAGAACAGTCAGAGACTCATACTTCATGGGAGAAGAGACAGTGGTTTAGAGAGAACAGTCAGAGACTCATACTTCCCGGGAGAAGAGACAGTGGTTTAGATAGAACAGTCAGAGACTCATACTTCCTGGGAGAAGAGACAGTGGTTTAGAGAGAACACTCAGAGACTCATACTTTGTGGGAGAAGAGACAGTGGTTTAGAGAGAACAGTCAGAGACTCATACTTCCTGGGAGAAGAGGTAGGGATAGAACAATACGATGGTGGACACAAGGCATTGAGGACATCATGAGGATGAAAATGTATGTGGCAAAAGAACTAATGATGGATGGTATGCATCCTGTGTTCTGTGAAGGATACCTTAAATAATGGTGATGTAAAGACCTAATCAGCTCCACTAATTTATAATTTTGTGTGTGAAACAAGTGATCAGTTCTATGATTTCATGTTGTCTGTATGAAGAACTAAATTTCACTATGTCCTGTTGTCTTTGATGGATAACATATTTGTCCTATGGCTTCGTGTTGTTAATGTAAATAACGCGAGTGGTTCTATGATTTCATGATGTGTTTTCCACGATTTCATGTTGTCTATGTGAAGAACTGCTCACTTACTATTATTCCATGTGTTAAATGTAAAGAACTAATCAATTTTGAAATATCATGTTGTCTGTGAGAAGAGCCGATCAGTTTTGTGATTACATCTTATATATAAAAGGCGATCTCCGTCTGTCTGTCTGTCTGTCTGTATGTCCATATGTCCTTTATGCGCTCGCGAACGGCCAATCCGATTGAGATGAAATTTCCTACACGTTTTCCTTTCATTCCAGCTCAGCCCACTGTGATATTATTTAGTGTGAAATCGGCTGCTTACCCAATATTATTTAATTTTCCATTTTTCATTATAATTTCATATATCTCAGGGGACTTAACTCTGTAAAAGTTATTTCAAGGGGAATAACTTTTATGTATAACTTATAGTCATATTGTGGCATCGTTTTCAAAGATTTATAAACTCTGTGTCTATAGTTATGTACCGGCATATGAGTTATAATAAACAATGATACAATCTTTAAGGCATTTTCAAAGTTTTCATAAAAATAATGCACAATGCATAACATTGTAACTCATCTTTTTATGCTTAAGAAGTTACTGTAGTCATGCAGGTGATTAGAAAGAGTTTTCATTAAAAATAATGGATGGTGTGTGGAAGGACATTCTTTTAAGTTACTTTTTTTGTTGTATGAATTTAATGAGACGCTACCCGCCAGGAGCTGGGCAAAGCCACGCCGGGTCAGATAGATAGACAGACCCACCTTTTCGCTGCAGTTGTCTACAGGCATATGCGTTAAAATCCTCCTCCTCCTCTCCCTCCTCCTCCTACCCTCTTCCTCTCCCTCTCCTCCCTCTCCCTCCTCCTCCTCCCTCTTTCTCCTCCTCCTCCTTCCTCCCTCCTCCTCCCTCTTCCTCCTATCTCCTCGCCCTCCTCCTAATCACTCCCTTTCCTTCCTCCTCCCTTCTCCTTCTCTCTCCTCCCAATCCCTCCTCCTCTCCTCCTTCTAATTCTACGTCCTCCCCCTCTTCCCTCCTCCTCCTCCCTCCCCCTTCTCCTCCCTCTTCCTCCCTCCTCCTCCCTCCTCCTCCCTCTCCTCCTCCATCCTCCTCCTCCCTCCTCCTCCCTCCTCATCCTCTCTCCTCCTCCCTCCTCCTCCCTCTACCTCCTCCCTCCACATCCCTCCTCCTCCTCCCTCTTCCTCCTTCTCCCTCCTCCTCCCTCCTCCTCCTCCTTCTCCTCCCTCCTCCTTCTCCCTCCTCCTTCTCCCTCTTCCACCTCCCTCCTCCTCCCTCCTCCCTCCTCCTAATCACTCCTCTTCCTTCCTCCTCCCTTCTCCTCCTCTCTCCTCCTACTCCCTCCTCCTCCTACGTCCTCCCCCTCATCCCTCCTCCTACCTCCTCCTACCTCCTCCCCCTCCTCCTCTCTCCACCTCCCTCCTCCTCCCTCTTCCTCCTCCTCCCTCCTCATCCTTCCCCTCCTTCTCCTCCCTCATCCTTCTCCCTCTTCCTCCTCCCTCCTCCTCCCTCCGCCTCCTCCCTCCACCTCCTCCCTCCACCTCCTCCCTCCGCCTCCTCCCTCCGCCTCCTCCCTCCTCCTCCTCTCTCCTCCTCCTCCCTCCTCCTCCATCTCCCCCGTCCTCCTCCCCCTGCGTTCTTCTCCTCCCTCCTTCTCCCTCCTCCTCCTTCTCCTTCCTCCTCCCCCTCCCTCTTCCTCCTCCCCCTCCCTCTTCCTCCTTCTACCCTCCTCCTCCTCCTCGCTCCTCCTGCCTCCTCCTCCTGCCTCCTCATCCTTTCTCCTCCCTCCTCCTCCCTTCTCCTACCTCCTCCTCCTCTCTCCTCCTCCTAATCCCTCCTACTCCCTCCTATTCCTCCCTACTCCTCCTCCTCCTTCCTCCTCCCTCCTCTTCCCTCTTCCCTCCTCCTCCTTCCTCCTCCCTCCACCTCCCTCCTCCTTACTTCTCCTACCTCCTCCTCTCTCCTCCTCCTAATCCCTCCTCCTCCCTCCTATTCCTACCTACTCCTCCTCCTCCTTCCTCCTCCCTCCTCTTCCCTCCTCCTCCTCTCTCCGCCTATCTCTTCCTCCCTCCCAGCTCCTACTCCTCCTTTTCCTTCTTCTGCTGATGCTGCTGCCGCCGCTCCATTTACCCAAGTTAATTGTTGGGGAAGATGTAAAGATCTTTCAAGTGCTCTTTCTAATGCTTTTTGTAAGTTGGTCTTCGTTTATCTAAGGTTGTTCTAACTGCAACCAATAAATGATTAGACAGACAGGCAGAGAGACAGACAGACAGAGAGGGAGCGACGGACAGACAGACAGTCGGGAACGGGAACTTATATGACTACTTATATGAATTAAATGAGATGCTCGCCATCAGGAGCTGGGCGAAGCCGGGCCTGATCAGACAGATAGACAGACAGACAGACAGATAGATAGTCGGGAACGGGAACGGGAGCTTATATGACTACTTATATGAATTAAATGAGATGCTCCACACCAGGAGTTGGGCGATGCCGGGCCGGGTCAGACAGACAGACAGAAAGTCAGACAGAAAGACAGACAGTCGGTAACGGGAACGAGAACTTATATGACTACTTATATGAATTAAATGAGATGCTCCCCACCAGGGACTGGGCGAAGCCGGGCCGGGTCAGCTAGTGTCTAATAAAAGTAATGATCAATTTTAAGACGTCATATTGTCAATATAATGAATTGATCAATTTTGTGATTCAATGTTGCTAAAAGAGAAGAACTTATAATTTTATTACTCCGTATTGTCTGTGTGAAGAACACGATCAGATTCACATGTTCTACAGAATGTGTGGTAACCTATTTCTGACCTTGCATGCGTAAGAGTGCAACACGTTTCTCTGTAGTTTCCTCAGTCAACAACATGTCTGATATAGTTTCCTCAGTCAACAACCTGTCTGTGTAGTTTCCTCAGTCAACAACCTGTCTGCTGTAGTTTCCTCAGTCAACAATTTGTCTGCTGTAGTTTCCTCAGTCAACAACCTGTCTGCTGCAGTTTCTTCAGACAACAACCTGTCTGCTGTACTTTCCTCAGTCAACAACCTGTCTGTGTAGTTTCCTTAGTCAACAACCTGTCTGCTGTAGTTTCCTCAGTCAACAACTTGTCTGCTGTAGTTTCCTCAGTCAACAACCTGTCTGCTGCAGTTTCTTCAGACAACAACCTGTCTGCTGTAGTTTCCTCAGTCAACAACCTGTCTGCTGTAGTTTCCTCAGTCAACAGCCTGTCTGCTGTAGTTTCCTCAGTCAACTACCTGTCAGCTGTAGTTTCCTCAGTCAACAACATGTCTGCTGTAGTTTCCTCAGTCAACAACATGTCTGCTATAGTTTCCTCAGTTAACAACCTGTCTCCTGTAGTTTCCTCAGTCAACAACCTGTCTGCTGTAGTTTCCTCAGTCAACAACCTGTCAGCTGTAGTTTCCTATTCAACAGCTTGCCTGCTGTAGTTTTTACCACTTCTACCTCGGATTTAATCCTCCATAAGTATTGTCCCTTTGCCAGTGACATCATATTTTGGCACCATTCTTTACATTCATAAAGATTTAATCAATCAATCAATCAATCATGGGCCATGCCGGAAAGCGTCGGCGGTCTTGACTAGCCATTTCACTCGATCAGCAGAGTCGTGGATCATCTCAGTGTTCCTGTCTTGACCATGCCATGTGGCCAAGCCATCCAGGTAATTACTTCTCGGTCTTCCCCTTGCTCTGTTCCCTTCGATCTTGCCAGTTGTCACCAAGTTCTCCAATTCATTTCTTCTCATAACATGTCCAAGATTACCCCACCCCATTTCCATGTCTTCTTATCCATGAATACACACAGATTCCATAATATTATCTCCCCGTTTCCTTATCTTTGAGCTTTAGATTCAAACATATTCCACTGTCTCATTATTAATTCCCTTATCCTCGAACTTTCAATTCAGAAATATCCCCCTGTCACACGGCCAGCTCCCTTATCCTTGGTTCTGTAACTCTGGCCGGCCTATAAGATAGACAGGAGCCAATACACTGAATCCCTGAAGTGTTACTAACTCTATCATAAGAAGTACCATTTATTGTTTCTGCTCTTATTGTTGGGCCACTATGCCAGGCATCCTATTTTAATGTTAGACGCAGCGTGATCCGTCTGTCTATGCATGAGCCTAGGTACTGTTTGGGTACTGCTCCTCTGTGAACAGAAAGTTATGTATCTTGTATCTGTTTCAAAGGAGAAGTAAGGTGCCTCTTTCCCTCCGCTATCCTACGGGACACCCTTGGGCAAGGTGGAGTACCCGTTTAGCCCCCCCCCCCCCCCAACAGGGTAACTTGAAGCCATGGGAGCAGGTGGTGGATTGGACTTGGGAGCAGCCGACAGATAGTTGTTGGTTATGGTTTCAAGTCAGTGACGGTGGGCAGAGGATCTCTCAGTAGAGACAATGGCTACGGTCATCCGATTAGTATGGTCACTGCCAGGAAGGAAGAATGGTAGACTTCCCTCCTTATTGATTCCCGGGCAGAGGAGGCTCGTCAGCCTTGGTTGGTATCTCTTCTAAGAGAGGGAACTCTAAATCTCAAACCTCCGCTGCCTTGCGGGTATACCCATATGGGAAAGGCTTCGGGAGTAAACCCTGAGGACAAATCCGGAGATGGAGTCCCTAAGGCAGTTCCATGTTGTAAACAACATAGTTCTGGCAACTCCTGCGACGGCACCGATGCCAAGTTGCATTGGCTACTGCCTTTCCCTTGGTCAACATCGGCGACGTGGAGAGGGGGAACCTGCTACTGGGCAACAGCTGGTTCTCCGATTTCCATTGCCCAGGCTTGTGCCCTGAAGAGGTCACTTCAGCACCGCGTAAAGCGGTGACACAACACGGGAAGCAGCATTTGCCGGTTATAAGTCTTAATGCTCGATTGGCGTAGAGCAAGGCGCCAGGGGCTACTTCCGACGGTGGGAGAGATCATCGTATCTCACTAGACAGCTACCGCCCGCCTAAGCTGGGCAGCCCCCAGTCAATAAGTTGTTGTCTCGCCACGGTTCATCTGCTCCTGAGGGTGTGTGGAGCTTAGGGGAAAATCCTGACACATGGACCGCAATCTATACACCTAGCAACAAGAAAAAAACAAAACAACCAGCCCTAAGGCTGGGAACATGGAACGTAAGAACCATGACCCCTGGCATCTCAGACGATCTAAACGAGATTGTGGATGCCCGCAAAACTGCAGTGATAAACAACGAACTACTAAGACTGGGGATAGACATTGTCGCCCTGCAAGAGACCAGACTCCAAGAGTCTGGAAGCATCAAGGAGAGGGACTTCACTTTCTACTGGCATGGCAAGCCGTGCGGAGAGACCAGGGAGCATGGAGTTGGCTTCGCTATCAGAAACAAGCTGCTCAATTCCATCATACCACCAAGTGATGGCACTGAAAGAATATTGAAGCTCCAACTCCAGACAGAGGCAGGCCCAGTTAGTATTATAAGCGTTTACGCCCCAACACTAACTGCAGCATCAGAATCTAAAGACAAGTTCTATGACGACCTTAGCAAAGAAGTCAGTGAAACACCAGAGAAACAACATCTTTTTATACTGGGGGATTTCAATGCCAGGGTTGACTCCGACCACGAATCTTGGCCTTCATGTCTAGGACAGTTTGGCGTTGGGAAGATCAATGACAATGGACAACGTCTCTTGGAATTCTGCAGCCACCATAATCTGTGCGTGACCAACACCTTCTTTGACACGAAACCTCAACACAAGGTGTCATGGAGGCACCCCAGATCAAAGAACTGGCACCAACTCGACCTGGTGCTCACTAAACGCAGCAACCTCCGCAATGTACGGCTGACTCGCAGCTATCATAGTGCTGACTGCGACACCGACCATTCACTCGTCTCCAGCAAGGTGAAGATAAAGCCCAAGAGAATCTACAGAAGCCGAACAGAAGGAAGACCACGCATTGACACCAGTGGCACCCAAAATAAAGAGAAGGTCAACAAATTCATGTAGGCTCTAGCGGATACTCTGCCTGGCCCCACAGACGGAAATTCCACCGAGAGATGGAGTCATTTTCGCGACACCATCTACAATACAGCACTATCAACATTTGGCAAGAAGCAAACTAAGTCAACCGACTGGTTTGAAGCACACTCCGAAGAGATGCTCCCAGTCCTGGAGATAAAGAGACATGCATTCTCAATGTATAAAACATCACCTTCAGAGAAAACACTGCAGGCATTGCGAACGGCCAGAAATAGAGTACAACAGATGGCAAGAAGATGTGCGAACAGGTACTGGCTACAGCTCTCTGCTCAAATTCAAACTTGTGCAGACACTGGAAATATAAGAGGAATGTATGAGGGCATCAAGCAAGCTGTCGGTCCATCAAAAAATAAGATGGCCCCTTTACGATCAACTGAGGGGGTAATCATAAAAGATCGAGCGAAACAAATGGATCGCTGGGTAGAACACTACTCAGAGCTATACTCAGTGGATAACACTGTCAGCGAAGAAGCTCTGGAAGCCATCGATCAACAGTCCGCCATGCATGCCTTGGATAACGAACCTTGCCTCACAGAAATCAGCGAAGCACTAGACTCTCTCAAATCCGGCAAGGCACCTGGAAAAGATAGTATTCCACCTGAAATTTTAAAATGTAGCAAAGAAACAATCATCCCAGAACTGTATGCAATACTACAGCTCTGCTGGAGAGAAAAATCAATACCACAAGATATGAAAGATGCAAACATCGTTACCCTTTATAAAAACAAAGGCGACAGAAGCGACTGCAACAACTATCGCGGCATTTCCCTTCTCAGCATTACAGGCAAGATTTTTGCCAGAGTAATCCTTAAAAGATTACACATTCTTGCTGAAAGAATCTACCCCGAATCGCAGTGCGGATTTAGACCCAACAGGTCCACCATCGATATGATTTTCTCACTCCGGCAGCTCCAAGAGAAGTGCAGAGAACAGAGGAAGCCATTATATATTGCCTTCATCGACCTCACAAAGGCATTTGACCTCGTGAGCAGAAGCGGCCTTTTTAAGGTCCTTGAAAAGGTTGGATGTCCACCCACCCTTCTTAGTCTCGTGAAATCATTCCACGAAAACATGCAGGGGACCATTTTATTTGACGGCTCAACATCCCAGTCATTCAGCATCAGCAGCGGAGTAAAGCAAGGGCTGCGTGCTTGCTCCTACACTCTTTGGTATCTTCTTCGCTGTTCTCTTAAGGCAAGCATTTGGGACTGCCACTGAAGGCATATACCTCCACACAAGATCTGATGGCAAACTTTTTAACCCATCAAGACTCAAGGCAAAGACCAAAATAAGATCAAGATGCGTAAGAGAACTACTTTTTGCAGATGATGCAGCACTGACTACTCATACAGCAGAAGATCTCCAAAGGCTCATAGATCGTTTTGCAGCCGCCTGCAAAGACTTTGGGCTCACCATTAGCCTAAATAAAACACAGGTGATGGAACAAGATGCTGATGCGCCTCCGTCAATCAAAATCTCTAATTACGAATTGAAGGTCGTCCACGATTTTGTGTATTTGTGGTCGACAATATCAGATAATCTTTCATTAGAGACAGAAATCGACAGACGCATTGGAAAGGCAGCCACAACGTTTTCCAAGCTAGCTAAAAGAGTTTGGGAGAATAATAGACTAACAGAGCGTACAAAAGCTCAAGTATATAAAGCTTGTGTTGTTAGCACACTACTCTACGGGTCTGAATCCTGGACCCTGTACTCAAGACAGGAAAGGAAGTTGAATTCCTTCCACATGAGATGTCTAAGACGTATCCTGGGCATAACATGGAAAGACCACATAACAAACAAACAGGTGCTTGAAAGAGCAGATATTTCCACAGTGCACACCCTCCTCAAGCAGAGACGCCTCCGGTGGCTGGGCCACGTATCTCGAATGGAGGATGAACGTATTCCAAAGATCTCCTTTACGGAGAACTAGCCACAGGAAAGAGGCCAACCGGAAGACCCCAAATGCGATATAGGGATGTGTGTAAACAAGATATGAAAACCATTGGAATAGATCCAGACACGTGGGAGAGAGTTGCAACAGACAGATGCTCCTGGAGAAGAGATGTACGAAACGGACTGGTGCTCTTTGAGCGCAATCAGATCCAAAAAACTAAGGAGAGACGGCACAGGCTCAAAGAGCAGTCACTTACTGCAGGACTTGCCTCGTCTTACAGATGCGGAAACTGTGACAGGGATTGTCATTCTCGAATTGGACTATACAGTCACCAGCGGTGCTGCCAGGCACCTCCCAAGCGGCACAACTCTATAGTCCTTCAGGATTGAAAGAGGCCTACTACTACTACTACTACTACTACTACTACTACTACTACTACTACTACTACTACTACTACTACTACTACTACTCTGTGTTAACTTTTCCTGCAACACCAGGGATGGTTGGTACCATCTTAGGGAAGCGCCGATAACTCCAGGCTCCAGGGACTGTGTTAGTTATGTTAGTGTTTGCTTGCTACCTGGTTTTAAGATTATATCGTCAGTAAGAATGAAATTATGGTTGACTGTTCAACAACATTTTATATTTGTGAAATAAAATACAAATAGCGTGCATTAATCACGTGACTGAAGATGTTGAATCAGTTTTTGTAATATGCATAATGTTAATGAGGTTTCTGGGGAGGGTGAGTCACAAACACACGTAGTGACTATTGAAGCTTTCAAAGAAGTTAAATCACAATTATACATAACGAAGATTGAGGCTTTCATAGTAGACGTTACAACAGAAATCTGTTGATTGTGTTTTCCACAGAAGTTAAATCAGAAATGTTCAACAGTGGTAATTCATACTTAAATAGAAGTTGAGTAAGAAATATATGTATATTGTCGTGATTTAGGCATAAAAATATAAAATACAAATAAAAACTCAAATTACAAACCTACATAATGATTTTTTAAAGGTTTCCATAGATGGTGTATTCATCATCATCAAGAGCCATGCTGACTGGCGTAGGCTAGCATGCTTCTCCACATCTGCGATCTCCAACAGCGTATATCAAGTCGTGAGCTGACACATTTCCGTGCCATGACAAAAGTCTACAAATAATCTTTACTCAGTGTCTTCCTCTGTCTCTCTTTCCATAAATCTACCCAGTTGTCATAACATGTTCTGGCTATTGTAGGCCTGAATGCACGGAGAACTTTGTGGCGTGACGACGAGCACAGGCCTCGAATCCCAGTTTGACCGCGTCCATGACATCAGCTTAGCTCCCTATAAACCACGCTAACGCACCCACTGACTTCCAGGGTGAGGGATTTATTTCATCAGAAGTTCTCCATTGTATCACTTGTGATGATTACTTGTCCTGTACCGTTTTTGATCTCTGTGATCCAACTGCCAGCTAAACCGCAAACATAATTAGTGAAGCTCTCAAGTGCAGTATAATACAATAGACTGTGGAGAACGTCACACAGTTGGTGGAATTAATCACGTGACTAAAATACAGCAGAGAGTGAAAGGTGGAGTACAGGAGGTCTAACAGCGAGAGGATCGAATTCATTGCACTGGGTTGTATCCCATATAGTTCGATCTCTGTCTACAACTGAGCCTGTCGATAGCGTCGCACAGAACACGAATGCTGTAGCTCCAGCGACGACCACCAAGAGTCTCCGATAAAACTACACTCATGTACCGTTCTCCGTGGCGAAGAGTTTACGGAGGAGGTTCGTATTAGGGTATACCCGCGTTCGAAACACAGCTGAGTGCGATTTGGCTGTAGACCGCGTTGCGCTGGTTTGTTACGAAAATGGTATGGGTGCCGGCCGTTCAGAAAGCAATGGCAAACTACTGAAAGTAAACTTGCCAAGACATCAACAACAGCAGCAAACAAAAAAAAAACAACAACAGTGTTGGTGTTGGCTGCTAACGTCATGTAAAGGATATGCAACTTACTTTTAACCGGATGGCGGAGTCCAGGAAACAAACCCACAACCTTCGGAACTCAAGACAGGCGGCCTAACCGCCCGGCCACGGAGATTCTCGTTCTGAGATTTATAATGAGAATATTGTGGATGAGAGGTGGATTTGTGGATGGTAAAGGCACCAGCAAGGCCATAGAGATCTCGAGAATATCAACAGAAAGAATGAGTGACACTAATTGAAATCAGTATGGGTGTTTTCTTGACTAAAAGTTTATTGCATCTCCTTTAAAAGTTACAGTCGACCACTGCATTTTTGACTGCTAGAGATTGTCACGGAAATGTTACGTTCTCTAGTTTGCCATGCTTTCTGAATGACAGGCACTAGTACCCTTGTTACACACCAATGGCTGCAGCTGATTCCCCTCGCGGATTGGTAACCACGTTCTTCCCCACACAGGCCGGCGGAGTGGCGATGAATCTATCCAGATATGGGTGTAGCACCATATACCCAAACATGACATGAAGGCGGGTCACACGGTCCTTTACTGCAGTACTTGTTTCCGTTACTGGCTTAGGGGTTAGTGAACAGCAGTCTCACAATTCCCCGTCATACAGAGTACAGGGTTAGGGGTTAGTGAAAAGCAGTCTCACAATTTCCGGTCATAAGAATCCGGGGTTAGGTGTTAGTGAACAGCAGTCTCACAGTTCCCCGTCATACAGAGTCCAGGGTTCAAAATCATCCATTTGATAGCCGACAGGTTTGCGTTGATGTTGATGATGTGAGTCGTCGGACCTTCAAGAAGTAATGGCAAACTACTGAACGTAATATTAGCAATTAAATCATAAACAGTCAATATATGATGGTCTGGAGACGTATTGGGTATATGGTGCTATGAGGATAACCACAGTGTAGTGAGGTCGTTCTACATAACATAAAATAACATCACATATAGGCGTCAATGTGAGACCGTTCTACATAACATAAAATAACATCACATATAGCGTCAATGTGAGACCGTTCTACATAACATAAAATAACATCACATATACGACAATGTGTAGTGAGACCGTTCTACATAACATAAAATAACATCACATATAGCGTCAATGTGAGACCGTTCTACATAACATAAAATAACATCACATATAGCGTCAATGTGAGACCGTTCTACATAACATAAAATAACATCACATATAGCGTCAATGTGCAGTGAGGCCGTTCTACATAACATAAAATAACATCACATATAGCGTCAATGTGCAGTGGGCCGTTCTACATAACATAAAATAACAGCACGTATAGCGTCAATGTGCAGTGTGGCCGTTCTACATAACATAAAATAACATAACATATAGCGTCAATGTGAGGACCGTTCTACATAACATAAAATAACATCACATATAGCGTCAATGTAGTGAGGCCGTTCTACATAACATAAAATAACATCACATATAGCGTCAATGTGAGACCGTTCTACATAACATAAAATAACATCACATATAGCGTCAATGTGAGACCGTTCTACATAACATAAAATAACATCACATATATCGTCAATGTGAGGCCGTTCTACATAACATAAAATAACATCACATATAGCGTCAATGTGCAGTGAGGCCGTTCTACATAACATAAAATAACATCACATATAGCGTCAATGTGAGACCGTTCTACATAACATAAAATAACATCACATATAGCGTCAATGTGCAGTGAGGCCGTTCTACATAACATAAAATAACATCACATATGGCGCCAATGTGCAGTGAGCCCGTTCTACATAACATAAAATATTATCACATATAGCGTCAATGTGCAGTGAGGTCGTTCTGCATAACATAAAATAACATCACATATAGCGTCAATGTGCGACCGTTCTACATAACATAAAATAACATCACATATAGCGTCAATGTGCAGTCAGGCCGTTCTAAATAACATAAAATAACATCACATATGGCGCCAATATGCAGTGAGGCCGTTCTACATAACATAAAATAATATCACATATAGCGTCAATGTGCAGTGAGGCCGTTCTGCATAACATAAAATAACATCACATATAGCGCCAGTTTGCAGTGAGGCCGTTCTACATAACATAAAATAACATCACATATAGCGCCAATTTGCAGTGAGGCCGTTCTACATAACATAACATCACATATAGCCTCAGCCCCATATTTGTATAGACCAGTCGACACTCCATGGCAGATAGCATCAATACCACATATTTGTATAGACCAGTCGGCACTTCCTAGCAGATAGCATCAATACCACATATTTGTATAGAACGGTCGACACTCCATGGCAGATAGCATCAATACCACACATTTGTATAGATCAGTCGACACTCCATGGCAGATAGCATCAAAACCACATATTTGTATAGATCAGTCGACACTTCATGGCAGATAGTATCAATACCACATATTTGTATAGACCAGCCGACACTCCATGGCATATAGCATCAATACAACATATTTGTATAGACCAGTCGACACTCCATGGCAGATAGCTTCAATACCACATATTTGTATAGACCAGTCGACACGCCATGGCAGATAGCATCAATACCACAGATTTGTATAGACCAGTCATGGCAGATAGCATCAATACCACATATTTGTATAGACCAGTCGACACTCCATGGCAGATAGCATCAATACCACATATTTGTATAGACCAGTCGACACTCCATGGCAGATAGCATCAATAACACATATTTGTATAGACCAGTCATGGCAGATAGCATCAATACCACATATTTGTATAGACCGGTCGACACTCCATGGCAGATAGCATCAATACCACATATTTGTATAGACCGGTCGGCACTCCATAGCAGATAGCATCAATACCACATATTTGTATAGTCCAGTCATGGCAGATAGCATCAATACCACATATTTGTATAGTCCAGTCGACACTCCATGGCAGATAGCATCAATACCACACATTTGTATAGACCAGTCATGGCAGATAGCATCAATACCACATATTTGTATAGTCCAGTCGACACTCCATGGCAGATAGCATCAATACCACACATTTGTATAGACCAGTCATGGCAGATAGCATCAATACCACATATTTGTATAGACCAGTTGACACTCCATGGCAGATAGCATCAATGCCACACATTTGTATAGACCAGTCATGGCAGATAGCATCAATACCACATATTTGTATAGACCAGTTGACACTCCGTGACAGATAGCATCAATACCACACATTTGTATAGACCAGTCATGGCAGATAGCATCAATACCACATATTTGTATAGACCAGTCATGGCAGATATCATCAATACCACACATTTGTATAGACCAGTCATGGCAGATAGCATCAATACCACATATTTGTATAGACCAGTCATGGCAGATAGCATCAATACCACACATTTGTATAGACCAGTCATGGCAGATAGCATCAATACCACATATTTGTATAGACCAGTCGACACTCCATGGCAGATAGCATCAATACCCCATGGGCAGCCTTTACTTCCAAGAACATTTCAAGTACCAACTTTAGGCTGGCTGGACCTGGGAGCCCAGCTCAATTATTTAACATCCCGGGCTGGTTCGGGATTGGAACACATGAGTCCTGGGCCGGCAGGCCAGCCAGCTAACCACTGGGCCCAGCCAGCTAACCACTGGGCTCAGCCAGCTATCCACTGGGCTCAGCCAGCTATCCACTGGGCTCAGCCAGCTAACCACTGGGCTGCTCCCAGTTCAGCCTGTACAGGAGGGATGTTGCAGTCAGAGTGCAGTCCCTTGATGCACCCATAGCTAAATATAGATGCTGGTTTTTGCTGGGTCTGTGGTTGTCGTTTAAACGGTATGTTGGAAGACCTCACTTAATAAACATAACACTGTGGCCAACAAATAAATTAAATTTTGCACAGAAAATGAGTTAACGATGGCCAACACACTTTTTAACAACACCCAAGAAGACTCTTCACATGGAAGTCCCCGGACAGTATTACCAAAAATCAGATATATTATATTTTAATACAAAGAAGATGTAGATCAAGCACAACATCTGCAAAAACCCCACGAAGTGCAGACTGTGATACGGATCATCAGTTATTAGAAGCAGATCTGAAATTAAAACTCAAAAAGCTTATCCGAGGACCAAGGCCACTTCGTTTTGATATGACAAAAATACCAGATGCATACACTGTAGAAGTTAGGAGTCGTTTTGGGGTCTTGATGTCTGTACAAGAGGAAATGACACCTGCTGAACTGGCTGTACAAGCAAGAGTTATCTTGATAACTGCAGCCAAAGATTTAATTCCGACCAAGAAAAAGCAGCGTAAGCCATAGATTACATCAGACACGTTAGAATTAATAAAACAACGAAGGGAACTGAAACAGAAAGGAGGTGAATCCGATAACAGCAGGATGACGTATAAATCTTTAACTCGGGAAATCAGAAAGAACTCAAGAAAGGACAAAAATCAATATATACAAGATTGTTGTACCAGAATAGAGCATTATCATAAAACTGGAAGAGATTACGAAATCTTCAAAGAAATGAAGTTATTGACAAGAAATGTTCAACCTCAATTGAATGTTTGTGACAAGATGGGAAATACCTTAACAGAATCTAGAAAAATTCTAGAAATATGGCAGGAGTATTGCAGTGGAATGTATGATATGAGTGACAGTGAGGATATGAATGAGATACATGAGCCAATGACAGCAGAGACAGAACCTGAACCCTCATTAGACGAAATTGCATGGGCAATAAAGAACCTGAAGAATGGTAAATCACCTGGATGTGATGAGATACCAGCTGGGCTAATTAAGAAAAGAAAGCATACAAATCTATCACGCATTATGTAAAAAGATATGGAAATATGGTATATGGCCAAAAGATTGGAAGAGAACTATCTTCATTCCAATACCAAAAAAGGGCAACCTGAAATTATGCACAAACTATAGAACTGTTGCCCTGATCAGTCATGCAAATAAAATTCTACTAAAAATTATAATGCGAAGACTTCGTAAGAAAATGGAAGAAGAAATTAACGTGGTTCAAGCTGGATTTAGACAAGGAAGAGGAACAAGAGATCATATTCTCAATATGCGTTTAATAATAGAGAAGTGCAGAGAATTTAATGTAAACCTATTCTCATGTTTTGTGGATTATTCAAAGGCATTTGACTGTGTACAACATCAGAAACTTTGGGAAATTATGAGGAATATGGGCTTTCCACCACATAAAATTGTAATACAACTCATAAGAATGCTCTATCTAGACCAAAAAGCAGCGGTTAGAATAGATGGCGAGACATCAGACTGGTTTGACATCAAGCAAGGAGTCCGTCAGGGATGTGTGCTGTCACCCTATTTGTTTAACTTTACGCCGAAAATATAATGAGAAATGTAAGATATGATATAAACAGGGAGCTATATGATGCCCTAAATATCGGTGGTCTTGACATACCAGAGATTCGGTATGTTGATGATACAGTATTGCTATCCACAACACAGACTGGTATAGAAAACCTAATAGCTTCAACCCAATTGAATAGTGAAAATCACAACTTGTATCTTAACATTGCAAAAACAAAGATAATGCATACAGATAAAACCACTATGGAGAAAGAAATATATGTTAATGAGAAAAAATTGGAGTGGTGGAAAATGTTTAATATCTTGGGTCATTGATTACCAACAACGGTGACACAATGAAAGAAATTAAACGACGACTATCTATTGCTCTTCAAAGACTAAAACAACTGAATAAATTATGGAATGGGACAGACAGAACTACAAAAATTAGATTTTTAAGAGGATGCATCTTTCCCATTGCAACATACGCCTGTGAGACCTGAACACTTACTAAACAAGCTGAACAGGGCATAAATGCCTTTGAATATAAATGTTATAGACGAGTTCTAAGAATATCTTGGGTAAAGAAAAGAATAAATGCATCCATACTTCAAGAGCTGAATATTGAAGAAGCCTGGCCATTAAAGACGATAAAACAAAGAAAATTGAAATATTTTGGTCACTTGAAACGTCACGAAAGTTTGGAGAGAACAATAATGGAGGGGTATATGCCTGGGAAGAGAGGAAGAGGAAGGCCAAAGAGAAGATGGGTGCAGGATGCGGCGGGACATCTTGTTCATGATCGAGAGGTTTTCCGGAAAGTTGTTATAGGAGTGAGGTTCTGCAAAGGACATGCTACTGAATGAATGAATGAATGAATCAATGAATGAATGAATGAATGAATGAATGACTGTGGCCAACATCTCTCATTCCTACGTCAGAATCTGCTAAGCCTCTCCCTTTGACTTGTGTCACCTGTACTCCAGTGGGGAAAACACTTGTAATTTATCTTCTTATATATAAAAGGCGATCTCCGTCTGTCTGTCTGCCTGTCTGTCTGTATGTCCATATGTCCTTTATGCGCTCGCGAACGGCCCATCCGATTGAGATGAAATTTTCTACACGTCTTCCTTTCATTCCAGTGCAGCCAACTGTGCCTGTCTGTCTGTCTGTCTGTCTGTCTGTCTGTCTGTCTGTTTGTCTGTCTGTCTGTCTGTCCGTCCCTCCCTCTCTGTCTGTCTGTCTGTCTGCCTGTCTGTCTAATCATTTATTGGTTGCAGTTAGAACAACCTTAGATAAACGAAGACCAACTTACAAAAAACATTAGAAAGAGCACTTGAAAGGTCTTTACATCTTCCCCAACAATTAACTTGGGTAAATGGAGCAGCGGCAGCAGCATCAGCAGAAGAAGGAAAAGGAGGAGTAGGAGCTGGGAGGAGGAAGAGGGAGGTGGAGGAGGGAGGAGTTAGGAGGGAGGAAGAGATAGGCGGAGAGAGGAGGAGGAGGGAGGAAGAAGGGGGAGGAGGAGTAGGGAGGAATAGGAGGGAGGAGGAGGGATTAGGAGGAGGAGAGAGGAGGTAGGAGAAGGGAGGAGGAGGGAGGAGGTAGGAGGAGGCAGGAGGAGCGAGGAGGGGGAGGAGGAGGGTAGGAGGAGGAAGAGGGAGGGGGAGGAGGAGGGAGGAGGAAGGAGAAGGAGAAGGAGGGAGGAGAAGAACGCAGGGGGAGGAGGAGGAGGGAGGAGGAGGGAGGAGGAGGAGAGAGCAGGAGGACGGAGGAGGCGGAGGGAGGAGGTGGAGGGAGGAGGCGGAGGGAGGAGGAGGGAGGAGGAAGAGGGAGAAGGATGAGGGAGGAGAAGGAGGGGAAGGATGAGGAGGGAGGAGGAGGAAGAGGGAGGAGGAGGAGGAGGGAGGTGGAGAGAGGAGGAGGTAGGAGGAGGAGGAGGGATGAGGGGGAGGACGTAGGAGGAGGAGGGAGTAGGAGGAGAGAGGAGGAGAAGGGAGGAGGAAGGAAGAGGAGTGATTAGGAGGAGGGAGGAGGAAGAGGGAGAAGGAGGACGGAGAAGGAGGAGGAGGTAGGAGGAGGAGGAAGAGGGAGGAGGAGGAGGGATGTGGAGGGAGGAGGAGGGAGGAGGAGGGAGGAGGTAGAGGTAGGAGGAGGGAAGAGGAGAGAGGATGAGGAGGGAGGAGGAGAATGGAGGAGGAGAGGGAGGAGGGGGAGGAGGTAGGAGGGGGAGGGAGGAGAAGGGGGAGGAGGGATAAGGGGGAGGACGTAGAATTAGAAGGAGGGAGGAGGAGGGATTGGGAGGAGAGAGGAGGAGAAGGGAGGAGGAAGGAAGGGGAGTGATTAGGAGGAGGGAGGAGGGCGAGGAGGTAGGAGGAAGAGGGAGGAGGAGGGAGGAAGGAGGAGGAGGAGAAAGAGGGAGGAGGAGGAGGGAGATCGAGGAGGGGGAGAGGAAGAGGAAGAGGATAGGAGGAGGAGGGGAGAGGAGGAGGAGGATCTTAACGCATATGCCTGTAGACAACTGCAGCGAAAAGGTGGGTCTGTCTATCTATCTGACCCGGTGTGGCTTTGCCCAGCTCCTGGAGGGTAGCGTCTCATTAAATTCATACAACAAAAAAAGTAACTTAAAAGAATGTCCTTCCACACACCATCCATTATTTTTAATGAAAACTCTTTCTAATCACCTGCATGACTACAGTAACTTCTTAAGCATAAAAAGATGAGTTACAATGTTATGCATTGTGCATTATTTTTATGAAAACTTTGAAAATGCCTTACAGATTGTATCATTATTTATTATAACTCATATGCCGGTACATAACTATGGACAAAGAGTTTATAAATCTTTGAAAACGATGCCACAATATGACTATAAGTTATACAGAAAAGTTATGCCCCTTGAAATAACTTTTATAGAGTTAAGTCCCCTGAGATATATTAAATTATAATGAAAAGTGAAAAATGAAATAATATTGGGTAAGCAGCCGATTTCACACTAAAAAAATATGACAGTGGGCTGCACTGGAATGAAAGGAAGACGTGTAGAAAATTTCATCTCAATCGGATGGGCCGTTCGCGAGCGCATAAAGGACATACGGACATACATACAGACAGACAGACAGACAGACAGACAGACAGACAGACAGACAGACAGACAGACAGACAGACAGACAGACAGACGGAGATCGCAATTTATATATAAGACTAGCTGACCCGGCCCGGCTTCGCCCAGTCCTTGGTGGGGAGCATCTCATTTAATTCATATAAGTTGTCATATAAGTTCCCGTTCCCGTTACCGACTGTCTGTCTGTCTGTCTGACCCGGCCCGGCATCGCCCAGCTCCTGGTGTGGAGCATCTCATTTAATTCATATAAGTAGTCATATAAGCTCACGTTCCCGTTCCCGACTATCTATCTGTCTGTCTGTCTGTCTATCTGTCTGTCTGTCTGTCTGTCTGTCTGTCTGTCTGTCTGTCTGTCTGTCTGTCTGTCTGTCTAATCATTTATTGGTTGCAGTTAGAACAACCTTAGATAAACGAAGACCAACTTACAAAAAGCATTAGAAAGAGCACTTGAAAGGTCTTTACATCTTCCCCAACAATTAACTTGGGTAAATGGAGCAGCGGCAGCAGCATCAGCAGAAGAAGGAAAAGGAGGAGTAGGAGCTGGGAGGAGGAAGAGGGAGGTGGAGGAGGGAGGAGTTAGGAGGGAGGAGGAGGGATTAGGAGGAGGAGAGAGGAGGTAGGAGAAGGGAGGAGGAGGGAGGAGAAATAAGGAGGCAGGAGGAGCGAGGAGGAGGAGGGTAGGAGGAAGAAGAGGGAGAGGGAGGAGGAGGAAGGAGGAAGGAGAAGGAGGGAGGAGAAGAACGCAGGGGGAGGAGGAGGGAGGAGGAAGGAGAAGGAGGGAGGAGAAGAACGCAGGGGGAGGAGGAGTGAGATGGAGGAGGAGGGAGGAGGAGGAGAGAGGAGGAGGGAGGAGGCGGAGGGAGGATGCGGAGGGAGGAGGCGGAGGGAGGAGGAAGGAGGAGGAGGAGTAGTGAGGAATAGGAGGGAGGAGGAGGGATTAGGAGGAGGAGAGAGGAGGTAGGAGAAGGGAGGAGGAGGGAGGAGGAAGGAGGAGGAGAAGGAGGAGGAGGGTAGGAGGAGTAAGAGGGAGGGGGAGGAGGAGGGAGGAGGAAGGAGAAGGAGAAGGAGGGAGGAGAAGAACTCAGGGGGAGGAGGAGGGAGATGGAGGAGGAGGGAGGAGGAGGAGAGAGGAGGAGGAGGGAGGAGGCGGAGGGAGGAGGTGGAGGGAGGAGGCGGAGGGAGGAGGAAGAGGGAGAAGGATGAGGGAGGAGAAGGAAGGGAAGGATGAGGAGGGAGGAGGAGGAAGAGGGAGGAGAAGGAGGGAGGTGGAGAGAGGAGAAGGTAGTAGGAGGAGGAGGGATGAGGGGGAGGACGTAGGAGGAGGAGGAGGAAGGAGGAGGGAGTAGGAGGAGAGAGGAGGAGAAGGGAGGAGGAAGGAAGAGGAGTGATTAGGAGGAGGGAGGAGGAAGAGGGAGAAGGAGGACGGAGAAGGAGGAGGGAAGAGGAGGAGGGAGGAGGAGGAGGAAGAGGGAGGAGGAGGGATGTGGCAGGAGGAGGTGGGAGGAGGTAGAGGTAGGAGGAGGGAAGAGGAGAGAGGATGAGGAGGGAGGAGGAGAAAGGGAGGAGGAGAGGGAGGAGGAGGGGGAGGAGGTAGGAGGGGGAGGGAGGAGAAGGGGGAGGAGGGATAAGGGGGAGGACGTAGAATTAGAAGGAGGGAGGAGGAGGGATTGGGAGGAGAGAGAAGGAGAAGGGAGGAGGAAGGAAAGGGAGTGATTAGGAGGAGGGCGAGGAGGTAGGAGGAAGAGGGAGGAGGAGGGAGGAATGAGGAGGAGGAGAAAGAGGGAGGAGGAGGAGGGAGAGGGAGGAGAGGGAGAGGAAGAGGGTAGGAGGAGGAGGGGAGAGGAGGAGGAGGATTTTAACGCATATGCCTGTAGACAACTGCAGCGAAAAGGTGGGTCTGTCTATCTATCTGACCCGGCGTGGCTTTGCCCAGCTCCTGGAGGGTAGCGTCTCATTAAATTCATACAACAAAAAAAGTAACTTAAAAGAATGTCCTTCCACACACCATCCATTATTTTTAATGAAAACTCTTTCTAATCACCTGCATGACTACAGTAACTTCTTAAGCATAAAAAGATGAGTTACAATGTTATGCATTGTGCATTATTTTTATGAAAACTTTGAAAATGCCTTACAGATTGTATCATTATTTATTATAACTCATATGCCGGTACATAACTATGGACAAAGAGTTTATAAATCTTTGAAAACGATGCCACAATATGACTATAAGTTATACAGAAAAGTTATGCCCCTTGAAATAACTTTTACAGAGTTAAGTCCCCTGAGATATTACATTATAATGAAAAGTGAAAAATGAAATAATATTGGGTAAGCAGCCGATTTCACACTAAAAAAATATGACAGTGGGCTGCACTGGAATGAAAGGAAGACGTGTAGAAAATTTCATCTCAATCGGATGGGCCGTTCGCGAGCGCATAAAGGACATACGGACAGACAGACAGACAGACAGACAGACAGACAGACAGACAGACAGACAGACAGACAGACAGACAGACAGACAGACAGACAGACAGACAGACAGACAGACAGACAGACGGAGATCGCAATTTATATATAAGATTAAACAAACTTGGATGAGTCGGAAAACAAACAGGGTTATATAAACAATGAGCCTTATGTGTATCTTGCTACTTTACTTCCTCCTCTGCACGACACAAACAATGTTCGCAGTTCTTGGTCGCGTCAGTTCCTCTATGAGTTATAGCCCTTCATGACAAATTCATAAGTTTGTATGTTTGTTATTGTCTCCCCTGTGTCAAAGTTCACATAAATAATAAACTGGCCAGCTAACAACAAATACAAGGTGGCGGCAAATTTGTTGTCCGTCACATTCATTATCATCATGTGCCATGTCTGTCCGTTATGGTTTGCCATGTCACGCGATCACCAGAGTCCTGGATCAGCTCTGTGGTCTTGTCCCGATTATGTCACGTGACCAAGCCATACCGGTATTCATCTCTTCACCTCACCTTTGCTCTTCACCCATTCATTTTTCTAGTCACTAGATTTTCATGTTTATTTCTGTCCACAGCATGCCCAAACATCTTGACTGCTCCATTTAATGTCTCTAATCAGTTTACGGTTTTCTTTTGTTTCTTGTAGGATTTGGTCATTCATGTTTCTGTCCGCCATGTTATTCTTTTCATTGTCACCAGAAAGCACATTTCCACTGCCATAGCTGCCTTCAGCTTCGGAATATGTGTTGTTGTTGTTGTTGTTGTTGTTGTTGTTGTTGTTGTTGTTGTTGTTGTTGTTGTTGTTGTTGTTGTTGTTGTTGTTGTTGTTGTTGTTGTTGTTGTTGTTGTTCACAGTGAGCAGCTAGGTTTAACTGTCAGAAAACAGAGTATATGGTAGTCTTATTGCGCCTCTCCACAAATCAGTACCTGTCTTGCACACCCCTCTGATTTATGAACTTGGAGAGTGGAAAGAGAGCTCTGCACCACAGGTCCTGCGGTGATGATACTTTAGTACCGGGCCAGTAGAAATGTACACCAACCACAGTCCGCTAGATACAAATCCTAGCTGGGGATCACACCTGAACGCAATGTGCAATGTATCGGAATTAAAGAGTTAAGACTGACGGTCTTTCGGGGGGGGGGGGGGTCAGACACCAGCAACCAAGCAAAAAACAGCTGCGCTCACCAAACCCATCACCCTACATTGTGCCGCGGTCTTCAGTAGGAGGGTACGAGCCTTATCCTATTGCGGGAAAATGCAAGCTAAAGACTAAATCTACGTCGGCAACTGGTCTAGGATGGGAACTTCCGTCAGGCGGATTTGTGATTCTGGGAATTCCCTTTCTGATGTAGACTTCGGCAGTTGCAGTAGATTTTGTAGACTAGTTTCACAGAGAGCCTGGGCGTGGACCACTAAATTGAGGTTGTTGGTGACCTTTACTTTTGGATTCAACACCCCGTAAGGTTAGCAGAAGTTTGATTACACATTTAGTTTAACATTGACTAAATTAAAGTTTACTTACACATTTAGTTTAAACATTATCTTAATCAATGTTTACATACACGTTTAGTTTAAACATTGACTTAATTCAAGTTTGGGTCGACCTGACAGCTCAGGTCAATGTTTACAACTCTGTCTTGATGGGGATTCGAACAACGAAGCCTCCGTGTCTGCAGGCAAGCATACTTTGTATGTAATGTTACATTAGAAGGTCGTGTGTGGAAGAACACTTGTTCCTTCAGCCAGGCGCTGTCGTCATTTGGAGCAGGCAGGTTCGTGTCCCGGTGTGGTCACTATAGCTTTCAATGTAATATTGCCTAGTGTGTCATCTAATCTCTACTTCCTTCCTCTACTTATATGCGTGTCGATCATTACCTTATATCTCATGCTATCTCAGTGGCCTCAAGGGTTTTCAGCGAATGATATGCATGTATATTGACAATATGTATTGTTATTAAGCTATGAAGATAATATTTAAAAGTATTTCATCACCACCCAGTGACGAGTGCCCTGCAGAACTGTTTCCCCACAACATTCATGTGACAATTCTCTCTACCACAAGCCAGGTATCCACTTATGTTGTATTGTTTTCCTCTAGTTGTCTGCTCCACTGTTATTATTTGTGTTATAATATATAGTATACCCTATGTGTTATGTTGTATTATTACGCTGTATTGCTATGCTATAGGTTATGTTATATGTTAAACTATATGTCATGATGTATTGTTATGCTATAAATTATACTGTGTTTTTATACTGTAATAAAAACAGCTAGTTCCATATTCTTTACAGGACGTTGCAGTCAACCCCAGAATGTTTTGGCTGTTTGTGATTTATTGGCAAGTTTACATTCAGTAGTTTACCATTGCTTTCTGAATGACTGGCACCTATACCATTCTATAACATCCCAACGCAAGACGGTCTGCTGCCAAATCGCCTGCAGCTATGTTTCGAACTCGGTATGCAGGATTACGAACTGCGTCCGTAACGCCTTCGCCACGGAGCCGGCGATAATAAACATTTTATGTGGCAGTTTCTGGCTACACTATTAGATACAGCACTGTTTATATACTAGTGACTGACATGTGTGGACGAGTGGACACTTTTAGATGCATCACTGTTTATATACTAGTGACTGACATGTGTGGACGAGTGGGCACTTTTAGATGCAGCACTGTTTATATACTAGTGACTGACATGTGTGGACGAGTGGGCACTTTTAGATGCAGCACTGTTTATATACTAGTGACTGACATGTGTGGACGAGTGGACACTATTAGATACAGCAATGTTTATATACTAGTGACTGACATGTGTGGACGAGTGGACACTATTAGATACAGCCCTGTTTATATACTAGTGACTGACATGTGTGGACGAGTGAGCACTTTTAGATGCAGCACTGTTTATGTACTAGTGACTGACATGTGTGGACGAGTGGACACTATTAGATACAGCACTGTTTATATACTAGTGACTGACATGTGTGGACGAGTGAGCACTTTTAGATGCAGCACTGTTTATGTACTAGTGACTGACATGTGTGGACGAGTGGGCACTTTTATATAAGCACTGTTTATGTACTAGTGACTGACATGTGTGGACAAGTGGACACTTTAGATGTAGCACTGTTTATGTACTAGTGATTGACATGTGTGGACAAGTGGACACTTTTAGATCCAGCACTGTTTATGTACTAGTGACTGACATGTATGGACAAGTGGAGACTTTAGATGCAGCACTGTTTATGTACTAGTGACTGACATGTGTGGACAAGTGGGCACTTTTAGATCCAGCACTGTTTATGTACTAGTGACTGACATGTGTGGACGAGTGGACACTTTTAGCTACAGCACTGTTTATGTACTAGTGACTGACATGTGTGGACAAGTGGGCACTTTTATATAAGCACTGTTTATGTACTAGTGACTGACATGTGTGGACAAGTGGACACTTCAGATGCAGCACTGTTTATGTACTAGTGACTGACATGTGTGGACAAGTGGGCACTTTTATATAAGCACTGTTTATGTACTAGTGACTGAAATGTGTGGATGAGTGGACACTTTTAGATGCAGCACTGTTTATGTACTAGTGACTGACATGTGTGGACAAGTGGACACTTTTAGATACAGCACTTTTTCCATACTAGTGACTGACATGTGTGGAAAAGTAGACACTTTTAGATACAGCACTTTTTCCGTACTAGTGACTGATATGTGTGGACAAGTGGACACTTTTAGATGCAGCACTTTTTCCGTACTAGTGACCGACATGTGTGGACGAGTGGACACTTTTAGATGCAGCACTGTTTATGTACTAGTGACTGACATGTGTGGACGAGTGGGCACTTTTAGATACAGCACTGTTTATGTACTAGTGACTGACAGGTGTGGACGGGTAAAAACACTGGCACATTATGTAATGTAGAATGGAGATATTATCCAAATCTAAGTGACTCACATTTGTGGTAATGTAAAGGAATTAACTAATTCAAGGTGAAATACTTTGTTTGTAGAATGGAGAAATTGATCATTCTCAGTCACCAACACGTGTAGTAGAGTGGAGAATTTACTCAGTCTGCTGTCAGTTGTTGTCATCATCATCATGTGCCCTGCCAACTGGTGTCGGCGATAATGTCTCCCCACAGATCTCTGTGCTTGTATCAACTCTGCTGCTGAATTTCCTCCACAGCGCAGTCTCAGTCCATCCAGCATCATTGCTCTTGGTCTGCCTTCGTCTCGTTTCCCACTGATAATTTGACTTGTCACGGGTCCTCCAGTCCGCTTCACATCACATGACCAAAGAAAGCTGTTTTTATCTCTTTTATAGTTATCTAGTTGCATTTGATTCTTACAAGCAATCATTGTTAGTTACTATGGCAGTCCAAGGTAGTCACAACATTTATCGCAGCAACCACGTATCCGTGATTTGTAAGCTCTTCTTAATTTGTTCATTCACTTTCCATGATTTACTAATGAAGGAACAGGCCTGGTGTTCCTTGCCAGTGAGAAGTCCTGATCGTTCGGGTCCCATCGATTGACGGACGTCGGTCACGGCGATTGGGCAATCTTGAGCATAGCCTACGATGGGTAGCGTTGTGATGTTCTGTTGTGATAATTTGGTGTGTCCAGTGTGTGTCGCGTGGTTACACACCCGCTTCATACGCGTGATCCGGGACTGTTTCCGGATCCGGTCAGGGATATGCACTACTGACGAGCTCAAATGAGGGCGAAACTCGAGTATAGTGCTTCCATATTGACGTGGATAGGCCTTAGGTTCATACCAGAATGCGATCGGCGTTGCCAGTAGTGGGTTGTGCTCAATATTTAAATTTCAAATCCCGAAACAACCACATAATCGATATGTTTGTTGACTACTTTTCTAGGACTAGAGAGCTAGCCAAGTATTGCCCAGATGGCGTTTGCTAATCAGAGGAAAGCAACTTTCATCTCCCACAAGCTGAAATTCATGAAAGATCAGGGAGACCATTTGATCAGCGCTGTTGGTGATTACGTCAATAGGGTATGTGTTAAATATTGGTACTTTTGCCTTAATTCACCCCAAACAAACAAGCATGCCTTATAGAGCCTCATTTGCATCGGTCCGGCAACCACTTCCGGTTTAGTGTTCGGTGGACTGCTGGACCGATCGATGGATGTTTTTTTAGTTTTTGTGCCCGTAGGGCCCTGTCGACGACAGTGAGGGCCCTACGGGCCCAAAACTAACAAAACATCCATTGATCGGCCCAGCAGTCCACCAAATACTTAACAGGAAAGTGATTGCCGGACCGATGCAAATGAGGCTCTGTAAGGGATGCTTGTTTGTTTGGGGTGAATTAAGGCAAAAGTACCTAAATATTTATTGTGGTGGGATGCGATCTTTAATTCAAAATAGTTTAGCTGCTCAAGATATTTGCATCATCATCTTCTAGTACCTTGACAACCAAAGCAGTTGATCGCCATATCTCGTGGTCAGTGTCCGAATGTATTAATTTATGACTTATGTGTTAATCTTTGTCTATGCCGTTGTGAAAGGTGGTGTCCAGGTAGCCTAGTCGCTAGCTCGATTGTGTGCGTGCACGGTGGTCCTGTGTTCGAGTCCCCATCGACATGCGGCTTCCAGGTCGACAAAGCTAGGGTTCCGGGAAATGTCCTCGGAAGAAATGGCGGCATGATACTGAACACATCACCCATGGGTCGGCCATTGGTTTCTGAAGACATGGGTGAGAACAATGATAAGGTCATTCAAATGTTTAACACACTATCTAATGTTGAAGGGACCAAACTGCATCAGGGCCCACTCGTCGCACTTGACCTCGTGAAAGCTGACACCCTAGCCAGTCCGCCATTGAATACAACTCATGATGTGGATCCGGCTCCTTTACCATGTTTACTATAACGAAAGATTGTCAAGAATTATCCTCTTTCCACATGTCCTCATCTTCCTTCTTCTTCTCCTCCTCCTACTTCTTGGCCATTATCATCACCTTCGTCTTGCTTTCTTTCGCAATTGTTCTAGTGATGCCAACATAAGTACTCCTATCCAAACTGGACAAAAGAACAACCCTAACCACAGTGACAATTATGCTGTTCATCAACTTAAAGGCAAGATTAGGAACAGGAAACTAGAGTCATAAACATTATCTATGGACACGGGTCACGTGAGGAACACAGCTGCGCGAGATTCGGCAGCGGATCGCGTCGCGTTGGTTACTTACGGGGTATGTGAGCCGGTTGCTCAGAAAGTAATGGCAAACTACTGAGCGTAATCTTGCCAAGAACATCAACAGCAGCTGAAAAATGCTGGTGTTGACTGCAACGTCCTGTAAAGGATGTGCAATATAAAAAAATAGATACGGGTGAAGATTGGTTAAGATCTCTCTCTCTCTCTCTCTCTCTCTCTCTCTCCTCTCTCTCTCTCTCTCTCTCTCTCTGTCTTTTTCTCCCCTCTCTCTCGCTTCCTCTGTGTGTGCGTGTGTGTGTGTGTGAGTGTGTGTGTGTGTGTGTGTGTGTGTGTGTGTGTGCGTGCGTGCGTGTGTGTGGTTTTAACTGGGTTTCATATGCACAAACAATAAAACAACATATTGATGATAACTAAAATAAACAGGTTATTACTGACATATGTTTTGGTGTTATATTATCATTAACAAGAAACACACAGCAAGAGCTCCGACTGCAGACACGCACTGCGAGGGCCATGTATGCAACATCTCTCCCTCTCCTCTCTCTCTCTCTCTCTCTCTCTCTCTCTCTCTCTCTCTCTCTCTCTCTCTCTCTCTCTCTCTCTCTCTCTCCGTGTGTGTATGTGTCTGTATGTGTGAGTCAATATCACCATGACAACCAATCACTTTCTACAGACCTGTCCAACTTACAGTAATGAGCGTAAACAAACATGGCGTCCAGCCACTTCTTCCCGCCAAAACCTGTACGGGGATGTCATGATCCTGAAACTGGCTGCTGCCTTTATTGGAGGCATTCACGTGGAGGTTTGAGGAAGAAGATCACACAGGCCTTGGCCATCTCCATGGATGTCAGATGTAAACTATAGCCATCCATAAGGGAATATGGCTCGTAGACTGGAACATTCTCTTAGAGCACACATCAGATGAACACAATGTGTACCTTGACAATTCCACAGAGGCCATGTAACCACTGACATCATCATTTCTCAACTCTACTCACTTCCCAATTAACAGCCGCCAACAGTTCAGGTTCTGTAATGTTCCAGCTGGGCTTTACAGAGTTAAATATTTAGCCTACAAGGAGCCGTGGTGGCATTGTCGTTAGCACACTGGCTAGATACGTCAGAGGTCCTGATTCACTCCCCAGCTGTGAGAATTTTTTTTGCTGACTCGTATGCCATTGCGGTCGACCTGGCTCATGGAATGAGTTCTGGAAATTGTTCATAATATTCTGGGAATTGTCTGAAAAAGGACGTGGCTTAAAAGACACTGACCACGTGACCTCATTGTCACGTGACCTAGAATGTGTGAAGGCGTAACACTCCAACCCCAGTGCTATTTTCTACTGTAGGACTTCTTCTACACTATATCCCCTATTGTAGTCTAGGTCCTCAGCCAAGCCAGGCTGAGCCGTCCCAACATTTGCTATCTCCCACAGCTCCCGATATTTGTCATCTCAATCTCTAATTCCCTTCTCCGTACATTGTACTTCCCCTCTTTGTCTTTTGCCTCATGAGTTCCAGTTAAACAAACAAAAACCACACACACTGTGTAGGTATACTATTATCGGGTTTTCTCATGATGCCTATTCTGCCATGAGTCTATCTATCTTTACCTTTCAGTAACGTAAAGTTGATATCCAAGCTGGTAGATAGGCTCCCAATGGTCTCCCAAGAAAACATGAACTGGCAGAAACAAGATTTCGTCACTCATACATAGTCCATACCGTGTGGAGTTGGTGATCTTGTCTATCCACAGTTTTCTGCCTTGTGTGCTGCTAATCATTTCTAAAGTGATGTTCCTCTTTGCCGTGACTACCTAGCATCGTCACTGTTAGTCTCCTCTCTGGCTCTCCTCCACTCCAACCTTCCGGCAATGACGACAAACTCCAGTTTTCCCCTTCTCATAACATGCCCATAGAACGTGGAATGTCTGCTTCTGATGCCAGTAATCGGTTCTCTTTGTGAGCGACTTTCTGTCAATTATTATACATTGCTCTATCTATCCGTCCACAGTATGCTCATCATTCTTCTATACACAACCACGTTTCTGTAGTTTCAACACAATCCCTCTCTTGTCTGTTAATTGTCCATGATTCACTCCCACACATCAGAATTGGGCCCGTATTGCTCTTAAGAACTCGTATGTTAACATATCTTGTTAAATGAAAATGTCCAGGCAGATACTGCAATTGGGCTGTGTAGCTTTGGTAATAAAGCAAAGGACAAGCTTACCTGCCTTTACGTGTAGTGGATATATAGTGCAAGCCCCATAATTTTATAGACTTCTGGATGCACGATGTGGTCAACATTACGATGTGGTTAACATTACGATGTGGTCAACAGTACAATGTGGTCAACATTACGATGTGGTCAACAGTACAATGTGGTCAACATTACGCCTGTCTCACATGTTTATAGAACTCTTGATGCACGATGTGGTCAACATTACGATGTGGTCAACATTACGATGTGGTTAACATTACAATGTGGTCAACATTACAATGTGGTCAACATTACAATGTGGTCAACATTACTATGTGGTCAACATTACGATGTGGTCAACAATACAGCGGCCACTATTACTTCCTAGAATATTTCTTGGCCCCCGTGTTAAGCTGCGTCGACCATGAAGCCCGAGTCAATTTAAACACAGATCAACTGTTGGCCTCGAACACATGACCATGATGTCGGCCAGCTAGCATGTTACCCACTGCAACACTCGGCTCCCGTGAAGTGTGAGGCTTCCACATATTCCAGGTCATGGCGTAGTGAGGCGGGCAGTCATCTCTGAGAGTGGTGCTGACATCTGCAGTTGACATACTCAGTTCTAGTCATGTCCACGGATGCTTCCAGTAGTTGCCTGTGAGATTGTGTGGTCAGTTTAATGATACATCTCTCCGTCTGGACATCTCTGTTGAGGAATTTGTTTCACATTCACTGTTCTGTGATTGACCTCTGTAAATGTGCTTTTTCAGATACTCGTAGCAGGAGATTTATGGACACAAGGGGGAGACAACAACATGGCTTACCAGGAGTTATGTCACATGATAGACACTGCCGTTGAGTTCCTATGTGAAAAATGTGAAGAACTATCAGGTGAGAACTAGAAGATAATTATTCGGTACGTTAGAACTAGCACGTAGGTAGTAGTAATAGTAGTAGTAGCCTCTTTCACTCCTGTAGGACTATAGAGTTGTGCCGTGTGGAGGTACCTGACAGCTCCGCTGCTGACTGTATAGTCCAATGCGAGAGTGACAATCTCTCTTACAATTTCCACATCTGTTAGACGTGGTAGGTCCCTTAACAAGTGACTGCATTTTGTGCTTGTGCCTCTTATCCTCAGTTGTTTGGTCAGATTGCGCTAAAAGAGCACCAGTCTTTCTCACGTGTCTGGGTCTATGCCAAGGGTTTACATATCTTGTTTACACACATCCCTATATCGCATTTGGTGTCTTCCGGTTGGCCTCTTTCCTGTGGCTAGTTCTCCGTACAGGAGATCTTTGGAAATACGTTCATCCTCCATTCGAGATACATGGACCAGCCACAGGAGGCGTCTCTGCTTGAGGAGGGAGTTCATTGTGGTAATTACCGCTCTTTCAAGCACGTGTTTGTTTTTTATGTGGTCTTTCCACGATACGTCTCAGATATCTCATGTGGAAGGAATTCAACTTTCTTTCCTGTCGTGGGTACAGGGTCCAGGAATCAGACCCATAGAGTAGTGTACTAACAACACAAGCTTTATATACTTGAACTTTTGTACGGTCTGTTAGTCTATTATTCTCCCAAAGTATCTTAGTTAGCCTGGAAAGTGTTGTGGCTGCCTTTCCAATGCGTCTGTCGGTGTTTGCCATTTAGGAACGACTATCTAATATTTTTTTTTCAATGGTGCATATCTGTTACAAGACGTTGCAGTCAACACCAGCATTTTTCAGCTGCAGATCATATACTAGGCAAGATTACGCTCAGCAGTTTGCCATTGTTTTCTGAGCGGGCGGCTCACAAACCCCTGTAAATAACCAATGCAGCGCAATCCGCTACCGAATCTCGCGCAGCTGCGTTACTCACGAGAATATAAGGGACTAGGGAGAAAGAAGTTAACGCCTAGGCCAGGGAGACAGGCTATCTGATATTATCAAGCCCAAATACGCAAACTCATGGATAACCTTCGATTCGTAATTAGCAATTTTGATTGATGGAGGTGCACCAGCATCTAATTCCATCACCTGTGTTTTATTTAGGCTGATGGTGAGCCCAAAGTCTACAGGCGGCTGCAAAACGATCTATGGGCCATTGCAGTTCTTCTGCTGCATGAGTGGTCCGTGCTACATTATGTGCAAAAAGTTGTTCTCTTGTACATTTTGAGTTTATTTTGGTCTTTGCCTTGAGTCTTGATGGGTTAAACAGCTTGCCACCAGATCTTGTATGAGTGTATATGCCTTCAGTGGCAGTCCCAAATGCCTGCCTTAAGAGAACGGCGAAGAAGATACCAAAAAGAGTAGGAGCAAACACGCAGCCTTGCTTTACTCCAAAGCTGATGCTGAATGACTGGGATATTGAGCCATCGAATAAAATGGCCCCATGCATGTTAACGTGAAACCATTTCAAGAGGCAGCAGGGTGGGTGACCATCTGATCTTTTTTGTTGTTTGTTTGTTTGTTTTTCCTTCCACTTATATCGTTAGTTGTCGTGGGGAGGTGTAATTGAAGTTTCGGCGCCAGTGACTAGCTCATTTCCTCCAATTTCCTCCATGAATCTCGAGGAGAATTTTAGGATCAAGTAAATTCCCTACCGGTTTGCTAGGTCAGTCGTAGGTTCCTTACCTACTTAACCTTTGTATATTTGCTACTACTGCCATGTCACATCCACTGGTCGCCTAATGGCAAGCTTCGAGCTTTGCCAGACAGGACTGACAGACAGACATTGAAACTTGCTCTCATGTGCACTCAAAAAATGTACTCATTCCAGTTACGGGGCTTCGATAGAGTCCCTTATAATTACGGGCCTCGTCACTACTTCCCCGTGCCGGGATTGGGTAAGTTGTAAGGATCTTTAAAAGGCCGTATCTGCTCATGTCAAATGCACGAGGTCGATGAAGGCTATATATAATGGCTTCCTCTGTTCTCTGCACTTCTCTTGGAGCTGCATGAGGGAGAAAATCATATCGATGGTGGAATTGTTGGGTCTAAATCCGCACTGTGATTCGGGGTAGATTCTTTCAGCAAGAATATGCAATCTTTGTAGGATTACTCCATCGAAATCTTTCTTGTAATGCTAGTTAGTTAGTTGCGGTTTCAACTTCACGGCAACGGGTCTTCCCCATTTTGTTCCGATCCTGTGCTAGTGAATATCACACAAAATGCTCCTTACTGCCCCATGTGAAAAGTGGAACAGACAAGGGTACCGGCAAGCCAACAACCTGCATAGGTACACTGTGTATAATGCATAATGGTGGACTGTTGTCAAGGGTCATGCATTCAGTATCACGCCGGCCACCTGTACTTCGCAGAACATTTCCTGGAATACATTTTGTGCGTGGTCGACCTGGGGGAGCACATGTCGAGGACAACATATTCCCGACTTGAATAGGATTCGAACACATGACGGCCGGGATGTGTGGCTTATGGAAATATCCGTATGCAATTAAAGTGATTCTGAAACCACAAACAACCCGTGTTGAATATTTCTTTGATATCACTGGATTTATATGTCTTTCCCTACATTCTTTGACAGGGGTTTCAGTGGGTGATATGGCATCACAGTCAACAGCCCCATCATCCTCTACTCGAGCAATATCCTACAGACAGCCAGCAGAACCACTAGCTTCTACAGCGACAACATCCTACAGACAGTCGACAGAGTCTATTCAACCTGCAGGTTGGTCTATGATGTTGGAATGATTTATATAATGACACACACAGTAAGCCTAGTTTATGTTTGATCTCTGGACACTACATGACATTTATATAATGACACACACAGTAAGCCTAGTTTATGTTTGATCTCTGGACACTACATGACCTCCCAGATAATGTACAAGTTCACAATGTTCCTCTATAAGTGTCATTGCCTTACTGGGGTCATTCAGTGATATAACAATCAGAATGATCAGATTAAACACAGGATATTTGAAATCAAGGCCAGGAAATAACAAGAACTCACTGATGATGCACACATCTGAATATAGGAAACAAGGCCAGATGAATTCACGGTAGAAGACTTGGTATTACTTGTCGAATTTGGAATAACAATAGTAACTAAAATATTGAAAGATACTTACAACCGTGGTCCAAACCCTGTGATGTAATGAAATCTGTAATTACAGCTTTACTCAAGAGAACATAAGCAACAGATTGCGAAACATTTTGTACAATCAGTTTCATAAACCATGTCACTAAGGATAAACATGGAATTATGAGGAGAAAAACAAAAACAAAAATATGGAAATTGGTGACGAACAATACGCATTCATAGAAGATACAGGTGGATATAATGCAATATATTCATTCCAAATACGAAGAGAGAGTTCTTATGAGACACATGAAGACCTACCAAAGACAGACATCAAAGATAGACCAGGAATACGAGATGGGGAGTATAATATAATCAGCATACGTTATGAACATGTCCAAGTAGTAATAGCTGATAAGGCAACAAATGAGCGACATTGTAGTAACTTAGAGTGAAAGATACATTTGCATTGGTTATCGAGCAAATAGAAACACTGCTAAATATAAAATAACAAAATTTTATATTGCACTAGGCGAAAAAGGCTAAACTAAGTAAATACATCATAACATCAGATAGAGGATGTGTGACAGAGATTCAGAGCAGAATAGTTCAAGCAAAAACTGCATTTCAGACCATGAACAATTCTGACATAATAAGTGACTCTTATTCATTATGAGAAAGATAGGATGTGAAGAACAAACTAGGAAGAGCTTGGAGGAGACCACGATGTGGTTGTTGACATGAACGTTGCGAATACCCGAGACGGCTAGTGAAAGCAGAACATGCAACTTTAGAATAGTTTCTATCATATAATGAAAAGAGAGGCACTGGAGAATAGTGTGACGACTGTAGAGATCAGTAATATAAGAGACATTGGAGAACATTGAGATGACTGGAGAGATCAGTGATATAAGAGACATTGGAGAACATTGAGATGACTAGAGAGATCAGCGATATAAGAGACATTGGAGAACATTGGGATGACTGGAGAGATCAGCGATATAAGAGACATTGGAGAACATTGAGATGACTGGAGAGATCAGCGATATAAGAGACATTGGAGAACATTGAGATGACTGGAGAGATCAGCGATATAAGAGACATTGGAGAACATTGAGATGACTGTAGAGATCAGCGATATAAGAGACACTGGAGAACATTGAGATGACTGGAGAGATCAGCGATATAAGAGACGCTGGAGAACATTGAGATGACTGGAGATATCAGTGGTATAAGAGACATTGGAGAACATTGAGATGACTGGAGAGATCAGCGATATAAGAGACATTGGAGAACATTGAGATGACTGGAGAGATCAGCGATATAAGAGACATTGGAGAACATTGAGATGACTGTAGAGATAAGTGATATAAGAGACATTGGAGAACATTGAGATGGCTGGAGAGATCAGTGATATAAGAGACATTGGAGAACATTGAGATGGCTGGAGAGATCAGTGATATAAGAGACACTGGAGAACATTGTGACGACTGGAGAGATCAGTGATAAAAGAGACAAGAGGCACACTGACAGAATTAATACGGGTTGCCTAAGACGGTGGCATGGAGGCATACCATGGACATAATTTAATCTGTTGAGATAATTCGCTCATGGCTCTTTATAATGTGTCCATAACGTGTATTGTGCTATATCTTTATACAGTATGGTGTTCTATGTCCTCATACAGTGAGTTGTTCTATGTCTCCATACAGAGAGTTGTTCTATATCCTCATACAGTGAGTTGTTCTATGTCTCCATACAGAGAGTTGTTCTATGTCCTCATACAGTGAGTTGTTCTATGTCTCCATACAGAGAGTTGTTCTATATCCTCATACAGTGAGTTGTTCTATGTCTCCATACAGAGAGTTGTTCTATGTCCTCATACAGTGAGTTGTTCTATGTCTCCATACAGAGAGTTGTTCTATGTCTCCATACAGTGAGTTGTTCTATGTCCTCATACAGAGAGTTGTTCTATGTCTCCATACAGAGAGTTGTTCTATGTTTCCATACAGTGAGTTAGTTGTTCTATAACTCCACTCTGTGTGTTGTTCTATGATTCCTTACAGTAAGATTTTCTATTTCTCCACACAGTGAGTTGTTCTATGTCTCCATAAAGGGAGTTGTTCTATGCCTTCATACAGTGAGTTCTTCTATGCCTTCATACAGTGAGTTCTTCTATGTTTCCATACAGAGAGTTGTTCTATGTCTCCGTACAGTGAGTTGTGCTATGCCTTCATACAGTGAGTTATTCTATAGCCCTATACTGTGAGTCGTTCTCTGTCACCATACAGATTGTTGTTCTATATAACCATACAGTGAGTTGTTCTATAACCCCATACAGTGCACGATCTCCAATCAATTTATGTGATTGTTTGTCAGGGGATTGTGTCAGGAGTCGACATCTGAATGCACTATTGCAATTGGATCTGTTTGGATTTCTGAGGGCGCATTCAGGGGTGCGATACTGGCCGGTCCAGACCTGATTGAAGCTATTATTGTGATCTGATGACTTGTGTCTATGACAGTGAAGTCCTCCTTATGCTCGTACCTCTGTTGTTTCGAGCACTTCACTCCCATGTGTCCGGTATAATGCCTAACTCTACACAACACATTCAGGACAACTGTATAAGAATCACAGAATGGCGGAACGTTGATGATTAGACTAGCTCTCTTTTCTTCTCGTGATAGATTTTTTTCACTCAATCAAATGATTTAAATACATCGATAAAATCACAACAATCTACCGAGTTAATGCATTAATTATCAATTAGACTACATTAATGCAATCGCAACCCAAAGAGCTACTTTAAAAAAGAAAGTCGCTTAAAAGTCGACAGGGTCGACTTCATTGCACCGGGTTATTATCCTATATGACCCAGTCTCTTTCCGCAGCGCGGAAAGCGTCTCACAAAGCATGACCTTTGCAGCTCCTGTGATGACCCTCAGGAGTCTCCGAAAAATGCACTCGTGAACCGAAGATCACGGCCTGGAATCGAACCCACAACCTTCGGAGCTCGAGCCAGACGACTTCGCCACAGACACTCCCTAAAGAGCTACTTAATTGAATGACAATTAACAATGAGTTTGGTGGGTTTTATGCTAAAAATTGTGCTCTTTTCGGGTGATGTATGTTGTTGATGCTGTCATAAGAGTTGGGATGTGACTTATTTGCTAAAGAACTCTGGCAGTTGTCTGTTGACTATCGATCTAGTTATTGCTGTTTCCAGCTATGATGATAACATGCTAATAAAATATATGTGAGTAATAAAATTGTTTTTTTTTTTACTTATCATTGATAAGTTGTTTGATATTATGCCCAGATGAAGATCACATGAAACCGATATTAGAGAGAATTGCTGTCATATGTCACCGACCGTTAGGGTGTTTCTATTGAAATAGACAGAAATCCCTATCCAAGAGTTTGCCGACAGTCTCTAGAAATTATGGCTCGTTATAAGAATGTCTAAAGGGATGGTCCCGATAGAAGAGACTGGGATTCACTTGGTAGACAAAGGCAGAAGGTGAAGAACACTCGTGTATGTAGGAAGACCTAACACGAATGTCTAGTTTATCTGTCGGTGATCCTTCGTCATTTGATGAAGCCCCCTGTTTTAAATACTTTCACGCACTCACGCGCACGCCTTGCGTTCAAATGATCACGAAGGGAGTACGTGGGTACAAGTATAAAACAATAATACTCTTTAATAGTAAAAGAGATAATGAAATTTGTCGTTCAAGTGGTGAACTATGACAGTTACCATTATGTTACAGGTACAAAAATAAAACCGTTTTCTGATGCTTAGCTAGATCGCATATCATCATTCACACCATCCAGACAGTGACACACTCAGAACACATGTAGACACAGAGTCACCTGAGACAATCTGATCTCTGTTAGGAATAGTGCTGGCTTTCAGTTGTATTATGTCTTGGAGTCGACCCTGGCATTCGACAGGTGTACGATGCTCCTCCGGATTCCAGGTTCCGTCTCCACTAGTTGGTGGCTCAAAGTTTCGGTAACCGGACCGGTTAGGTGTCAGCAGTATCAGCAGCGAGGCTCCTTAAATCAAACAAACAGTTGCAGACTCCTTAGTGTCTTGACAATAACAATGTGTCTGAGTGTTGGTGTTGTGTGTCTGTTGTGTATGTGTCAGATGCAGAATAGGAACAGAACATAATTCCTCTCTGCTATTCTGTATCAAAAGCAAGGGCAAATAGCTCCTATTAGCTTGGCTATACATTGTATGACATGGTGATACAAAGTGAAAAAGGGTCCAGAAGTGGACACATTCTAAGACCACATGGTCCATTGGAGTAGAACAGGTAGACAAATCTTTGTTTGAAAAAAGCATTACAAAATGTACATGGTTGTAAAACTTGAAGTGACTCATATGCGATAATTACTGGTGTATTCCTTAACACCATGGTGAGGAAGTCCTGGGCAGCCAGGATGTTTCCCTAGATAGCTAAGGAAAGGCCAACAATAATTCAACCTAATCCCACATCAGTCATTAGGCATAAAGCAATCGAGTGTCGCCATGAAGTCGTGAGGTGTACCCCACATAATATACGAGCTAAAAGATAAGAAGGCCAGCAGGCAAGCAAGAGGGCTGAGATATTCCACGCATTGGGCTTTAGGATGTCTCAGTTATCCCTTGTTGAGTTATTTACTCCCCAAATTCTGATTCCTCACCACATAGTATTTGCTTTGAACTTATGACCGTCAGTGTCGTGTAGTTCGGCATGGCGGTGAATCAGGGGTAAGCAAATTTATGTTTGAATATAAATCGCCTAGTAATATTGCTGGCATGTGAGAATCATGTTCCACATGTCTCTTCTACTTCTGCCCACATGGCAAAATCATGTTATCATATTTTCACCAAAATATACACGTAAATACATTCACAAAATGCATATGAAAATAATCAGTAAGGTTTATACATTGTATCTATATATTTTTATCTATAAATATATCTAGGCCTCACATGTTTTCTCTCAATGTCTCCCCTTTCAAATAACACGTGTCATAAATATACATGGTCGGGAAAGTTTTGGGTTTTCCCAATATCAGAATATAAATGTGTACACACTTTTTACTATAATCATAATTATTATGTTACTACACTCACCCCCAGTCTTATTGCAGCAATTAAGATAGGTTTTGGTATAATCTACCAAAGATGGAGTTGGATTTGGCAGCCCACTTCATGTAAGGTCTGCTTAGCACAGCATCTATAGTCATTGTGAACTGGACGGAAGTTCTTAGTCACAATTTCCGGTGCAGCCGTGCTAATAGCCTATCGCTGTTTTCCCGTTGCTAGGGAGTGACGGCCATATACTTGGTATTAATGATAAGGGTAGTAAAACAGGGGATTTCCCTTGTGACATCATTTGATGACGTGAAAATATATGCTGTCCCCAATAGTACAGTGTGTAGTTTTAGTGCAGCAAATGTCTGCGTCGCTAATATGACGTCATTATTAGTAATTTAGCTGCCTACTAAATCCAGAATGTAAATTAGGAATTCCACTAACGTAGTAGTGGTGGTGTTTGCATAGTGATCCAGACTCATCCCGTCACATATGCCGTCCCTAGAGAAAAGTACGGCTCAGCGAACTTTTAGGGTGGATGAGCCTAGATCGACTATGCATTCTCACCAGATTATATCTGAACCAATTGTTCCCCTCTAGAGAAGGATCTATTAGACTTCTTTCGACTCCGGGGCTGGCTTGGTACTTTGGTATGACCTGACGTTTCTCCAGATAAGTTTAGTGAGGATCCAGTCAGAGGTGGGTATGGAAAGCTAAGAGGTTCTTCCCTCCTCCCTACTTTCTGAACAACATTTAGAGCTACCAGATGTACTGGTCGTTCTTTTGCTCTGTCATAATATTTGCGGAGCAATTTAATGTGGTAGATTTTCATCTTACCTTTCATGAAGATTTTATATTTGGTGTTGGACACTTTCTCCATTATGGGGAATGGTCCTTGCCACTCAGTCTCCTTATTAGTCCCACTAGATCTTAAGAGTAACACTTTGTCCCCTACCGCTAGCGAACGTTGTGAGGACAAAAATTTCCCTCTCTGGAGAGTCTTCCTAGCACTAGGAAGTTGGGTACAGCCAGGTGTTAGAGTTGGGACATGGGTCAGTGCACTCCCTACTATCATGGGAGTGGATGGTTCCCCTACATAGACATATTTACTTCCCAGTATCATGTCATAGATAGGATCAGTCATCACTGCTGCCGATATAGTTCCCTTTACAAATCTAGAGTTAACTAACACTTGGGCTATTGGTAAAGTTAGGGTAGGCGAACTTCTTGTCGCACCCATAACTTCAACCATGCTTTGCGTCAACTGACCAGGTTTTACTAAGTGTGATGCTATTATGGCATCATACGTTAAACCCGTATCATGGAGACACTCGACCAACTGTCCATTGACATTGATCTTCTCTACCACTCGATGTCCTCTCATTTCGGGAGGCGGTGGTAGTGTAGTGGTTTTCTTCCCTATCGAGAAGCAAGCCGCAATCTGGGGTTTTGCTCTGCGCTTGCAGTCTGCCGTACTGTGGGAATTATTATGACAATTCGTGCAGTATGGTTTTCTAGCCCCAGATGTGGTTTGTTTTTTGTTATGCTACTGCTGAGGTTGCCTCTGGTCTGCTGGTATATTGCTAACAGTTTGTCCCTGATTGTTTGGAGGTGGGTTCTGTTGAGGTTGGGGAGGTTGTGTTGGGACCGAGTCCCCATGGGCAGTCAAATATCTTTCAGCCAAGACTATCATTTCCCCCAGTGTTTGTGCCCCTTGTTCAATGATGAAAGTTTCCATCGGCTTCGACATACAGTTCCTCAGCTGCTCACACAAAACCATCTCCCGCAAGCCCGCATAGGAGTGTTCATACTCTCCCAATGTCTCCCATTTACAGAGATAACTCTGCAGACGAGCGGACAATTGTGAGAATGACTCACCCCTCAGACGTCTTGCGGTTCGGAATTTCCGCTGATAAGCAGCTGAGGTTAACTCATATCTCTTCAATAAAGCCGATTTCAAACTTTCATAAGAGTGTTCATGGCCTGGAGGTAGTCCCTGAAAGACTACATACGCTTGTCCCCTCAGTGCCTGAGAAAGCTTCAAGTTCCAGTGTTCCCTAGCCAACCCAAATGACTCAGCTAATTTCTCGAATTTCTGAAGGTAACTATCCAATTGTTCCTGATTTTCCTCGAACGGCATCAAAGGAAAACTCATAGGACCCACATGAGAAGTCGAATGTAGCTGGGTTTCAATGCTGGGTGCCGGAGAGCTGGCGTTAGAACAGGTTGCTGATAGAGCTTGGTTTTCTAGCTCTTTCATCCTAAACTCATGCTGTCGGATTTTTTCGTTTTCCTGTAACTGCCTAAGTTCTTTCTCAGCCTCGATTTTCTTAAGCTCTGTCTCTGCTTCCAGTTTCTTAAGCTCGAGTTCATGCCTACGTATTTTATCTTCCCTGTCTTCTTTCCTTAACTCCCTCTCCATATCATGGACATATTTGGCTGCTTCGGGCTCCGATAACCCCATAGCTACCGCTGCTGCGTGCAAATCTGCTGATGAACTCATGACTGAGTTTTGACTGAGAGGGTGAGTGATCAGTGGACTACAATTTCTATATCAATATTATACTACTTCCCAATTCAAGTTATACTAATACAATTGCAATAATTTACAAACCTTATTAGTACATACACAAAAATGGTTAGTACAAACAATGATACAAAACACACTTTCACTCTCTCAATCGAATGGAAACAACTAATTACAGAGTTTCCTAAACTACTCTACCCTTTACTGAGATGAGAAAAAAAATTTTTTTTTTGTACCAAGTAACACAATTTATTAGAAATATTTCTAATTAGGTGGGTAGATCCCGGACCGAGACCACAGTTGTCACCGACCGTTAGGGTGTTTCTATTGAAATAGACAGAAATCCCTATCCAAGAGTTTGCCGACAGTCTCTAGAAATTATGGCTCGTTATAAGAATGTCTAAAGGGATGGTCCCGATAGAAGAGACTGGGATTCACTTGGTAGACAAAGGCAGAAGGTGAAGAACACTCGTGTATGTAGGAAGACCTAACACGAATGTCTAGTTTATCTGTCGGTGATCCTTCGTCATTTGATGAAGCCCCCTGTTTTAAATACTTTCACGCACTCACGCGCACGCCTTGCGTTCAAATGATCACGAAGGGAGTACGTGGGTACAAGTATAAAACAATAATACTCTTTAATAGTAAAAGAGATAATGAAATTTGTCGTTCAAGTGGTGAACTATGACAGTTACCATTATGTTACAGGTACAAAAATAAAACCGTTTTCTGATGCTTAGCTAGATCGCATATCATCATTCACACCATCCAGACAGTGACACACTCAGAACACATGTAGACACAGAGTCACCTGAGACAATCTGATCTCTGTTAGGAATAGTGCTGGCTTTCAGTTGTATTATGTCTTGGAGTCGACCCTGGCATTCGACAGGTGTACGATGCTCCTCCGGATTCCAGGTTCCGTCTCCACTAGTTGGTGGCTCAAAGTTTCGGTAACCGGACCGGTTAGGTGTCAGCAGTATCAGCAGCGAGGCTCCTTAAATCAAACAAACAGTTGCAGACTCCTTAGTGTCTTGACAATAACAATGTGTCTGAGTGTTGGTGTTGTGTGTCTGTTGTGTATGTGTCAGATGCAGAATAGGAACAGAACATAATTCCTCTCTGCTATTCTGTATCAAAAGCAAGGGCAAATAGCTCCTATTAGCTTGGCTATACATTGTATGACATGGTGATACAAAGTGAAAAAGGGTCCAGAAGTGGACACATTCTAAGACCACATGGTCCATTGGAGTAGAACAGGTAGACAAATCTTTGTTTGAAAAAGCATTACAAAATGTACATGGTTGTAAAACTTGAAGTGACTCATATGCGATAATTACTGGTGTATTCCTTAACACCATGGTGAGGAAGTCCTGGGCAGCCAGGATGTTTCCCTAGATAGCTAAGGAAAGGCCAACAATAATTCAACCTAATCCCACATCAGTCATTAGGCATAAAGCAATCGAGTGTCGCCATGAAGTCGTGAGGTGTACCCCACATAATATACGAGCTAAAAGATAAGAAGGCCAGCAGGCAAGCAAGAGGGCTGAGATATTCCACGCATTGGGCTTTAGGATGTCTCAGTTATCCCTTGTTGAGTTATTTACTCCCCAAATTCTGATTCCTCACCACATAGTATTTGCTTTGAACTTATGACCGTCAGTGTCGTGTAGTTCGGCATGGCGGTGAATCAGGGGTAAGCAAATTTATGTTTGAATATAAATCGCCTAGTAATATTGCTGGCATGTGAGAATCATGTTCCACATGTCTCTTCTACTTCTGCCCACATGGCAAAATCATGTTATCATATTTTCACCAAAATATACACGTAAATACATTCACAAAATGCATATGAAAATAATCAGTAAGGTTTATACATTGTATCTATATATTTTTATCTATAAATATATCTAGGCCTCACATGTTTTCTCTCAATGTCTCCCCTTTCAAATAACACGTGTCATAAATATACATGGTCGGGAAAGTTTTGGGTTTTCCCAATATCAGAATATAAATGTGTACACACTTTTTACTATAATCATAATTATTATGTTACTACACTCACCCCCAGTCTTATTGCAGCAATTAAGATAGGTTTTGGTATAATCTACCAAAGATGGAGTTGGATTTGGCAGCCCACTTCATGTAAGGTCTGCTTAGCACAGCATCTATAGTCATTGTGAACTGGACGGAAGTTCTTAGTCACAATTTCCGGTGCAGCCGTGCTAATAGCCTATCGCTGTTTTCCCGTTGCTAGGGAGTGACGGCCATATACTTGGTATTAATGATAAGGGTAGTAAAACAGGGGATTTCCCTTGTGACATCATTTGATGACGTGAAAATATATGCTGTCCCCAATAGTACAGTGTGTAGTTTTAGTGCAGCAAATGTCTGCGTCGCTAATATGACGTCATTATTAGTAATTTAGCTGCCTACTAAATCCAGAATGTAAATTAGGAATTCCACTAACGTAGTAGTGGTGGTGTTTGCATAGTGATCCAGACTCATCCCGTCACACATAGAAGAAGTCATGCGCTCATTCAAGAGCAGAACAGAAAAAGTGCTGAACAACAAAGTGACATTGATCAACAACTGAAGGAAGTATTAACAAAACTATCAGAGTCGGACAAGATACACGGCTCAAGGTTTAAACAACTCAAACAACACACCCGTGATATCAGTGATGTACAAGATGCAATAGAAGAACAGAAGATAAGATTACAAAGTCTGGAGAAACAGCTGCAGAAGATATCTACGACACAAAACAGACAGAAAGCAGAGATGGAATCTCAGACAGAACTCGTAGAGAAACTTGTTCATGCACCTAATCTACTGAAGTCAATGAAAGTGAACGTCGATGCCTTAGGCAATAGAATTGACGGAATCATTCGTGACTGCAGAAACAAGCATGAGGATATAGAAACTGTGACACATGCCCAGTCAGACATGGTCCAGTCTAACACACAGAATGTCAAGCTCATATCTGAAGGTCAAGCTCAGAAAACGACCTTGTTGAGAGAACTAGAGACCAGGGTGCAGACATTGGAGGCAGACGGCGATGGAAATGTGAAGGATGTCCAGAAACAGGCTGAGAAAGGAGAGACAAATGTGAGTATTGACTCTTCAACGGGGAAATTGTGTAGATGTATGACTGAGATTAACTGTGCCAATGAAACTGCGTGGAAGGAAATTTTTTTTTTTTTTTAGTTTTTAGTCGATGGATCAACATCACGGCACACGGGTGCAACCCATAAGTGCTCCGTTCTCCTCCTAACTCAAACCTGAGTCTGGAGAAACTCGCTCAGCACACGCACTCCGTAGCATCGGCGGGGATCATGAAATACTTTGGGTAGATTTATAACTCGAAATTTTGCCCGGGCAGCGCCGTTAGGCTACTCTTTTTCGATTTCCAATTGCCACGGGATTTTTTACGTGCGCAGCAATACACAAGGGCGTCCGATCTCACTACCCAGAGACTAGGGGAAATTTTATTACTAGAAGTCCGCGAGAAAAAATCCCGGGATTTGAACCCGGGACCTTCAGCGCACGATGCGGACACCATACCTCGAGACCACGCAGCCCCCGCGTGGAAGGAAGTGATTGTTGATGGCATGAGATTGAGTGTTTGTTGTGTCTATCGTCTTCTCCAACTTCGCGTTCTATTAACTGGACATGCTGCCCCCTTGCCGGGATGAAGTTAATAGTTTTTTCCATGTTAATGCCCCATAATTTCTGCTCTGGCTCAGCACCCTCCTGGTACGTCTGGCGGCGCAGATCTCTGAAAGTTGGGCAGAACTGAACGATGTGATCAGGGGTCTCAGTTTGCGGTCTACGATAATATTTGCCTGTTTCTGACTTTGAGACCGTGTAGATGACCAAGTACTCGAGACTTTGAGACATTGCGATGGTATATGTGGTCAGGTACTCTGTGCTTGAAACTTTGAGGTGGTAAAATTAATCATATGCATATTATAAATGGCCAAATACTCTGTGTTTAAGATGGTATAGTTGACCAATTACACTACTTTGGCGTGTAATCATGTGAAAGATGTTGCTGCTTCTGAAATTCCATTTCTAAGATTCTTTCACTGCATATATACGCTCTGGACGTTTTAAATTACTCTTGTTGTATACTTGTTTTTGAAAACAATTACTATTATATATTACATTCCTAAAGAAATGTTTTACAAGTAGTAGTAATAGTAGTAGTAGTAGTAGTAGTAGTAGTAGTAGTAGTAGTAGTAGTAGTAGTAGTAGTAGTAGTAGTAGTAGTAGTAGTAGTAGTAGTAGTAGTAGTAGTAGTAGTAGTAGTGTAGTAGTAGTAGTAGTAGTAGTAGTAGTAGTAGTAGTAGTAGTAGTAGTAGTAGTAGTAGTAGTAGTAGTAGTAGTAGTGGTAGTAGTAGTAACAGTAGTAGCTTCTTTTGTTGTCATTGCTATTGTTGTGTTACTTATTGTAGTTGCTGTAGTAGTAGTACTAAAAGTACTGGTAGTCGCAGTATTGGCTTAAGTAGTAGTAGTAGTAGTAGTTGTAGTGGCAGTAGTAGTAGTAGTAGTAGTAGTAGTAGTAGTAGTAGTAGTAGTAGTAGTAGTAGTAGTTGTAGTGGCAGTAGTTGTAGTAGTAGTAGTAGTAGTAGTAGTAGTAGTAGTAGTAGTAGTAGTAGTAGTAGTAGTGGTGGTAGGAGTAGTGGTAGTAGTAGTGGTAGTAGTAGTAGTAGAAGTGGTAGTAGTAGTAGTGGTAGTAGTAGTAGAAGTAGTAGTAGTAGTAGTAGTAGTAGTAGTAGTAGTAGTAGTAGTAGTAGTAGTAGTAGTAGTAGTGGTAGTAGTAGTAGTAGTAGTAGTAGTAATAGTAGTAGTAGTAGTAGTAGTAATAGTAGTAGTAGTAGTAGTAGTAGAAGTAGTAGCAGCAGCAGCAGGAGTAGTAGTAGTAGTGGTAGTGGTAGTAGTAGTAGTAGCAGTAGTAGCAACAGCAGCAGTAGTAGTAGTAGTAGTAGTAGTAGTAGTAGTAGTAGTAGTAGTAGTAGTAGTAGTAGTAGTAGTAGTAGTAGTAGTAGTAGTAGTAGTCGTGGTAGTAGTAGTAGTAGTAGTTGTAGTAGTAGTAGTATTAGTAGCAGTAGTAGCAACAGCAGCAGCAGCAGCAGTAGTAGTAGTAGTAGTAGTAGTAGTAGTAGTAGTAGTAGTAGTAGTAGTAGTAGTAGTAGTAGTAGTAGTAGTAGTAGTAGTAGTAGTAGTAGTAGTAGTAGTAGCAGCAGCAGCGGAGTTGTGGTAAAGTGAAGAAGAATTTGTAGGACGAGAAATATAAATAGAAAAAAAGAAGAAAACGAGGAGATGAAAAAGCAAAAACAGAAAACAAACAACAAAAATTTTTTAAAAAAAACCCCAAAAAAGAAAAAAAAGGTGGGGGGGGGGGGATTTCGAGGAAGAATACGATGAAGAAGAAGAAGAAGAAGAAGAAGAAGAAGAAGAAGAAGAAGAAGAAGAAGAAGAAGAAGAAGAAGAAGAAGAAGAAGAAGAAGAAGAAGAAGAAGAAGAAGAAGAAGAAGAAGAAGAAGAAGATAAACAACAGCAACAACAACAGCACCACCACCAACAACAACAACAACAACAACCAAAGTCAGAGGAGACACATTTCAACATTAAATGCAGCCAACTTTCACTGTAAAAACGGCACTTAATTGATTGTCTGATATGATACAAGCCTGTGACATAATTTACGTTCTATATAATTAAAGTTATGTTGTCAATTTGACAGTTCCGGATCCTGTGTCAGATGTTCAACGATCGACTGAGACCACTAGAACAACTCAGAACATGTTTCAATGAACGGGCCAGACTGCGAGATGATAATGTCAGAAAGGTTTGTCGTTTGTAGAGAAATAGTTTAAAACTTTGGTAAAGCTGTAGAAATGTAAACAATTAGAAAACACAATGTGTAGGATTACAAGAATACAATTACAAAACATAGAGCACATTTCAGCAAAATTATTTCCTCTGCAAACAATAACAAAACCGAATCAACAACACAAAATAAAAACAGCAATAACACTAAAGTTGCTTGCTTGTGTTCGCCGGCTATGAATTCCAGCGTGAATTCCTGTATGTCGGATGAAGACATCCTGTTGTCCAACATCAGTGTGATGTCATACCGGACTGAGGTTTGCGTGAGATCCGTTGTCCCATGTCTGGCTTATTGGTGTGCGGACTGGTGGTTCCTCACCGTACAGGCAGATACTTTCCGACTTCGGAGGAAACGCTAAAGTAACTACATTATAATAAATCAAAAATTAGAAATGATCAGAGGTATTTTTTTAGAAGGGAAAGGCACTAACAACGTATACGAATATTAATAGAAAAAGTGATTGAAATTAACAGAGATCTATATGTGTGCTCTATTCACTACACTAATGCATTCGATAAGGTGAAACATGAATAGATGATGATACTGTTGGACATTTTAAACATCGATGGCAAACATCTAAGAAAAATAAAGAACTTGTATTGGCAGCAACAAGCAAATATAATAATTGACAACCAACCGGAAACAGTTCAAAATATTAAACAAATTCTTAGGCATGGTTGTATACTATCATTCGGTCTGTTCAGTTTGTACAGCGAAATAGCAATGAGACCCATACAAGATACGCCAGGAACATCAGTGGATGGGATAATGTAAACATCGTGCTTTATGCTGATGATATGGTTTAGGTCGCTGGAAATGGAACAGTTACAAGAAATGGTTGGATATAAATGCAGCAGACAGTCAGAACAAAAGACTTAGTCTGAACATCAGAAAAACAGAAGTAACGGTTATAACAAAGAACACTTGTACACCTAAATGTAACATAAGTTGATAGGGAACTGCGCTGATATGCCATGAGCACGGTGGGAGGCGTTCAACTGCTGGGCTCGTCGCATACTTAATAAGGAAACGATTGGCCATCTAAATCTCTGCGTATTCAGGCTTACAAAATGTGGGGTATTATGAAAGTTAAATATAGAATAGACAATAGACAAAATTTCACAAGATGAAGAATGATTCCAGGTGAGGAAAATGGTTCGATAGAGCTAAATTGAGCCAATCCTGATGTACAGAGACTAATCATAGACAATTGACAGACAAGTGAGGAATGTTGTGGAATCTGCGGAGACGTGATTTTATAGAAGAATGATTAGAACACCGAGAATGGATAGAAAGAACAAGATACCCTGAAAAAAGTTAACTCACGACGAGAACTGGTTACTCGTATCAGAAGTTTTTTTTTTTTTTTTTTTTTGGGTTCGCATATCCTTTACAGGACGTCAGAGCACCATCGTAAATGGAACACATAACGACGGCTGTATAATGTTGCTTTGTGTGGTTGAGTGCCATTATGTTTCTTCATTTCCAATATTTGAAGTGTCGGAAAACATTGCACTATTATCTTGCCGTTTTGAAATAATTGCACTGTTCTTTCTTATGCAACGGTACACTGATTATACAAGTAACACGAATCACGTAAAGTGATATTGGGCCGAGACGTGGGCTATCTTGTTCCAGTTGGCAGCCATGCTTGTTTGTTGACCTTGGTCAATGTCATTCTCTTTGACTTTCAATTCTTATGTGTACTTTTGACTGTACATGTTTATCTTTGGTAGCACTGTTCGCTGTTAATATTCACAAGAATTTAATGTTTATATTCGGGTTCACATCGAACGGGCGAAAACCCCCACGGGCCGTGTGCCGGAATCGTGGTAAGTGTCGGAATCACGCTTCAAGCACAAAGTGTAGACATGATGTCAAGTGTCAGAAATCTTGGGATTTGTCCAGGGTTTAATCTTTGTATAGGCTCGTACAAACACTTGATAATTTACAGATCCACTATGCACACAACCCACAAAAGTCTCTTGCGTCTTTAGTCAACACACTTTATTGCAGAACAGTAATCACACGTGGCTGTCATACACCGCCGGCTTCCTGCCGTTTTCGCGTTCTGCGTATGACCAGCACACCCACTGCTTACAAACATAATTCATAGGTTAATCTAATCGTCAGGAGAGACTTTGGTTGATGCATATTGTAGATCTTACTGTTGTAACACTCACTTGATAACCTACTTAACAATTATACCTTCTACTCACGCTACATAACCTGTACCCAACAAGTCCTTGTCACGGCGTGTCTCTGCCGGCCATTTTGGTCGTAGGTGTTATTCAAAACAGTGTCAACTGTCCCGCTACCGCTTGTCGGCGTTTGCAGCCCATCATCAGGCGTCAGCTTCAGTGTGTTGCTTCATGATCGCCAACTCCCACAAAGGGAATAATCTTTAACTTTGGAATTCGACTCAGATGATCTCAATCGCTTTCAATCGCTTTCCATCGCTTTCCATCGAACATTCTCTGTCCACGTCTCGGCGCCGTCTGGCTAACAACAAGGGTTTTCGTTCTCAGCCTGGCGCAGTCATGTGACCACGTTAACTCCGCCCACTCATGCCGCCGGTGTTAGCTTGTATTATTTTCAATGTGCATCTTAGTGGCATCTATATAGTTTCTGCGTTCGACACATTTGCCCTATTTCTCGTATCCATCTCATGGCAGTCAACATCAGCATCTTTCAGCTGATTGTTGATTTCTTGGCAAGAGTAAGCTCAGTAGTTTGCCATTGCTTTCTGAGCCACCGGCTCATATACTCCATAAGTTACCAACGCGGTGAGAACCGCTACGATTCTCGCGCAGATTACATTCCTCACTTGGATATACGGGATTACGGAGAAAGATGTTAACACCTAGGCCAGGGAGACTGGTGTACCAGAAGTAGACAGTCCATATTCTATGGGCACGTCATGAGAAATGGAAATTGGAGTACGTCATCACAACGACAATGTTGCTAGCCCGATATGGTATGGTATGGTGTGGTGTGGTATGGTATGGTATGGTATGGTATAGTGTGGTGTGGTATGGTATGGTATGGTATGGTATGGTGTGGTGTGGTATGGTATGGTATAGTATCGTGTGGTGTGGTGTGGTATAGTATAGTATAGTGTGGTATAGTATAGTATAGTAAAGTATAGTATAGTATAGTGTGGTGTGGTGTAGTATAGTATAGTATAGTGTGGTATAGTGTAGTATAGTGTGGTATAGTATAGTATAGTATAGTATAGTATAGTATAGTATAGTATAGTATAGTATAGTATAGTATAGTTTTTCTGTCACATTTTCAGCTATCCCAGTTAATCCAGGAGGTAGCAGTTATGTCCCCGAGATTACAGCAATTAGGTAACTCTCACATCTTCTATACAGTTATCTCTGCGTTGTTGTCGTCGTTGTAGTTGTAGTTGTTGTTGTTGTTGTTGTTGTTGTTGTTGTTGTTGTTGTTGTTGTGTTGTTGTTGTTGTTGTTGTTGTTCGGATATCTGGTCTGGAGCATATATTGGCGATCATGTCTTTTCACCCATCTCTGTCTTCAGATATTTTAATGGAGCTGGTGTTTTGGTTCTGTTGTTGCACAGCTGTTTCGGCTTACACTCTTGTGGGAGGAAAAACGGGAACATACTGTAATAGCTGGACAGATTAGTGGACAAAGATCTAGAGGAAGACAGCGAGGGAAGATTCCAGACAGCATCTCATCATGGCATGGACACATGTTCGATGTCAGCAATCGAAGTTCGTTTTTCGAACCAAATACTGACCACCTAATCCTCCATGTAGAGGTCAGGGAGCTAAATACTGACCACCTAATCCTCCATGTAGAGGTCAGTGAGCTAAATACTGACCACCTAATCCTCCATGTAGAGGTCAGGGAGCTAAATACTGACCACCTAATCCTCCATGTAGTGGTCAGCGAGCTAAATACTGACCACCTAATCCTCCATGTAAAGGTCAGCGAGCTAAATACTGACCACCTAATCCTCCATGTAGAGGTCAGGGAGCTAAATACTGACCACCTAATCCACCATGTAGAGGTCAGTGAGCTAAATACTGACCACCTAATCCTCCATGTAGAGGTCAGGGAGCTAAATACTGACCACCTAATCCTCCATGTAGAGGTCAGCGAGCTAAATACTGACCACCTAATCCTCCATGTAAAGGTCAGCGAGCTAAATACTGACCACCTAATCCTCCATGTAGAGGTCAGCGAGCTAAATACTGACCACCTAATCCTCCATGTAGAGGTCAGCGAGCTAAATACTGACCACCTAATATTCCATGTAGAGGTCAGCGAGCTAATTACTGAACACCTAATCCTCCATGTAGAGGTCAGCGAGCTAAATACTGACCACCTAATCCTCCATGTAGAGGTCACCGGGCTAAATACTGACCACCTAATATTCCATGTAGAGGTCAGCGAGCTAATTACTGAACACCTAATCCTCCATGTAGAGGTCAGCGAGCTAAATACTGACCACCTAATCCTCCATGTAGAGGTCAGCGAGCTAAATACTGACCCTAATCCCATGTAGAGGTCAGCGAGCTAAATACTGACCACCTAATTCTCCATTTAGAGGTCAGCGAGCTAAATACTGACCACCTAATCCTCCACGAGCGTTAATAGAAGTACACAAAAACCTATATCGTTGCTTTATTGACTACACAAAGGCTTTCCATAGAGTAAGATATGTCAACATGATGATGAAGCTTGCAGATCTACAATTGATGGGAAAGATCTTGGGCGTGTAATACAATATATTGGTAAAATTAAGCTGCCATAAGGATTGATAATGATATCAGCCTATTAAAAGAGGTGTGCTACAAGGATGGGCACTGCCTACAGATAATGTTTTCCCTATATAGTGAAAATATGTATAGACATTTGAAAAATATGAGAGGAATCAGCAATTGGGGACATAACACAAATAACATTAGATATGCAGATGATACAGTATTAATTGTAGAAAATGAACAGGATCTGCAACATCTAGTAGCCGCAATTATTGTACACAGTGAACAACTAGGGTTTTAATCACATTGCAAGAAGACAGACATTATTGTCGTCATTAAGAGGAAAGAGTCGGTCTCCCTGGCCTAGGGATTTAATCACATTGCAAGAAGACAGACATTATTGTCGTCATTAAGAGGAAAGAGTCGGTCTCCCTGGCCTAGGGATTTAATCACATTGCAAGAAGACAGACATTATTGTCGTCATTAAGAGGAAAGAGTCGGTCTCCCTGGCCTAGGGATTTAATCACATTGCAAGAAGACAGACATTATTGTCGTCATTAAGAGGAAAGAGTCGGTCTCCCTGGCCTAGGGTTTTAACGTCGTTCTCCGTAATCCCGTATAGCCACGTGAGGAACATAACCTGCGCGAGAAACTACTGAGCAAACTACTGAGCGTAATCTTGCCAAGAAATCAAAAATCAACTGAAAGATGCTGATGTTGACAGCGAGGTCCTGTAGAGGATATGCGGGAAAAGAAAATAGGAAAGAAATACCACAATGTAATATACGGGTAAATGGGAATATTCTTAAACACGTGAATCGGTACAACTATTTTGGAAAGTCATAACATCTTATGCGAGGTGCCTTGAAGAGATTAGAACAAGAATCGCTGTGGCAAAGATAGCATTTTGCAAGATAGAAAACATACTTGTCAGGTTCTTACATTTAACAGTAATTAAGGCTCGTGTGACCTAACACGTGTGAGACAAACACAGTCACGGAATGACTTGACGTGACACACTGCAACACTAAGTTAAACACTTTATTTACACTTCACATGCAGCACAATCAGATCAGGCATCTCGCCATTACAATGTCTATCCAACAATACAATTAGTCAATGAATCAATACAATAGATGCACTCACAGACCTATACCACAGCCGCACAGTCTCCTATCCTCTCACAAGGTTTACAAGCAATCGGCATTCAGACACCTCAGTCATACGAGCTTCTCTCAGACCCGTCTCTACTGTCCGACAATCCCAAGCCTGTCTGCTGTATCTCGCTGTGAGCACTTGCCAAGCGGGATCGTGTCCCTGCGTGGATTTCCTGCGTCACGCATGTACTGGCTTGACCGCTGCGTGGTTAGTCCCGCTCACCGGCGAACCTTGGACAGGTGGATGGTATTCGCCTGGCGCCGATAACGACGCCGCGGCACAACTACAGGGGAGATTATGACAATACTGACCAGTAAAAAGATGTCAGTTGCAACAAGAAACGGAGTCTTGAAGTCCTACATAGAACCTGTACTTCTGTATGGATGTTAAACATGGACAATGAGCAGACAAGTTGAATAACATCTAATGGCGGCGGACATGTGGTTTCTGGGGGAAATGCAACGAGTACAATGGACAGACAGAAAACCTCTTAGAAGAAGCAAATGAAACACATAAACTGATTGGTGAAATTATACGTAGACAGTTACAATTTTGTGGACATATTATACGAAGACATGAATTAGACAACTTGGTGACAACTAGCAAGATTGAGGGGACAAGAACAAGGGGAAGGCAGAGCAGTAAATATATGGATGGCTTCGAACCACGGCATGGCAGAGACAACAATACTGTAAGTACAGCTGATTCACGACTCTGGTGATAGTGTGAGAAGCTGAAAAATAATACCGCCACCCCCTCCCTTTCCCACGCTTATCGGCATGACATATAATAATTATAAATCTTCCAAGTAGTAGACTGCGTGAACTGGAGACTTAATGCATATGCGCTTAAACTTCCGGTGCTGTGACGTCGGGGTACGGGGTTTATTCCCTTCGCCGGTCAGTTGAACTTCAGCGTTGTCTTCCCGTTCAGAAAGCAATGGTCAACTACTGAACATAAACTTGACTAATAAATAAACCTGAGATTTTGGGTTGATCTCAACGTCATACAAAGGACAATACATATACACCCAGTGCACTCAGGCCACATATGTGATGGTCCCAGCACTTCACATACCTCCGTGCACTCAGGCCACACATGTGATGGTCCCAGCACTTCACATACCTCCGTGCACTCAGGCCACACATGTGATGGTCCCAGTACTTCACATACCTCCGTGCACTCAGGCCACACATGTGATGGTCCCAGTACTTCACATACCTCCGTGCACTCAGGCCACACATGTGATGGTCCGCGCACTTCACATTCTCACAGCAGCTTCCTGGTACGGAACATTTTGTGTATGGACAAATATCATCACGTGACAGAATATAATCACGGCGTTGACACACGTGAGCTCAGGGATGGATACATTCTGTTGGACATCTGGAAATGTGGAGAAGTGGGATCACCCATGCCCAATGGCAAGACATTTAATGTTGATGATAATAACCAGCAATGGTATTGTTCAGCGGTGTTTGTTCGTTTGTTTGTTTTTAAACAATTGATTGCAATTGGGGAGGGGGGATGGGGGAATCAGTGGTGATTCTTTTACAGAACTGACATTTTCAAAAACTAGCTACATCATGGACCACAGAAGCGGACCTTGCACATTATAAGACAATACACAATAAAACACTCTAATGTTGCCGAGGGTTAGGGTTAGAATAGATGGCGAGACATCAGATTGGTTTGACATCAAGCAAGGAGTCCGTCAGGGCTGTGTGCTGTCCCCCTATTTGTTTAACCTGTACGCCGAAAATATAACGAAGAATGTCAGAGAAGATATAACCAAGGAGCAATTTAATGCCCTAAATATCGGTGGTCATGACATACTCTAGAGTCGATATGCTGATGATACAGTATTACTATCCACATCACAGAATGGTAACGAAAACCTAATAACCTCAACCTAAAGAAATAGTGAGAATCACAGATTATATCTTCACATAGCAAAAACAAAGATAATGCATACAGATAAACCTACTACGGAGAAAGAAATATGTGTTAATGAGTAACAATTGGAGGTGGTGGAAAATTTCGAATATCTTGGGTCATTGATTACCAACAATTGTGATACAATTAAAGGAATTAAACGACAACTATCTATTGTTCTTCAAAGACTAAAACAATTGAATAAATTATGACAGACAGAACTACACAAATTAGATTTTTAAGAGCATGCATCTTTCCCACTGCAACATACACTTGTGAGACCTGGACACTTACTAAACAAGTTGAACAGCGCATGAATGCCTTTGAAAAAAAAATGTTTAGTTTAGTTTAGTCGATCTAAACTAAACATTTTTTTCGAAGGCATTCATGAGCTGTTCAACTTGTTTAGTAAGTGTCCAGGTCTCCAGACGGGTTCTAAGAATATCTCGGATAAAGAAAAGAACAAAAAGCATCCATACTTCAAGAGCTGAATATTGAAGAATGTTGGCTATTTAAGACGTTGAAAGAAAGAAAATTGAAATATTTTGGTCACTTGAAACGACATGAAAGTTTGGAGAGAACAATAATGGAGGGTATATGCCTGGGAAGAGAGGAAGAGGAAGGCCAAAGAGAAGATGGGTGCAGGATTTGGCGGATGATCTCCATATGTGTGTGTGTCGGACGCGGAACATCTTGCTTATGATTCAGAGGTTTTCCGGAAGGTTGTTATAGGAGCGAGGTTCTGCTAAGGACATGCTACTGAATGAATGAATGAATGAATGAATGAATGAATGAATGAATGAATGAATGAATGAATGTTGGCGAGAACTTTAATGCAGACAGCGGGATATTTACAACTCTAGTTGATGGACTCTATGTGGCATCTATTTCATTATGTCTCATAAGAACATTTCGAGCCAAAATAGGCCTTATCAGCCATCTTAGAACTCACGGCTCTATACTTTCAACCCCACTGGATGAATTGAATGGTCATATTCATTCTTGATGGACAGACAACATTATTATCATTTATATGGCATAATAAAGTAAGCCAGTAAAGGAACTTGTTTAAATGAAATAGTAAAGTGAGCAAACAAAAGGCCTTGTTTATATGGCATAGTAAAGTGCGCCAGTAATGAAGCCTTGCACACGCTTTGAGGCGCATTGAGCACATGGTTCTACACCCATATTGTTATAGGACAACCGACACTCAGGCAGTGATGTGGCTCTAGACTCATATTGTTATAGGACAACCGAAACTCGGGCAGTGATGTGGTTCTAGACCCATATTGTTATAGTACAATCAATCGACACTCGGGCAGTGGTGTGGATCTAGACCCATATTGTTATAGTACAATCAATCGACACTCGGGCAGTGGTGTGGATCTAGACCCATATTGTTATAGGACAATCAATCGACACTCGGGCAGTGGTGTGGATCTAGACCCATATTGTTATAGTACAATCAATCGACACTCGGGCAGTGGTGTGGATCTAGACCCATATTGTTATAGGACAATCAATCGACACTCGGGCAGTGATGTGGATTTAGACCCATATTGTTATAGTACAATCAATCGACACTCGGGCAGTGGTGTGGATCTAGACCCATATTGTTATAGTACAATAAATCGACACTCGGGCAGTGATGTGGTTCTAGACCCATATTGTTATAGGACAATCGACACTCGGGCAGTGATGTGGATCTAGACCCATATTGTTATAGGACAATCGACACTCGGTCAGTGATGTGGTTCGAGACCCATATTGTTATAGGACAATCGACACTCGGGCAGTGATGTGGTTCTAGACCCATATTGTTATAGGACAATCGACACTCGGGCAGTGATGTGGATCTAGACCCATATTGTTATAGGCCAATCGACACTCGGGCAGTGATGTGGATCTAGACCCATATTGTTATAGGACAATCGACACTCGGGCAGTGATGTGGTTCTAGACCCATATTGTTATAGGACAATCGACACTCGGGCAGTGATGTGGATCTAGACCCATATTGTTATAGGCCAATCGACACTCGGGCAGTGATGTGGTTCGAGACCCATATTGTTATAGGACAACCGACACTCGGACAGTGATGACGTCAATATCTCCCTGCAGCCTTCACTTCCCAAGACATTTTCTGGTACCAGTTTTAGGCCGGGTCGATCTGGAAGCCGAGGTCAAGGTTAAAGATCCGATTCTGAGCGAATTCGAACCCATGACCTCCGCGTGTCTAGCTGCTACCGCAGCATACACATGATGTATCATGATGTTCTATATTTCAGAATAAGCTGCTGGCCATGATGTATCATGATGTTCTATATTTCAGAATAAGCTGCTGGCCATGATGTATCATGATGTTCTATATTTCAGAATAAGCTGCTGGCCATGATGTATCATGATGTTCTATATTTCAGAATAAGCAGCTGGCCATGATGTATCATGATGTTCTATATTTCAGAATAAGCTGCTGGCCATGATGTATCATGATGTTCTATATTTCAGAATAAGCTGCTGGCCATCACATGAATTTGATTGAATAGCTGTTTTAGAGCACACACGTTCTTTAATAAGAATAATTACATGCCGATCAGTTTCATGATTTCATATTTCATGTAGGGAACTAATCAATTTCTTAACCTCATATTTAATATCTAGATACTGATACATTCCATAATCTCATATTGTCTATCACCATCATCATGTGCCGTGCCAACTTGCATAAACTTTCATGGCTCTCCACAGATCTCGGTCCTTGGTATTCTGGGTCATCTCTGGTGATGATATTTCTCCATGCAACCATCTCAGTCCATCCAGCATAATTTCTCTTAATCTGTCACTGCTCCTTTTCTTACTGACCTTTCCAGTTGTTACGATGTTCTCCAATGCCTCTCTTCTCATCACGCTTCTTTCGTATCCATCCATCCATCATGTGCCATGCCGGTAAGCGTGGGCGGTTATGTTCTGCCATCTCACTCGATCACCAGAGTTATATATATATATATATATATATATATATATATATATATATATATATATATATATATATATATATATATATATATATATATATATATATATATATATAGAGAGAGAGAGAGAGAGAGAGAGAGAGAGAGAGAGAGAGAGAGAGAATGTTTTACTTTCATTTACCTCATCCAGTCGTTGTTAGTTACTCTGGCAGTCCACAGTGTTTGCAGCATTCGTCTTAGGAACCACGTCTCCGTTGTTTCTAAGCTCTTCTTAATTTGCTCATTCACGTTCCATGATTCACTGCCATACAGCAAAACAGGTTCTATATAACATTTCAGATCAGATTCAATGATAGTGATGTAATTTTCTATATGGATCATTCAGAAGAGAAATCCGAACAATGTTTCAAGATCCGAACATGACAGGAAACAAGCTCATAAACAGCATCATGTCTGGGAAACTGAAATACTTTGACCATGTTAAACCTGGCAGTGGTTTAGAGAGAACAGTCAGAGACTCATACTTACTGGGAGAAGAGGCAGGGGTCGATCACGGTGAACATTTGACATTAAGAACATCATGAGTATGAAGATGTATGAAGCGAAGGAACCAATGATGGATTGGATAAATCCGATGTTATGCAAAGGATATCCGACATAATGATAATGCAAATAACTGATACATTCCACGTATTTATGTTTTCTTGTGAAGCACGTGATCAGTTCTATGATTTCTTGTCAATGTGAAGAACAAATCAGTTTCCATATTTCATGTTGAGTGTGTCAACATCGTAATTACGTCTATGATTTTAAGTTGTCAATGAGAAGAACGCAGTCCGTTCTTTGATTCCATGTTGTCTGTGTGAATAATCGGTCACATTTTAGATTTAATTTTGTTTGTGTCAAAAAGTAATCACTTCAATGATTTCATATAGTCTGTGTCAAAAGCTGATCAGTTTCAATAAAGAATGTATATGTGGAAGACGTAATCAGTTCTGTGTTTTTATGGTGTCTACATTTAATTATTTCATACAGTCTATAGTATAATAGAGAACGTATCGATCTCATAACTTCGTGTTGTTTATGTGAATAACATGATCAGTTCTATGATTTCACATTGTCTATGTGAATAACATGATTAGTTCCACTATTTCATGCTGTCTGTTTCATTATTTCATGTTGTCTATTCCATGATTTCATGTTTTCTGTATGAAGAACTGCAACACTTTCATGATTCCACCTGTTCAATGTAAAGAACTGATCAATTTTAAGATTAAATGTTATATATTTAAAGAACTGATCAATGTAATGACTGTATGTTGTCTATGATAAGAACTGATAAATTGTATGATTCCATGTCTGAGAGAAGAAATGATCAATTGTATAATACCGTATTGTCTGTTTGAAGAACACGATCAGATTCATGTGTCCAACAGAATGTGTAGTAACTTGTTTCTGACAATGCATCTATAAGAGAGCAACATGTTTCTCTATTATTTCCCCAGTCAACAACCTGTCTGCTGTAGTTCCCTCAGTCAACAACCTGTCTGCTGTAGTTTCCTCAGTCAACAACATGTATGCTGTAGTTTCCTCAGTCAACAACATTTATGCTGTAGTTTCCTCAGTCAACAACATGTATGCTAAATTTTTTACCACTTCACCCTCGGATATAATCCTACATGAGTATTGCCCCTTTGCCAGTGACATCATTTTCTCAAACCAATGCACCATTCTTTACAAGCAGAGAAAGTACCCAACCCCATCTGCATTTCTTCTTATCCATGGACATTAGATACACAAAGTTGCCATAATACTGTCACCGCCTCACCTTTAGATATATTATTAGAGGGCTGCAACTCCAGCCCAAGGGATAGAAGCGAGTCGCTCAGGGCCCGAGTAATCTAGAGCCTTCTCGAAAGGCTGGTCATCGAGTCCAGGGTTCCGTGGACACTGACGTGGCCCGACTATTGCGGGGTCCACGAGGAACTCGGACAGAGTTACCGCCCGTGTCGGATTGGGACACGTGGAGACCGGCAGAGGACAGACGGACTTGAGAGAGGCAACAAGGCCTGCCTGAGAGGGACTCAATAGATATTCATAGATATATATATATATACATAGGCTAGATAGTGTGCTAGATTGTTGTATGATAACTATGTGTTTGATGTTAACTATCTGTGATATGTAATATAGCGCGGGCTGTTAACCCACTAACGCGGGCTGTTAACCCACTGCGCCAACGCAATACAATAAATGTTCTATATCATAGCGAACGAAGTTATTGTTGCCTGTGTGAACCCGAGCTCAGTTACCTAGATAGGAGCAAGACGATGACAGGCTTTTTGGGGGCTAGTTTTCCGGTTTTGGCATAAAATATTTTGTGAAAGAGCTATTAATTGCCATGTAAAATTACTTAATTAATCATATCAAATTGGTTGTTGTACCACAAATTGTTATCTTTACAAGTGTAAACATTAGTAGCTATCTAGCGATAAAATAGAATTAATCTGAGTCCCTCAGCAGCGTCAAAGCAGTGCCTCAGCAGTGTGCCTCATGATTGTAATTCTGTAAACTATTTTTGACATGACTGTGACATTTTTTGACTGTGACTAATGTTTTCTCACTCTACGAGCAGATTGTTCCGCAAATAGTGCCGCATGCAACCTATGTAACTTTTCCAACAGTGACGAGAGTACAAGACAACATCGGCGAGTTCTGGGATTGAAAGCTAAGTTTCATATCATACCCATTGCAACTCTAAGCTGTACTTCTCACCTTTCATCAATGTATCATTTTGTTTCATATTGATTTGTTTGCATATTCATAACCTTGTAACCAACATAACCTTGCATTTTGATTTACACACTTAATAATTAAGGGAGTTAACTAAATTTTCCACTCCCCAACATTTTTTCTAAGGGATTTAACTTTATAAACAATACCAACAAGTAAAACACAAAATGTCTAGCTTAGATAAATGCATTGAGCAAGGAATAAAATTAGGTTATAAAGAAGAGAAACTGTCAGAATGGGCACAGAAAACGCACGCAGAAAACATTGCCCGTGAAGAAAGAGCGATAGAACGAGAAGAAAAGAAATTACAAATGGAGACAGAAGAAAAGAAAATGCAAATGCAGGCAGAAGAAAAGAAATTGCAAATGGAGGCAGAAGAAAAGAAAATGCAAATGCAGGCAGAAGAAAAGAAATTACAAATTGAGGCGGAAGAAAAAAGATGCTGATGCAACTACAAGCTGAAGAGAAAAAAATGCAGTTGCAGGCTCAGGAAAAACAGCTGGAGCTTGATGCGGCGGCCAAACAGGCCCAATTGAATGCCGAGACACAAATAAAACTAAAACAGATGGAGATTGAGTCCAACGCAGAAATATCGGTGAATAAGCTGAGAAGCAAAGAGGAAGAACAAAAATATAACAAGTATAAAGGCCTCGTGAAGGCGTTCTGCTCAGGAGATTCCATCAGCGCCTACTTGGAAAATTGTGAGTGTCTCATGGCCTACCATAAGATCATAAAATCAGATTGGGCATTTATTCTAATGAGAAACTTAGCTCTTGAACCATTAAAAGTAATAGAGACAGTGCCACAGGAAATGCGAAAAGACTATGACTACTTAAAACAACGCATTCTCCAACATTTTTCTTTAGATACTGCAGGTTACCAACAACAATTTGCCAAATTATCTCCACAACCAAACCAAACCTTTATAGATTATGTTAGTACAGTCCAAGACGTGTGTACAAAATGGATTAACTCGGCTAAAACGAACAACAGCCATGACAAACTTAAAGAGCTCATTATTGTAGACAAAATAGTTAGCACCATCCCCACACCTTTTGCTAAGTTCTTAAAACAAATGGATTGTAAAAGTATTCAGGAAATCGAGTCCAAGGGGAATGCATTTTTCACAGCAAATAGAGACATTTTTCAGCTGAACATAAGTCACAACGATACAGCAGCAGCAGTAGTGAACACCAAATACTCCAAACAAACAGAGAGTAAATTTAAACCGCGCTCCAATGTCGGTAAAGTAGCGAAATGCCAGTATTGCGGTTTGAGTCACGACACTTACTCTATGTGCGACAAATCGCCTAACTATCCTCACCACCTCAAAATGATGGTGGAGAAGCAGAAGACTAAGCGCATCGCTTACCAGAGAGCGGTCAAATGCTTCTTTTGCCGGAGTTTTGGCCACTATAGTCGCTTCTGTGATGGACGTAAGTTATTGAAACAGGCCAATGCTGCACTAGTAGAAACGTCGTCTGACGAAGAGATTGAATCACTGAATGATTGTGATAATCAACACGACAATGAAAGCGAGCTTGGGAATGCTGTACACATTATTAACACCATTACAGACAGTAAGTGTAACACCTGTACTAGGTTCCAACTTGACACAACATTACTATGTGGCCACACTATCCCTATTTCAAATGAAACAGCCAACGCTGCTTTGTCATCTACAGGCAAGCTAGTTTTTTCTACAGGGTTTGTAAATAACAAAAAGTGCACATTAATTCGGGATTCCGGCGCTACGCTCTGTGGGGTTAAGAAAACATTAATAGACACTAAAGACTACACAATGTAAGATTCAGAAAGACTCCCCTATCTCAGGGCCAATTTCCTTATCCTGGAACTTTATTTTCAGACAGATCTGCCTGCCTGCCTGCCTGCCTGCCTGCCTGCCTGTCTGTCTGTCTGTCTGTCTGTCTGTCTGTCAGAAGCCGCACATACATGACTGTTTTCATGTTATACTTTGCTGTGACTGCAGATACAGAATAAAATAATAAGAAAATGTGAATACAGGAATGCTTAGCGCAAAGGGATGTGCTTCAATAAAACAAAAAATAATCAAAGATAGGGAGCATTTGTTGGATGTCTCTCCCCCTCCCCCTCCCAGGACGCGCTGGTGTGGTGAGAAACGAGCAGGTGGACAGATTGGCTGGGTCTGCACTGTTGGGTGACGTATTGGTGCATGATAAGGCAGATGTGGTCGGGGCCCTTTGGAACTCTCTAAATAGCGATTAGACACAAATTCACCAGAATAGGCTAGAGAGAATGGACAACCAGAAAGTGACCAGAGAATCTGGCCGACAATCAGTACATCGAGGAAGTCAGACGGACATCTAATCAGACTGCAGCTAGTACCAATACTATATTACTCTTCGTTCGTTCGGTGTTGAAGATGAGGACGGAGCACGTATTGGAATGTCTCGAGTACTGTGGCAGAGGTTCTTGACTCATCCATCCATCATGTGCGATACCGATAAGCGTGGGCGGTCATGTTCTACCATCTCACTCGATCACCAGAGTCGTGGATCAGCTCCGTGTTCCTGTCTCGACCGTGCCATGCGGCCAAGCCATCCAGGTATTTACTTCTCGGTCTTCTCCTTGGTCTCTTCCCTTCGATCTTGTCATTTCTTCTCATAACATGTCCAAAATATTTTGACTGTCTACGTCTAATGACTCTAATCAGTTTACGATCTTCATTTGTTTCTTGAAGGACTTGCTCATTGGTTTTTCTGTCCGTCCATGGTATTCTTTGCATTTTCCTCAGAAACCACATTTCCACAGCCATCAGCTGTTTTTCAGCTTGACTGCTTATTGTCCACGCTTCACATCCATACAAAAGCACAGGTTCAATGTAGCACCTCAACACTCTTTTTCTCGTTTCAGTTGATATCTTTTTATTGGTCAGTATGTTTTTCATCTTGCAAAAGGCTACCTTCGCAATGGCAATTCTTGTTCTAATCTCTTAAAGGCATCTCCCATCAGATGTTATGACTGTGCCGAGATAACAGTATCGATTCACTTGTTTAAGAATATGCCCATCTACTCGTATATCACATTGTGGTATTTCCTTCTTCCCAGTGACGACCATAATCTGTGTCTTCTTAATATTCAGTTCTAACCCTAGTTGTTCACTGTGTGCAACAACCGCATCTACTAAATTTTGCACGTCCTGTGCATTGTCTGCAATCAAGACTGTATCATCTGCATATCTAATGTTATTGATGTATCTTCCCCCAATGTTGATTCCTTCCATATCTTCTATATATCTGAATATATTTTCACTGTACAGGGAAAAAAGATCTGGAGACATTACACATCCCTGTCTCTCACCGCTTTTAATAGGCTGATATTGACCTCCATCGTAATCAATTCTGATGGCAGCTTGTTGTTTCCAATATATGTTTTTTACAAGTCTAAGGTCTTTTCCATCAATTTGTAGATCTTCAAGCATCCTTATCATGTCGACATGTCTCACTTTATCGAAAGCCTTTGTGTAGTCAATAAAGCAAAGATACATATCTTTGTTTACTTCTATAGAACGCTCAATTACTGTTCTCAGTATATACACAGCATTTACTGTGCCCTTGCTTCTACAAACCCACATTGTTCTTCTCCTATTTCGGGTTGTATTTTCTTCCTAACTCTTTGCATGATAATTCTCAGCAGAATCTTCGTGATGTGGCTCATTATACTAATTGTTCTATGTTGATCGCATTCCATGGCTCCTGATTTCTTCGGGATTGCAATAAATATAGAATTACATAATTCAAGAGGTATATCTCCAGTATCGTATATTGCGTTCAGCAGTCTGGTGACTTGGTCTATTCCATATTCTTCTAAGGCATTGATCATTTCTACTGTGATGTTATCTGTACCCGGGGTATTGCCAGTTTTCATATGGTTAAGAGCATTCTTAACTTCTGTCTTCAAAATTGATGGTCCTTCATTATTATTCCGATGATCATATTGTTCTTCTCTTGTATCATCATAAAGGTCTTTCACATAATCTGACCACGCATGTAAAATCTGATCTTTTTCTATTATGATTTTGCCATCTTTGGTTTTTAGGCAATCCGTTGATGTGTGTGTTCTTTTGTTAGTGATGTCATTAATTCTTTTGTGCATTAATTTGGTATTCCGGATGTTGTGTTGGTGTTCAATTTCCTTGCAATTTTCCTCAAGCCATGTTTCTTTTGCCTCTTTGCATAGCATCCTAATTTTCCTATGAATCTCTTCATATTTTTCCTTGTTATTTTTGTTATTTCTTCTTACTTCCATGAGTTTTAAGATGTCTTCCGTAATCCATTTCTTGCGTCCTATTATCTTTATTTTTGGGATGATTGTTTCTGCAGCTTGGTTGACTGATTTCTTTAATATTTCCCATTGGTCACTGATGTCTTGAAATAATATTTCCATATTGCAGGGACGTCACTAGGGGGGTGCGGGGGGTGCGGGCCGCACCGGGTGACACCATCAAGGGGTGACACCAAAATAAAAAATTGCAAATTTGACAAAGCAGACATAGCAAAATAACAAAAATTTAACTTTGTCCGAGTTTGTCGAAGTTCTTTATTTATGTTTTACCTGAAGTATTGAAGTTATATTGTTCAATTTGTTTTCTTTCTTATGTCCTTATTAACTTTTTGACTTATTTTACAAACATTACTATATGCGATTATATATGGTACAGGAACACTCGGAAGAAGACCATGGTGAAAGTCTAGAGGGGTGACACCAAGAGTTTACCGCACTGGGTGACACCAACCCCAGTGACGCCACTGCCATATTGGACTATGCGTCGAATCTGTTCTTTACCTCTACGTTGAATGTATCTTTTATTTCCTCACTCTTCAGTGCTTGTAAATCAAATTTTGTGTTTCTTGGTGAATATTTGACTTTCTTTAATTTTATATGTAAATTGCTTGATTAATCTATGGTCGCTGTAGGAGTCTGCGCTTGATATAGTTTTTGCGACTTTTAAGGCATTTCGATATCTTCTGTTGATGAAGATGTAATCAATCTGATTTCTGAATAACGAAGATACAAACAATAGATTGCACGATTTATTGCCTGGCATATTTCGCTGCATCTCGTCAGGTACATACTGCAGAAATCACACAACTTACGTGAAATTAACTAGATAAATCCCTCAAGTTGAAATATACACAATTTCGCACAGTAATGTCACTTATCTACCACGGTAATTTTAAGCTGACTAACATGTCTTTCTGTTTACACAATTCTGGCTTGCGTTGATAGATCATAATTGCTTCTGCAAATTTTAACAAGCGAGTATTTTGTGTTCTAAACAACACGCGAAATGCAGTGTCTCTGGACACAACGTGGCCACTGGCGACAATGTGCCTGCCGATTGAAGACGCCGGGAGCTTCCGGTGTGTCGGCTCCTCGCGGCTAGCATCTCCTGTGTGTTGTATCTTGTTGACCCATTGAGGTATGTGTTCTGACACCCGTTTGTTAAGCTGTCTCTCCGTTCGACCAATGTAAATGTTTCTCTTGGAAGGCATAATCAGTGAGGCCACTGCAAAAACGCTCACACCACGTGGCTCGCACACTCCTCAGATGTACGGTCTACCCAAACTTCACAAGCCCGGCATCCCGCTAAGACCTATCCTGTCCATGGTTAACTCTGCACAACACCGAATGGCGAGATGGTTAGCCGAAATGTTAAAGCCAGTACGACAGTCCTTCGATCCAAAAATACTCAGAGATACATTCCAACTGGTGGAATTATTGGATACTATGGACATAAATAACAAACACATGGCATCCATGGATATAGCCTCCCTATTCACTAACGTTCCATTAGAGGAGACAGTGAAAATAATAAGGGAACGCATTGAAGATAAACAACTAAAATTAGGCATACCAACACCTATTCTGGAGAGGCTACTACTACTATGTACCGCCAACATCCAATTCAATTTTCTAACTAAGTCATACCGCCAAATTGACGGAGTGGCCATGGGGAGTCCTCTTGGTCCTATTCTAGCGGACATCTTCATGGCACACTTAGAAGAAAAGAGATCCTCAGACATCAACAACTTGGCCTTTTACCGGCGTTATGTGGACGATATACTAATTATCACCACAGACGAGCTACAAGCAACATCGTTTCAGGCCACAATGAACAAGACGCATACAAACATCTCTCTATCTATGGAACACGAACACAACGAAGCGTTACCGTTCCTAGATATTCTAATGAGACGTAGAGCAGACGGCACAATTCAAAGATCGGTGTATCGCAAAGAAACATGGACTGGCCAATACCTAAATTTTCAGAGCTTCACACCTGTCCAGTACAAACGGGGCTTAGTACGGACCTTGTTTGACCGTGCTAGAAAGATATGCACCCAGGACACACTGACAGAGGAATTTGAAACTCTGAAGAATGTCTTAAACCTGAATGGGTACTCCACAGGATTTATAAAGCGCCATTGCCAACAGCCCAAACCCAAAGCAGACGTAACTACAGTCCCTAAACTCAAGGTATTCATCCAGCTAACCTTTCGAGGGGATGACGTAATGCAACGTCTACAAGACCGGCTTACTACAGCAGTAGGTCGAACATTCTGTGCGGCAACTCCAGTCATTAGATGTAAAACCGTACCCATTCCTACACCAACAGTCAAAGAGCCTGTTCCTCTGTACGCCACAAACAATTGTATTTACCAATTCACATGTAGATGCCAGGCCGTTTACATTGGTCGAACGGAGAGACAGCTTAACAAACGGGTGTCAGAACACATACCTCAATGGGTCAACAAGATACAACACACAGGATATGCTAGCCGCGAGGAGCCGACACACGAGAAGCTCCCGGCGTCTTCAATCGGCAGGACACATTGTCGCCAGTGGCCACGTTGTGTCCAGAGACACTGCATTTCGCGTGTTGTTTAGAACACAAAATACTCGCTTGTTAAAATTTGCAGAAGCAATTATGATCTATCAACGCAAGCCAGAATTGTGTAAACAGAAAGACATGTTAGTCAGCTTAAAATTACCGTGGTAGATAAGTGACATTACTGTGCGAAATTGTGTATATTTCAACTTGAGGGATTTATCTAGTTAATTTCACGTAAGTTGTGTGATTTCTGCAGTATGTACCTGACGAGATGCAGCGAAATATGCCAGGCAATAAATCGTGCAATCTATTGTTTGTGTCTTCGTTATTCAAATTCACTACGGGAAAACATTGTTTTGAAAATCTGATTTCTAATCTTATGATCAGGACTCCTCCATGTCCACAATCCCCTTGGGTGCTGTTGAAACCAGGTGTTTCCAATAATCAAATCATGCTCTTTTGCCCACTGTACTAGTCTGCAACCTCTTTCATTCTGTTCCCCTAGTCCATATTTGCCTACTATGCATCCGTCCTGTTGATTTCCAACTTTGGCAGTCAAGTCACCCATCATGATATTATTGATAGTTACTTCAGAATTCTTGCATTTCTTGAAGGCTTTCCCTAAATCACTATAAAATTCATCGATGCTGTCATCACTGCTGTCTGCTGTTGGTGCAAAAAATTGTATGACGTTGACATCAAAAGGTCTTCCACTCAGCTTCACAAGTAACATTCTGTCTGATACAGTCCAATATCCTTTGATCGATGTTGTTCTCTCTGTATCCATTATAATTGCTACTCATGGCATACCCATACACTGCCATACAGAAACCCATGTGAACTCATACTCACGCAGCAGCCCATGTGTATGCTATGTTCAATGCTTTTACTTGGGTAGATCAAGGTGATGGCTAACTTACGCTAAATTCGCCACGACAATAACGATTGCTTATTTATACAACAATATTAACATATATAATATTGTTGTTTATATTGTTTCGGTAATACTATAGACCATTTGAGAGTATCTCTGAGTTTTCATACTAACTTCGGCAGTTGGAAACATGGCGGCATGTGTAGGTGCTGTCGACGCGAACTGTGCAGATTAGGGTCTTTCTTTTTTACCTCAACAGAAAAAAATCCACACCTTACCAAGGATTCAAACCTGGGTCTCCCGAAGGCGAGGCCGGCATTCTAGCCACTCGGCCAGCCGTCCCTGACAGTTTAGATTGGTAACGTTGAATATTTGACTACATCATTCGACATTCATGATTCGTTTAAAAGTTTAAATGGCGTTGTGAATGTGAGTGCTGACTTTATTAATTTATTTAACTACATCATTTATTGGTCGTCTGTGTTGAATATTTTACTACATCATTCATTGAGCATTTCTTCTTCTTCTGCGTTCATCCGTAGTTTCTTTTTTTTTTCGGACGTGACTGCGTTGTGCCTCTGCGTTCTTGCGCCGTTAGGCCGACACATCCGACTTCTGCGGGCATTTGTTGACCGGGTTAACCTTCCCGGTGCATTGAGCATTTAATAATTTTAATATGGTGTTGATTATGTTACTACATCATTCATGGACCGTCTAATAATGGTGTTGACTATTTGACTACATCATTCATTGATTTGATAGAAACAATGGAAGAGAGGAAAATTGGACACCAGAATAAAGAGGAAAAGATGCAAAGAGATCCACCACACTACTCTGGAGTGGAACAGCAAGAAAGGGCAAGACACAGTATGAGAATAGTCATTGATTGGACCATGGCTAGCAAGAGGAATACTTACTAGAAATAAAATATGGGAGAGTTTATTCGCAACCAAGTTGCGAATAAACAAAGTCTCTATTTGCAACCAAGTTGTGAATAAACAAAGTCTCTATTCGCAAGCAAGTTGTGAATAAACGAAAGTCTCTATTCACAACCAAGAGTAGATACAAATAAGCTGTGGGAAATCCATAAACAATATTGAGTGAGTACACAACTAACAAACCAATGTAGAAGCCTATACAATTAATAATATTTGTATAAATATAAATTTATATTTATATTATAAAATATAATCCACATGCAAATATCAGTCCAGTGCACTCTCCAGTAGTGGCAGCTATTAGTAGTAGCACGTATATTGGCTATGCTTGCGTTCAAAGCGAACGAACAAACAACAACAAATTCAGATATCCAATAAACCTCTCATGATATATTTGATATCTCTGTGTCGATCAATATGTTTCAATGAATTAATCCTGACACTGTGATGTATGGCTTGGTTTGGCAAATCAACAGAATGTGTGTGTGTGTGTGTTTTTTTTTTACATTTCCCGGCATGTTTACGTTCAGTAGTTTGCCATTTCTTTCTGAACTACAGGTACTCATACCTCTGTATGAAAACCAACGCAAGGCGGTCTGCTTCCAAATCGCCGCAGCTAGGTTTCGAACGTGGTGTGCAGGATTACGAAATGCATTCATAACCACTTCACTACAGACCCGGTGACTATTCATGTCTGTTTCAGAAGGTACAGTTAGTTTCAGGACATCACAATCAACCACGGAATTTATTCCAGAAGTTGGTGTTGTTGCCTTCCACTTAGGCCGTTAGGCGTCATGGAGAAGGTTAATTGAAGCGCCTTTCCTCGTTTCCTACCGGTTTACCGGATAAATAATTACTATCAGTTACCAGTAAGTTAGCTAATTTTGTCAAAATGCTGAATAATTGTCTTTGTACATAGTTATCTTGTCGCATTCACTTAATTAATTTCTGGAAAAAAAATAAATAAAAAATTCACCTGGGGGGAATCGAACCAGGTTAACAATGGTTACAAGCGCTTACCGCTTTGCGACTGGGACCACGATGAGAGTGTATCACAAATGTCTAATATAGTCAAACACATGTTCCGATGACGTCACGTATATCACGTGACTAGCCTTTGGTTGCGAATAGAGACTTCGTTTATTCGCAACTTGTTGCGAATAGACACTTCGATAAAATATATATCAGAAAGAATCATAACAGTGAGAATAAAAGAACAAACAATTACAACATATGTACAAATATACACACCATGTAATACAAACAAATATGAGCAAGAATGCGAGGAATTCTACGAAGGCATCCATGATATGCTAAGTAAAATAGGTAAGCAGGACAACATCTTAGTTATGGGAGACTTCAATGCAAGACTAGGACATAATAGAGTGGGCATGGAAAAACATCTTGGAGCATTTGGAGACTAACATAATGAAAGAAATGATAACGGAAGTGGACTGATAGAGCTTTGCAGCCAACACAACCTCTAAATAACAAACACATTCTATAAAAACAAAGACTCACAAATATACACCTGGTATAAATGGAATTATCTAGATACTAAAAGCCAAACTGTAGAGGGATCGATTGGGCCGTGACCCGAGATTAAAACGTAAGTGATGTATGGCGTCACCCCAGAATGATCCACTGTGTCCCCCAATCTCGCTACGTATAGACCATGCATTCTTTCGACGTCATTTAGTCATTCAAATATCACGTGACAATAGTGTCAGGGTCTTAAACCTGGCTCGTTAACCTAACACATGTGAGACAGTACAAATACAATGTGATTTGACTTGAGACTCAACGACACGAAGTTTCGATGGATTTATTTACAGATCACGATCTAGAGATGATCATCACAATACATAAGTTATAACAATACACTTACAAGCAACCCACAGCTTACAATCAGTCTCACAAGATGTACAAGCACTCGACTTTCGGGCCACAGAACTACACAAGCCTTTCTCCCATCATACGTCCAGTCGAGTCCGAGTCCCAGAGCTGTCTGGCTATTTCTCGCAACGCGCCTGCCCACCTGAAGTGGCTTCACGAGGCCTGCGTGCGTCCTGCTTTGTCCTTGCCTGACCGCTGGCTGTCTCGTCAGCCGGCAACCTCGCAGGCAGGTAACTAATACTCGCCTGGCGGGCGTAACAATGTTACAGCATCCCCGCTAGGGACTATTCGCCTGGCGGGCGTAACGATGTCCCTGCATCTCTGCTGGCAATACTTTAGACTCTGACAAATAGCACACGTCATCCTGGATTTTCCAGGAAAGGTTTGCCTAGTATCCCGTGCACAGCGATTAGTTGAAATCATCGTGACCTTTTAAATAAATAAAAATATATTTCATACTTACTTTAATTAATTTTTTTTGGGTGTTGTTAATAGACAACCATACAATTTTGATGGATTATCAAATTCTCCATCCAAGTTTACATACATTTGGAAAGTTTCATCGCTAAATATGCTTTACTTCTGGATGAAAACAAACTTTTCTGCAAGACGTGCCTTTATGAATGGGGAAACCCATGGCCATGGGCCATGGCGGCTGCGCATGTGCATATCGATCGGACTGGCATGTTCACTTTCACTTTGTAACACTCAAAACACAAAAAACATGCAGTTTGAACTACTAAAGTTAAAGAAAATACAAGTTCAAAGATTAATATAATTATTTGTATACTTGTACTATTTTTAATCATTTACATGACGGAACATATTTTTGAAGTCAGTTTTCAGTAATCCGCCTATGACCCATTGGTTGAGACAACCTCACACGCAGGAGAAAAATGGAAATGGCACACTGAACCGTAATTAATTATTTTCTGGCACTTTCAATAGAACACCATCAATTGTAGATGGAAATTTAGACAGAAATTTGGAAAGTTTCGTCGTTAAACTTGCTTTAATTGTGGTTGAAAAACAGACAAAGATGTTACGACCATGATAAGTGCCTTTGTGAATGGGGAACCCAAAATGGCGACTTGACTATATTATTAATCTTTGTAGAATAATCCTTATGGCCTCATTAGCATAGTGGTAAATATCCCGCCTGTCACGCGGGAGACCTGGGTTCTATTCCCTACTGGGTATTTTTTTTGTTTAATTTTTCAGAAATTTATTAGGTGATATAATAGAAAATATTAAACATTACAAACTAAAATATATAACTGAGAAACTGGAAGCTTGTGAATAAAGTGTGCTCTATGGATCTGTGGAAGCTGCCCGGGAGCGCATCCCACAGGCCACAGGGGCAGCGAAATGATCGAGTGTTGGAATCGATGGATCCAAAAGATTTCTTTGTTAATGTGAATTTTAATTGCCATATAAACTATGCTGATTCAGGGGTGATAAACTATCACCCCTGAATCAGCATAGTTTAATCGCTAAAGTTGCTTGAATTGTGGTTGAAAAACAGATTTTCTGCGAAGATGTGACTTTGTGAATTGGAAACCCACGGGCCATGGCGGCCGCGCATATCGATCGGACTACACTTTGTAACACTCAAAACGTGCAATTTGAACTACTAAAGTTAAAGTGAATACAATTTTAAAGATTAATAATAATTTATTTGTATACTTGTACTATTTTTAAATCATTTAACATGACGGAACATATTTTTGAAGTCAGTTTTCATATGACCGTTTGAGACCATCTCACACGCACAGACTGATGGTGGAGGCAATGGACACACTGGAGAGCTCCAAAAACATATGAGGAACATGAGAAATCGTAACTTGTTTCACCTTCACAAAAATGTGAATATCTTCATTTAGAATTGACATACAGGCATCATTGAGGTACCATTAGATTTTGATTTTCAAGGCCTATCTACTGTGGTGGTATCATTAGTAAATACTCAATTTTAAAATCTGATCGAAAATGCTACACTGATTTTATATTAACAAGAAATAACAGAAAGAGAAATATATTAGATGCAAGGGCAGTGCCCAACTTAAGTATAAACACAGACCACAAAGCAGTCATTGCCACAATAATAACCAATAGAAGAAGAAAGCAAAAATCCAGGAAAATACATGCCATGCAAATCAGTAAACTTAAAAAGCCTCAGAGACGAGGCAGTGAGGGAAAATTATGAGAAAGAACTATCTTAAATCTTTGTAAAATTACCTATAGAAAGAAAAATAGTGGAAGAAGAATGGGAGATGTTCAAATCAAGCATTTAAAATACTGCAAAAATAACATGTGAAACCACGAAAAAGCGCAAAGCATGAATAAAGAAAATAACAAGTTGGTGGAACGCAGAGGTAAAGAAAGCTGTAAATGACAAAGGAAAAAATATAAAAAGTGGTTGAAGAGCAAACAGGAACGTGATTACATAGAATATATAATAGCGAGAAATGTGAATAGAATAGTAAAGAGAGAAAAACAAAAAAGACTGGGAGGAGTATGGAGAAACCCTTAATAAAAACTACAAGGAGGCAACTAGAAACTTCTACAAAAAGATAAGTGCAATGAGAAAAAGAGGAGAACCCTTTGACCCAACTGAAATAATTTTAGAAACTTCTACAAAAAGATAAGTGCAATGAGAACCAGATGAGAACCCTTTGACCCAACTGAAATAATTAACAGCCAAAATGGAGAACCAATAAGTGAACAAAAAAAAAATCCTAATAAGATGGAAACAGTACTTCGAACAACTTTCAACATCCCATCAGATGTCACAGGAATTCAAGAGACCAACATAGATGCCAACGAAGAACTAGCACCAGACATACTGAAAGAAGAAATTATAGAAGCCGTCAGATTAGCCCCATTGAACAAATCACCGGGACAAGATGAAATACCAAATGAACTAATTAAAGCAGCAAGAGAAGTAGAAACAGCATGGCTACATAGACTATTCAACCATGTTTGGGTAGAACTACAGACACCACGAGACTGGGGAAACGCCATAATTATCCCAACTTGGAAAAACAAAGGCAGCAAAAGAGACTGCACACAATACTGAGGCATTTACCTTTTGAGTCATACTGGAAAAATATTTTGCACAATTCTTGAGAAAAGGTTACAAACTACTATAGAACCCCAGCTAAGCGAAACACAACTTGGATTTAGGAAAAACAAAGGATGCACAGATGCCATTTTTGCTTTTAGACAACTTATAGAAAAATCAATCAAATTCAATGAAACACTCTACTTAGCCTTTGTCGACCAAGAAAAAGCATTTACTAGAGTTGATAGAAACAAGCTGTGGGAAACCCTTAAACAATATGGAGTGAGTACACATCTAACAAACCTATGTAGAAGCTTATACAACAGCAGTGAATGCATAGGGAGAGCAACTGGATGACACTCAGAACCCTTCACCATAAGATCCAGAGTACGACAAGGTTGTGTCCTGTCCCCTCTCTTGTTCATAACATATATAGACAACATATGTAAAGAAACCAGCCAAACAGAGACTGCAAGAACACCACATGACGAGAACACAGAAGAAGAACCATCAGCAAATTACACCATTAGAGAACTGTTTGCAGATGACCAAGCACTGATAGCAAAATCAGAAGCTGAATTACAAGACCACATGAATAGTCAAAACGAAATGTGTAGGGAACATAACATGAAAATTAGCACAAGTATAACAGAGGTAATGACTGTAACTAAAGAAGAAAAACCAACAACAATTCACCGAAACGAACATCCCTTGAAACAAGTAAAGAGTTTCAAGTACCTAGGAAGTATAATATCAAATGGCAAATGAGAAGACGAGATTGAAAATAGATGCACTAAGGCAAACCAACTCATTGGACAAATGGCACCAATACTAAAGAACAAACACGTATCAATAACTACTAAGAAAGCACTTTACAACATAATCTTCCTACGAACTCTATGTTACCAATGCCAAACCTGGACAATGACAGAGTAAGAGAAAAGAAAAATCACAACAATAATGAGATTCCTGAGAAGAATACTCAATGTATCAAGAAGAGATAAGATCAGAAATTAAGAAATCAGGACTAAAGTGGGGATTTTAGGAGTTCTACTCTAGTAGAACTCAGCACTTATGGGTTACAGCTGTGATGTTGATCCGTCGACTAAACTAAACTGTAATGTTTGCGCCTATCAACAACATTTGGACTCCATAATGAACACCACCTTAATTGATTACAATGGAAAACCAGGACCAAGTCTGTTTTCTTAAAAGTGACAATTTTGCAAGATCTTGGAGTTTTGGCGATGACAGAGGCTAAAAATAAACCGCCTACGACATCATGTGGGGAGCACCTGCGTGAGAGAAGACAGGGCGGGTTATTGTAAATTAACCCCTCGCAGGGATTCTTGAAACATCCTACCTCCACCCACATCAAGGTCAAGTTATAGTCACGCCAGAAAAATGACAGCTCTGAAAGAAATCTGATTGGCGTACAAAGAGGAAATGAGTAGATGTAGTAAAATGAGGCAAATTTGGGATTGACTGTTGCACAGAATGCTCAGCTTTGCAAAAGTAGAAGTGAGCCTGCAACATGATTCTATAGGAAATAGTGTATTTTTCCTGTTGGGAGAATATGTGTCCTATATGGCTGAGGGTAAGGTGGTTTTGTTGTTTGGCCGAAACTATGGCATAATCTAAATACTCTATTTGGTCATAATGGAGTGGATGAATCATCGATACATGATGAAAGGGATCCGTCTTTATATTTTTCGAAGTACGGACTTACAATATATATCATTTGCCCTCCACTTTCAAGGCAAACCCAGCATTATGAAAGACAACTGAATGACTTATCAGTATCTTGGATGATGGCCTGGCCAACCAAAGTTGTACTTACTACACTAGTACATACATCTTCTGAATCCTGTCCTCATGTCTATACTCTATCAAGTTCATGAGAAAAGGAATGGACTGTATAGCTGAATTGTAGTGATCCATGGATATTTTCAACGCTTGAATTTTAGCAACATGGATATTTTCAACGCTTGAATTTTAGCAACATGGACAGTTTCAACTCTGGGGATTTTAGTCATGGACAATCCTATAAATAAGTAAATGTGTTGTGTTGAAAGACTTTATAGTCTTCTTATGGACTTTCATAGTATCTACGGGAGATATTAATTACTAACATTGATAATTAGTAATCTTATGATGGGTGTTTTTTTTTTAATTAGAGTGTTCTTTTTATGAATTTTGTTAATTCATCATGTCACTCTAATACACAGACACTCACCCCCCCCCCCCCCCCCCCCCCCCCCCCACACCCATGTTATCACATTATAATGTTATCCTATAGAACCAAGAGTTGTTGATTCACTTGTTATGTTGTGTTTAAATTTGTATGTATGTTTACTTTAACATATACGTCAAGGGACAAAAAATATAGAGCAAATGGTGGCCAAGGAAAAACACCAGAACTTTCAGCATGTCCAGAGTGAGTCTACTACTCCTCTCTGAGGTTCGGTATCTTTCTTGTGCTCTACTGGCCCTCTATTAGGAAATATTTACTGTATTATTTATCTCCACCCCTAGGGAGTCTTATTGAGCCATGTATGTTTTTCCACACAACAGTTGGCTATTAGAATTTATGGATTCTTCTCCTATTTCTTTTTAACACGCCACAGTTGCCAATCTCTCTTGATGTTAATACCGATCTCATGCTGTTGAAAGCATTTTTGGCCATTCGTATTCTCGTTATTTATTTCAATTTCATTTCTGCCGTAATCTGTTATTACATGTCCAAGATAGGAGAAACTTGTTACTTGTTCTAGTATCCCCCCATTTACTGTGATGTTCGTTGATGACCTTTCTTTTCCATTGCTAATTATCATAGTTTTTGTTTTTTTGATGTTAATATCTAAGCCACATTCTGCACTATGCCTGTTTACTTGTTCCACTAGGTTTTGTAACTCTTGCTTGCTTTCTGCTAGTAATACGGTATTGTCAGCATATCTAAGATTGTTTATGATTCTTCCATTCATGTTAAGTCCGAGCAGTTTGACTTGTTTAAAAATTCTTTCTGTGTATAGGTTGAAGAGGCTTGAGGACAACGCACATCCCTGCTGCACTCTTTTTATCTCTATGGGCGATGAATAATTATTTCTGCATCTAATTGATTCCACTTGTTCCCAGTACAAGTTACTAATAAGTCTGATTTCCTTTCCGTCTACTCCTATATCTTGAAGGCATGTAATTAATTGTTCATGTTGTTCATGTTGTAAAGCTTACTTGTAGTCTATAAAACAGACATATATATTTGTTTAAACGTCTGTAGTTTTCAATTAACATCCTCAAACAGATTATTGCTTCTTTGGTGCCGCTGTTTTTGTGGAACCCAAATTGTTCTTCAGCTACTTCCTCATCAATTTTATTTTGAATTCTTTCTTGAATGACCTTGAGAAGTATCTTAGTTATGTGGCTCATTAAGCTAATAGTTCTGTAATCCTCACAATCAACAGTTCTTGGCTTCTTGGGTAGTGTGTTGAAAATGGATGTTTTCAAATCCTTGGGAATGTACCCAGTATTATGTATATATCATTACATAATTCTGTGATAGTATCAATGCCAAAGCTGGCTAAAGATTTTATCATCTCTGTTGTTATCTTGTCAGGTCCTGCAGCCTTTCCTTCTTTCATCTTTATAATAGCCTTCTCTACTTCAGTCTTTAATGTGTTAGGTCCTTCTTGAATATTATACAATGTTGGTTTATTGACCCTTCTGTCCCAGAATAACTCTTTTGTGTATTCTGTCGATCTTTTTATTATGTCGGTATAATCAATTATAATTTCTCCATCTTTCCCTCTGATACAACCATTTCCTGTTATATTATTTTTCTTCTTTGTAAATCTTTTTGTATTTTCATGCAATTCTTTCGAGTTGTGTTTTATTTCTAGATCCTCTATTTCTTTGCATTTTTTCTGCAACCACTCTTTTTTTGGCAACTCTGCACGTGTGACATAATTATCTATCTATTAATATTTACTCTGGAGTGTTCTTTGCTGTCTTTCTTTGAGTCATTTTGCTCAAGATTTCATCAGTTATGCATATGTGCTTTTTCTTATTTACCTTCACTGGCAAGGTGGTATATGCAATCTGTATACTAGTTTTTACACATTCTCACTTTGTATTAGTTTTATCTTCAGGATTTTCATGTCTATATTGTTCCATGCTTTCAACAATTAGCATGTCATATTTATTTTTTACTCCAACCAGGTATAGTTGACCTATGTCTGGTTGTTTCAATGCTGATATATGTATTTGAGGTGTCTTTGATGTCCTTATTCTTGTGTTTTTAAGTTTTATTTGTAATTTTAAGACTACAGGATTGTGGTCAGAGTTATCAGCACCAGGATATGTTTTGGCATTTTAAACATTGTTTTAAAATCTATTTCTAATCATGATGTAGTCAGTTTGGTTTCTCATTCTATCTCCAGGGCTTTTCCACATATAGTTTCCTAGGGCTATGTTGGAAAAATGTGTTACAAATAATAAGACTGTTTTCTTAGAAAAACTGTATCAGCCGTCTCCTCTGTGGTTTGTGTTTCCCATACCATATTGCCCTACTATCTGCTTATATTTAGGTTTTCCAACCTTTGTGTTCATATCTCCCATGACAATTAGGGCCTCTGATAAATTTACAACCTTCAGTGTTTGTTGTAGGTCTTCATAATATTTTACTAGCTGTTCATCACTATAATCAGTCGTTGGAGCATACGTTTGAAGAATTACTATGTCGAAAGGTCTTGCCTTAATTTTTAGTAGCATCATTCTTCTTCTTCTTCTTCTTCTTCTTTGCATTCATCCAGAGTGTTTTTTTCAGATGTGATTGCGGTGTGTCCTAGTTAGGCACCCTTGGGTCGAAACCCTTAGGTCAACACATCCGACTTTTAGCGTGCAATTTTGACCAGGTTAGCATTCCTGGGAGACTCTCACTTTTGTGGTACCGTCCACATCCCAGCTGGTCAAGTTGGAACAGTCGAAGACTTCACGGTCATCCCTCAAAGGAAGGCAAAGACAGTCCATGGCATTTTCCGCCATCCAGAGTGGACTTCCATAATTGCAGAGCCGACACATAGCGCCCTGGTGCTGGGCTCACCAAGGGAATCGTCACGTCCTGCTCATGGCTGCTTTAATTCCTCACTTCAATATATTGGGCATTTTGTTCACCCCGGGCCGTTCCCGCACAAACCAGACAGGTCTGCAGACGGTATCCACTCAGCGAGTTTTCGATTCGGACATGTGCTTGTCATTGTGCCCGTTAGAGCTGTTCCAGTCACGACGGATATTCGGAAAAACTACCTAATCAGAGCTGTTAGAGCGGTATTCGGAAACTAGGTAGTCAGAGCTGTTCCTAGCACTGAGAGACTTCACTCGGATGTAAATGCGTGGTGCCAATTTTTATTTTGCCACCCGTAGGACGGCACTTCCGACTTCGGCTGGCACTTTTTAATGAGGTTAGCCTTCCTTGGGTAGTATCATTCTATCTTTATGAGCGCAGAATCCACTAATATTTTTCTCTGGGTTTCTTTTTACTAAAATTCCTACTTCCTCTCTCGTGGTGATCTCCTCCCGAGTTGATGAATATGTAGTCGTCTCGCCTGATATAACTTGCATCTGTCCATGATATAGTAGTCATAGTAAACATTGTATGTCATTCTTCATGTGTCTGATCCATACAGTTGTACTGCTTTCATTGAACAGTCTGTTATTTAATTTCTTTGACTTCCACAAATGTCCAGTTGCTATGAAAGCTCTTCTTGCCTGTTGCATTCTTATTTTAATATCTTTATATGTTGACCCATCTGTGTCTACATTACTACCAAAATAGGTTTATAATTCTGCCTCTCGAAGTGACGTTTCACCAAGAGGGATCAGGTTAACATTTGCTTGATTTCTTCTCATTATCTTTGTCTTTCCCTGTGAATGTTTAGACTTAATTGATGTGCTCTCCTATCTATTGTGTTTAGGTAAATCATGCATTTCATTTCATTGTGTGGGACAGGAGGGCAATGTCATCAACCAAGTCCAGATCTTCCAGCTTCAGTGCACAATTAGACATTATTGGGTCCAAATTTACCTAATTGTCAAATGTAGGCTCGCTCACAACTTTCATGGTAGGAGCTCACAAAGTAGAATTCTTGCTCATAAGCAACCATTTAGAGGAAACGTTGATGACGAGAGTTCCTTGTTTTTCTCTCCAAATGAAAACTTTTTATTGAAAAAGAATTGGTGCCATCATAACTATTGCATCAACTTTAATGTGTGTATGATGTGTGACACAAGTAATAAGGATGTTCCACAAAGCTGTCATGTATTGTTATAATTTTGTCATGATAAACCAATATCATTACACTGATTTGTTGCCAAACTCAAATTTTTAAAGGGCACCTGAGGAATAACGTATCAGAAATCATGTCTTGAAATGATCATAAGGCATTTTGTATCATTAATCATGGTTAGATATTATCTTGAAAAACAAAATATCAAATTCATTTATATAGTTTATTTTTGCATACATCAAATCCACACGAAACTCTCAGCTCACAGCGTCGCACCACACACTCAACTCAGTAGCAGGGCGACAGAACCGTAAACTGCCAGTCCAACATGAGGAAAATGTGAATACAACGGTAGCCACGAGCATAAACTGCCAGTCCAACATGAGGAAAATGTGAATACAACGGTAGCCACGAGCATAAACTGCCAGTCCAACATGAGGAAAATGTGAATACAACGGTAGCCACGAGCATAAACTGCCAGTCCAACATGAGGAAAATGTGAATACAACGGTAGCCACGAGCATAAACTGCCAGTCCAACATGAGGAAAATGTGAATACAACGGTAGCCACGAGCATAAACTGCCAGTCCAACATGAGGAAAATGTGAATACAACGGTAGCCACGAGCATAAACTGCCAGTCCAACATGAGGAAAATGTGAATACAACGGTAGCCACGAGCATAAACTGCCAGTCCAACATGAGGAAAATGTGAATACAACGGTAGCCACGAGCATAAACTGCCAGTCCAACATGAGGAAAATGTGAATACAACGGTAGCCACGAGCATAAACTGCCAGTCCAACATGAGGAAAATGTGAATACAACGGTAGCCACGAGCATAAACTGCCAGTCCAACATGAGGAAAATGTGAATACAACGGTAGCCACGAGCATAAACTGCCAGTCCAACATGAGGAAAATGTGAATACAACGGTAGCCACGAGCATAAACTGCCAGTCCAACATGAGGAAAATGTGAATACAACGGTAGCCACGAGCATAAACTGCCAGTCCAACATGAGGAAAATGTGAATACAACGGTAGCCACGAGCATAAACTGCCAGTCCAACATGAGGAAAATGTGAATACAACGGTAGCCACGAGCATAAACTGCCAGTCCAACATGAGGAAAATGTGAATACAACGGTAGCCACGAGCATAAACTGCCAGTCCAACATGAGGAAAATGTGAATACAACGGTAGCCACGAGCATAAACTGCCAGTCCAACATGAGGAAAATGTGAATACAACGGTAGCCACGAGCATAAACTGCCAGTCCAACATGAGGAAAATGTGAATACAACGGTAGCCACGAGCATAAACTGCCAGTCCAACATGAGGAAAATGTGAATACAACGGTAGCCACGAGCATAAACTGCCAGTCCAACATGAGGAAAATGTGAATACAACGGTAGCCACGAGCATAAACTGCCAGTCCAACATGAGGAAAATGTGAATACAACGGTAGCCACGAGCATAAACTGCCAGTCCAACATGAGGAAAATGTGAATACAACGGTAGCCACGAGCATAAACTGCCAGTCCAACATGAGGAAAATGTGAATACAACGGTAGCCATGAGCATAAACTGCCAGTCCAACATGAGGAAAATGTGAATACAACGGTAGCCACGAGCATAAACTGCCAGTCCAACATGAGGAAAATGTGAATACAACGGTAGCCACGAGCATAAACTGCCAGTCCAACATGAGGAAAATGTGAATACAACGGTAGCCACGAGCATAAACTGCCAGTCCAACATGAGGAAAATGTGAATACAACGGTAGCCACGAGCATAAACTGCCAGTCCAACATGAGGAAAATGTGAATACAACGGTAGCCACGAGCATAAACTGCCAGTCCAACATGAGGAAAATGTGAATACAACGGTAGCCACGAGCATAAACTGCCAGTCCAACATGAGGAAAATGTGAATACAATGGTAGCCACGAGCATAAACACCCAGAGGCCTTAACCGTTTCACTGCCTATCTGCCATGCTGGGGACCAGAAGTAGGTGAACATCTGGTTGGGAAAGTGACTGCCAATTCCATCAGGTGGGAACTGTGCTGTTCTTGGAGGATTTTTGTAGTGACATTCTGGTGGTGGCATTTTTCACAGTGTGCCTGAGTGGGCCGTTGTTTGTCGAGACTCCTGTCTTTTCCGCTTTTCACATGAGTCAGTGAGGAACATTTTATGTGATAGTTCACTGGCACGGGAATGCTGCATAATGGGGACGATCCTTTGCTGTTTATGTTGGAACCGCGACTAACGACTAATAATACATCTAATCCTTTCAGACTGACTGTAGACATATGATGGAGAGTAAACTACCATCAAGTGTGAAGATAGAACAGCCTGAAGTCTATGTAGGTCCAGGTAAGATTAAGTGCAATATAACATAACAGTTAGTTGTATATCCTTTACAGGCTGTTGCAGTCTACCCCAGCACTTACTGGCTGTTTGTGATTTACTAGATAATTTTACATTTAGTAGTTCGCCATTGCTTACTGAATGGCCACATCCTTATACCATTAAAATAACACAATAGCCGAATGTAAATCTACGCAGACACTGGTTAAAATAAGGTTATCCACGGGGTAAGTGGGCAGCTCTTCTGAGCAGAGCAGGGCACTCTCTTGTCTTGACAGTCAAAAATTGCTGTCAAAGGCAGAGGTAAAATATACCCGTGAATATGGAAGGCAAGGGAAAACGACCACATTATTTTCCCAAGATTATGTATCTTGAGAGATCGAGTCTGAGATTGATGTTAATGGCTGCAGTGTTGGTGGGAAACTTACTGCTTACTTTGCAATTCCTTCTTCATAGCGTAACAATGGTATTTTCGATTGCTGAAACTTTCATTTGGGCGACTGAGGGAATTTAGAAACACTATCTTCAATGCAACAGCATCAGTTACCAGCGCTGCTGATTGGAAACAAATGGTTTGAACACTGTAATTGACATTTGTACACAGGAAAAAGCCTTGATGAAAGAACATCCAAGCAGATTGATTGCGTAGTGATCAATGAGAAGGTTTAGAAATGCCTGAAATAGATAAATGAAGACAATGCCTTGTGGTAGCTGATCACGTCCAAGTGTGTGGACAAATAAAAGTAAGAATTAAGAGAGGGGAAAAGAGGTTCAGAACATGAGACTAAATAAAGATATTCCAAAAACAGATACAAATATTAAAGAACAATACATAGTGATTGTTAAAAACAAATATAATGCAATAAATAAAATGCAAAGTATAGGTGAAGAATGGAAAATGGAGTCCAGTAATCAAAGACATATTAACTCGAGAGAAGAGACCAAGCTGAAAAGAAGATTGGTTAAATGAGCAGTGCAAAATAATTGAACTGAATTCTATTAAAGATACACAATATATGCACAGGCAGATTAATGAGTTGACAGGAAGAAACATAAGAGTAAACAAAGAATATTTGAAATAAAATTTTAAAAAAACAACAACATACTATTGGAAGAAATTGCTATAATAAAGAGATGGAATGAATACATAAGAGAGTTATGTGATGGAGAAAGAGCAGAATTAACAGAAGAAAGTAATTTAGAAGGTCCAGTGATACAAGAGGAAGTCACTGGTGCTATGAAACGTGAAGAACAGAAAAACAGCTCAGCCAAATGTAATCATTATATAAGAATTAGAAGTACTGGGAGAATTTGGAGTAGAAATATTAACTAACACGTTGAATGATATTTATAACAGTGGATACATACCTAGTGATATTCTTAAATCTGTATTTATAGCTCTGCTGAAAAGACCAGGAGCTATTGAGTACAAAGAATTTTGTATACTCATCCTCATAAACCATGTCCATCTATCGATCCATAATGTGCCATGCCGGTAAGCGTGGACAGTCATAATTCACCATTTCACTCGATCACCAGAGTCCTGGATCAGCTCAGTGTTCTTGTCTCGATCATGCCACATGGTCAAGTCATCCAGGTATTTACTTCTCTGTCTTCCCCTGGTTCTCTTCCCCTCGATCTTGCCAGTTGTCACCAAGTTCTCTAATTTATTTCTTCTCATAACATCCAAAATATTTTGACTAGTCTACGTCTAATTTCTCTAATCAGTTTACGATTTTTATTTGTTTCTTGTAGGACTTGGTCATTGGTTTTTCTGTCTGTCCATGGTATTCTTTGAATTCTCCTCAGAAACCACATTTCCACAGCCATCAGATGTTTTTCAGTTTGACTGCTCATTGTCCATGCTTCACATCCATACAAAAGTACAGGCTGTATGTAGCACCTCAACACTCTTTTTCTCGTAGCAATTGATATCGTTTTATTGGTCAGTATGTTTTTCATCTTGCAAACATATACTCAGAATTATGAGAACAGGGATGAAAATAAAGATGGAAACTGGTGAAGAACAGTGTGGATGTGTTGAAGGAAAAGTATGGATATGTTGCTGACTCCAAGACCTCCACACCCACGGGTGCCTGTCTGCAGGCAAAAGCAATTGCACCGCATTAAGCGGAAAGCATTGTTAGAAGAATTTGACAACCTCAGGCAAGAGCCAACAGAGGAAGACTGGGAAGAAAATCGATGATCAGCTCCTTGCTGAGGGACAAGATGTGCAGGTCATGCCAGAGACTGCACCGCCAGAAGATGCACCACCAGAGATCGAACCACCGGTTCTCAGTGGCCGCCAGCGACCCGCGATGATTGTGTTGTTACTTTGTAACAAATAAGTAATAGAACGGGGTCTGTTGGCCTTGGGGAAAAACCCACTGAACAATCTGGCAAGCCTCACGCTTTTGTGTCGCCCAGTGGGTTAGGAGTGTATTTTGTTGTGATGGAGTGACAGCAAAAAAGTAACTGCTGCAACGGCACACCCACAGCTTGGGGCCACCCCTTGGGGGGTGAGGGTGCCTCAACCAGCACGGCAGGCACATAGTAAAACACCGGGTTGGGTCTGCTGTAAACATTAGTTGGGTCGGGCGGGCTCAACTGTCCCATAGCAAACACAGGTCATAGTAGGGGTTTGGCTTTTTGCTTGTACTTGGCTTGGCACTTTGGGCCCAGCAGCCAATAACAGCCATATAGAAAATGAGCCCCAAACCCCTATAATACACCAGCGTTCCGAGCCATTGAGGTTCTTTGCTGCAGATACAATCCGTCTCCATTCATCTCTCTGGTTGACCTTCTTTTGCCAGTCGTTGATTCTAAGTGCTTGTAGGTCTGTATATATTGTCTCTCCACCGTCTTCTTGGTCTACCTCGGGGTCTACGGTAATTTATTTCCTGAATGTAAGCGAGTTGTGTTTCCCTATTATCTTCCATTCTTTCTATATGCCCCAGCCATTGTAGTCTATTAGCCTTCATGATACCAGTGATTAGCAGGGACTTAAACAGATCATAAATGTCTTTGTTACTTCTTCTTTTCCACTCTCCACTTTGTGTATCCCTAATGGGTCCAAAGATGCGTCTTAAAATTTTGTTCTCAAAGGTTTGTAGCAAGGCTTCGTCTCCTTTCGTTGTACTCCAGGTTTCAGAGCCATACAGCACAACTGGTCTGATCAGTGTTTTGTATATTGTGACCTTGGTGTTACGAGATAGCGCCTTTGATTTTAGTAGATGTTGTAGTGCATAGTATATCTTATTTCCAGAATTGATTCTAGTTTGTATTTCTTCCCTTATGATGTTGGAGCAGTTGAAGATTGTACCCAGGTATTTGTATGTTTCCGTTCTTTTAATGGTCATATTATCTATTTGTATGTTGCCAGAGTTTTTAGCCATTCCTTCTCTTGAAATTACCATATATTCTGTCTTATCTTGGTTGATAACCAGCCCCATCTTTTAGGCTTTTTCCTTTAAGTGAGTCAATATTTCCAATGTCTTTTGTTCATTTTCCCCTATAATATCTATATCATCTGCATAACCAAGCAGCTTGGATGTTCCTCCAATATCACATTCCTCCTTTACCCTCCTTACAACTTTCTCTAGAGCCAGATTGAAGAGTAGTGGTGATAGTGCATCACCCTGTTTCAAGCCAGATGTTATTTGGAAAGGGTCTGATTTCCTGCCTTTATATGTTACTATATTATAAGTATCTTCCATGTATAGTCTGGTTATGTTGATTAACTTCCTTGGTATTCCAAATTCCCGCATAGCATTCCATAGACTATTCCTATGGACACTATCATACATTACAAACACTAATATAGAGATCAGTTGATACACAGAAAGACATGCATATGCTGTATAGATTATGCCAAGATGTTTTATAAAGTGATGAAATAATCAAAATGTTTTAAGATGTTAATAAAGATGCAAAAGATCTTAGAATAATAATGTAAAAAAATATTTACTGGAAACAAGCAGTAGCAATTAAAATGGGAAATAAAGATGGCTGTTATGAACAGATGAAGCTATTAGTAAGACATAGAGGGTTTGGTCACCAAATCTCATATCTTTATATCAAATCATGGAACATGAATAAACAAATTCAGAAGAGCTTAGAAACAGTGGAGATGTGGATGCTGAGATGATTATTACAATTACGTTGACCTTCAGAGTAGCTAACAATGATTGCCTGGTAAAGGCTAATGCCACTAGAACATTTGATACTATAAGAAGGAGACATAACGTCTTCTTTGCTCATGTAGTGAGAAGAGGGACATTGTAAAATACTGATGATTACATGCTGGATGGACTGAGACAGTGGTCATGTAGTGAGAAGAGGGACATTGTAAAATACTGATGATTACATGCTGGATGGACGGAGACAGCGGCATGGTGGGATATCATCAGCAGATTTGATTCTGAGCACCAGGGACCGAGATCTGTGGAGAGATATGAATGTTTATGCCAGCTGGCAAGGCACATGACAATGATGAATGTATGAGTATAGTCGGTGAGCATCAGCCAATGAGCAGTGGTTTCATAACCTTGTCCTCAACAAGTTTAATCTAAACAGCGGATGTTTCTAAACTAAACTAAACCTTGCCCTAAAAAGGTTTAATCTAAACAGCTGGTGTTTCTGCTAATCTAATGGGAAGGTGAACACCTTGTGGAGTTCAGTGCACTGCAGCAGATTGTGGGCCAAGAACTCGAGTTACAATGAGAAACAGTAACACTGAGCTGCATTAAACAATATAAAATTTAAGTTACAATGAGGAAGTTTTATTTTTAGACATACCACTTATAAGTTTGTCTTAGATGTGCAACCCCACATTGATGTTTTTCTGGACATTCTATTTCAAGTGTTTTGTTTTTTCTGACCTGCCATATTATTCTTTAATCTGTCACCTCAAGTTGTACTATAAATGTTAGTTTCAGGCAGGAGGTTAACACTTTTGATTGTGGCAGCAATGAAATATCAATATTGCTTGCTGTTGTAAATTGTTTAGAGATAACTATTCTTTAAATAGACTTCATAAGTGAAAAATGTCAGTAATAAATTAATGACATATAACCTGTTCATTTGTTAATTTACACTTACACAGTCACTTCACCTCTCTTAGATCATACCTGAGCTTACATCATTCATCAGCTTAGATCATACATCAGCTTAGATCATACATCAGCTTAGATCATACATCAGCTTAGATCATACATCAGCTTAGATCATACACCATCTTAGATCATACATCAGCTTAGATGATCTAAGCTGAGTCATACTCAGCTTAGATCATAACTAAGCTTACATCATTCATCAGTGTCAGAGTCCCAAAAGGGTACGATGATGCAGTGACATCGTTACGCCCGCCAGGCGACTTAGCTCCCAGCAGGGAGGCAGCAACTTCGTTACGCCGCCAGGCGAGTGGTAGTAACCGGCCTGCAAGATTGCTGGCTGACGAACGACCAGCTGTCAGGCCTGGACGACGCTAACCGCACGCATGCCTTGTGAAGCCACCTGTAGGTGGGAGGCCAGTGGCGAACTAGCGGCAGACAGCTCTGGGACACGGACTTGGACGGACGCAAGAATAGAGAGAAAGGCGTTGTGTGGTTTCTGTACTGAAAGTCGAGTGTCTGGACATCTTGAGTGAGACTTGTGAGCTGTATGTAAGTGTATTGAAGTATCGAGTATATATTGTTGTGATCATCGTTCTGTATTTGATATGTGAATAAATCCATAGAACGGTGTGTCGTTGAGTCTTACGTCAAATCACGTTGTACTTGTACTGTCTCACACTGTTAGGTTAGCGAGCCGAGTTTAAGACCCTGACAAGTGTGGACGTGGTGGCATTCGTCCGGCTTTGAAATGAACGTGTTTATGTGATTAACGATTCAAAACTAGAGTTTGTGTACTTAGAATTTGTGTCAAACTTTATAGTACATGTAAATGTGATCGTGGAAGGCTCATTTTGATTTATTACTACATTATTTAAACATGTGTAAGACTGTAAACGTACAGTGCATACATATTGTTTGTTCTTGTAAGCGTGTAAAACATTTGTGATTTGTAAACTTGTCACCGTTTTGACCTTGTCGACATTGTGATCTTGTCGCCATTTTGACCTTGTCGCCATCTTGTAAACTTGATGTCTATGTCCTTACTGAATGTCATCTTGATGTAAGTGATGTGTCATCAATGTTGTAGAGTGTTGAGATACATGTAGATTGTCTTTGTGCATTGAGTTTGTGGAACGCAAAAAGTTTGGAAAGAAAGTAACTTGTTTGAAAAAAAAAAATTGTTGACGGACAAACTTACGACCTACAACTACACTCAACGCCATACAAACCTAATCAACACTTAGTGACAAGCAGGCACACACCAACAAATAGACGCTAATTCATTTTCTCCAAAAACAAAGCAGGTTTTTCCAGTACCATCCGAACCTTGCCGTAGAGGTCATTTGTATTTTCGAAGTAGCGACCCTACAGTTCCTAGCCCGATTTCTAACCATTCTTCACCGCATCCAGGGCACTTGAGTATATTTTTCTTTTCCTATACTTTAAGAATGCAATTTTAGGCACGTATTGTCAAATAGAATCAATTGTAAATTGTTTATTACTAACCACTTATAACATATTTTGTGTGGCTGGTATTTCATTGACATTTTTCATCATGTCTTCATTATTTGATTTCATCGATATGGGGATAAAATTACATTTAACAGGTGATGAATTGACAAAATGGAGTGAGAAGAAATACTCTGAATACTGTGAACGCGAGGAAAGAGCGGCTGAAAGAACATTAAAGCAGGCAGAGATGGCTGCCAAGCAAGTAGAGGCAGAAACAGCTTTAAAACAAGCCGAATTAGAACTCACTGCAAAGACAAAGCAAGCTGAGATAGACAGTGAATTAAAGAAGGCAGAAATTGCAGCTCAGAGCAAGAGAGAAGAACTGGAGTTACAGTTAAAGATGAAACAACTTGACACTGAGACTGCGATTAATAAAGAGTCTAAGAAATCTGAGAGACTGGAGAAAGAAAACCAGTACAAGAAATATCAAGGTATTGTACGTAATTATACCTCGGGTGACTGCATCGCAGCCTTTACCCAAAATTTTGAAACTTTAATGGAACATTACCAAGTTCCACTGTCTGAATGGAATATTGTTTACATGAGGAGTTTATCAGGGGAACCTCTTAAAGTCATTGAAACCATCCCCAAAGACCTCAGGAAAGATTACCATTATCTGAAATCTAAGATTATGGCACATTTTATGTTAGATGAGGCAGGTTACAGAGAACAATTCAGTAAGTTGAGCCCAAAACCGACTCAAACGTTCTCTGATTACCTCTGCTTAGTCCGAGATATATTCACCAAATGGACTTCAGCAGCTAAAATTGACAAAAATTATCAGAGATTAGAAGATCTGATTATTCGAGACAAAATTATTTCATCTATTCCATCAGCATTTTCAAAGTTTTTGCAAGAGAATGAGTGCACTAGTGTAGATGAGATTGAGAGACGTGGTTCGGCGTACTACACAGCCAACAAACATTGTTTTGCCACTGAAGCTACTGACATTAACTTTGTAGCAGCGGCTAACTATGACAAACCCTACAGTAGGCAGAAACCTCAAAGGCCTACCTCTGAGAAGTTTAAGCATTGTATTTATTGTAAATTTTCACATCATCAGAATGAAATGTGCGATAAACAACCAGGATACCATACGTACCTATTAAACATGGTAAACAGACAAGATCAGGAGCGTAAATCCTTCAGAAGTTTGCGTAAATGTTTCCTCTGTAAGGCGTACGGACACCATCGAAAAGATTGTAAAGGTAGGCAAATGACCAACAAAGCAAATGCCGCCTTGTTTGACAGTTCGGCGTCAGACGAAGAACAGCCAGAGAAACATCCTGTGAACTCAGCACAGGCTTTTGACATATTTAGCGCAAATAAATGCTCTGTTTGTAACACCTTCTATGAAGATGGTATTTTAACATGCGGTCACGCCATCCCTATTGCCAATGAAGAAGCTAATTTGGTAGTAGATTCAAAAGGCAAGATAATCATCCATCACGGATATGTGAATGGCAAGTCAGCTACAGTCCTTCGTGACACAGGCAGTTCACTTATTGGTCTGAAGAGAACGTTCATAATGCCTACAGACTATACAGGCAGGCACGTAACATGCAGAACATTCTCAGGCAATATTGAGAAATACCCACTAGCATGGGCATATATTGAAACACCTTTCCTCACTGGGAAAGTAAAGTGCGCTGCATTAACAAACCCAGTGTGTGATGTAATTATTGGAAATTTACCAGAGGTGAATGATAAACCTCATGACATAACATCTATGTGTATTGATGATAACATAACATCACCATCCAATGTCATCATTGAAAATGTCACACCACCTATTGATTGTATTGTAAATGTAGCTAATGTAGCACTAAGTTCTCATGACATCATTGATAACATTGTTCCATCATCATCTGATATCATTGAATGTGTGAACGCAGTAACTAGATCTACTGCTAGAGTGCAAGATGAAAGTAATCAAACTGAGGCTATACAAATGCTTAGCCCAGAATCACTACCTACTAACACCATGAAGGAAACATTTGTAACAGCTCAAAAAGCTGATCCTTCATTGTCAAAATACTTTAATCTGATCGGCCAAAAGCCAAAGGTAACAAAGAATGCAAAATGGCATTTTGCTATGAAAAATGATATACTCACCAGGTATTACACCAAAGGTGACAATACAACAGAGCAAACTGTTTTGCCAACAAATTATCGCAAGCAAGCCTTACATCTTGCCCACGATATACCTCTTGCAGGGCACATGGCATACGTTAAGACCAGATCAAGGTTATTGACACAGTTTCATTGGCCCAAATTTTGCAATGACATTAAAGAATATTGCAGAAGTTGTGACACCTGCCAGAAACTGGTAAAAAAAGGTAAAAACCCACAGGCAAAGTTACAAGTTACTGACTTAGCCAGTCGACCTTTTGAAAAACTATCTGTTGACATAGTGGGCCCTCTTAATCATACAACAACTAGAGGGAATAAATATATTCTAACTGTCATTGATCAATGTAGTCGCTGGCCAGAAGCGATTCCGCTAAAGACCATTACTGCCAATAATATAAGGGAAGTTTTCTTCCATATATTTTCTCGGATAGGTTTTCCAGATACTATCCAATCTGATAGGGGCACTCAGTTTATTGCCGCATCCACCCAAGCTTTCACCAAAATGTTGGGAGTGAAGCAATGTTTCAATTCCCCGTACCATCCTCACAGTAGTGGAATTGTGGAAAAATTTAACGGGGATCTAAAGCACATGCTTGCCAAAGTAACGCAAGAGCACCCCAATAACTGGGATGTATATCTACCAGCTATTCTTTTTGCTTATCGCGAGGTACCACATGCTAGTACCGGTTTCTCTCCTTTTGAACTTATCTATGGTGCAAAACCACGCGGCCCATTGACCATTTATCACCAAATGTTAACTGACTCTACTCCAGTACTTAAACCCATATCATCATACGTATATGTCACATCATTGCGTGAAAGAATCATCAAATCTTGTGTTATTGCAAAGAATGCACTAAAACTATCTGGTGCTACTTATAGACAGTATGCTGACAAAGGTAACAGGACGATAACTTTGACACCTGGACAGGACGTTCTTCTTCTACTACCTAGTGACAGACACTTATTGACTGATTCTTGGCAGGGACCTTTTAAAGTGACGAGACAGATTTCACCTGTAGACTACGAAATCCTCATAAAAGACAAACACAAAATATTTCACATAAATATGCTAAGACCATACTACAACAGAGACAATGAACAAGACGATACGACAGCTTGTACAGTGATAATAGATCACGAAGATGACGATGCTAGTGACGAAATTCCAACGCCTGCATTAGACACGACAAACTGCTTGAAGGAGATCAAAATCAACCCAAAGTTGACTCAAGCAGAGACAGACAGTTGCAAACAGCTTATACAACAATACAACACCATCTTTTCCAACAACCCAGGACAAACAGAATTAGTACAGCATCACATCACACTCACATCAAACACACCCATAAAATGCAGACCATACACCATTCCATTACATTACAAAGAACATTTACACCAGGAAATCATCAACTTAGAGAAAAACAACATCATAAGACGATCCCAGTCAGACTTCTCATCTCCAATGGTGATTGTACGCAAAAAGGACAATACAATAAGACTGTGCATCGACTATAGGAAGCTAAATAAAATAACTGTTCTAGATTTGGAGCCAATGGCAAACACTGACGATCTTCTGACAGAACTGACAGACGCTAGGTTCTTTACGACGCTAGACATGACGAAAGGATATTGGCAAATAGCAGTAGACGAACAGAGCAGACATCTGACAGCATTTGCCACACCTTGGGGACTGTACGAATGGTGCAAACTTCCATTTGGGCTAGTCAATGCCCCTGCCACATTCGTATGTATGACACGACTTCTTCTAGCAGACATTCCTAACATAATCTGCTATATCGACGACATCTGTGTTCACACAGAGACGATGACAGAGCACATTAAGACATTAGAACAGACATTTGAACGTATTAGACAGCACGGACTGACAGTGAAGCCTGCGAAAGTAGACATAGCCTACCAGGAAATAACTTTCTTGGGGTACAAAATATCCAATGGCTTTGTCATGACAGACGATAAAATTGTGTCCAAGATACTAAAACTCTCACTTCCGACTACTAAGAAACAAGTCAGAAGTTTGTTGGGATTAATAAATTATTACAGGCAGTTCATTCCTGATTTTTCCGAACTGACCGAAGTGTTTACTAATTTACTAACCAAAGATAAACCAGAGAAAATTGTAAACAATGAATGCCTACAAATTGCATTCCGCAAAGTACTTGCATATTTTTCTGATAATAGTTTGAATAATCTCATCCTGAAATTGCCCAATCTCCGTTTACCTTTCAGATTGCGTACAGATGCTAGCTCCGTGGCGATTGGAGCAGTCTTGTTGCAGGAAGTACAACAACATACTCCATCCCGTTTACTTCGTATCCAGGAAACTAAAGCCCAGAGAACGGGCGTGGTCTATCCCTCAATTGGAAGCCCTAGCTTTAGTGGTGGGTATAACAAAATTATCCAGATTTCTTCTAGGACGTCACTTTATCGTGGAATCTGACAGCAGCCCTTTACGGTTTATAAATTCAGGAGTACCCTCAAATCATATGGTAGCGCGCTGGTCTCTTAAACTTCAAGATTACAGCTTTGAGGTTCGACATATTCCAGGCAGATCCAATTCAATTGCCGATCTTTTGTCCCGTTGTCCGACCGACCCAGTAAGCACCAATGTCTGAGTGCAGTGTGTACAAATACACTCAGACCGACACAGCCATTTATAAGTGAATAATTTTTTCCATTCACAAAAAGCTGTGCAATGTCTACAATATTGTGATAGGGATTACTCCCATTATATATAGTGTTCTTATTTTACTAATTCATGTAGTGATTGTCGTGTATAATTGTGTAGTGTGTGGTAGAAAGCGAACTTTATTAATTGTATATACCAAGAACAAGAACAGTGTCACATTCGCTCAAGAACTTACCGTAAGCGAATTATCCAATTTGACAGTGACATCTCCGTTTGGAACTTTCCAGGGATATTTTAATGACGAGTGTGAACGTGTAAACTGAACATTGACAGCTACACCACTGCAGTGAACCGAAATCCATAATGTTCGGTAGTGAAACATCCAACACATGAACAGTCAATCGTAATCCAGAAGGTTTTGTAATGAAACATCCGACACATGAACTGTGAGAACATGGTATTTTCCGTAACTACATCAGACCGGAACAAGTGTGTTCTGCAAGCTTAAACATCGGCTGATTTTAATGTTCGTGTGTACTTCCGGATTAGTTAGAAATTTAGAGTAAAATTAGCAGACGACAAATAAAAGTGTAAAAATCTATGACGATTCTAAAATCTTTAGGAATCAACAAACTTAAATACACGAATTGTGTATTTACATATTTATGTAGTGTAATCTTAGAATCATATCTTGATTAATGTATTCATATTACCGACTTTTTCTCGTTAATATGAAGAAACGTCAAGCAATGACGCTAAGAAATAGAATAATGATTGTAAATTATTGTATTTCATTAATGTGAAAATTATTTCCCTTTCATTTATTTGTTATTACATCAATTCACAAAGGGCCATAATTTGAAATGTATATTCTAATGTGTTGTGTATAAATAGCCAAGTGTTGCCAGATTATTGACACAACAGGTACCAATCTACTAGCATGGCAGAGGGTTGCCGACATTGCAGACCAACACAAGAGCTACTGGCCAAGTAAGGTCAGGGTTTGAGCGTTTTATGCGACTTATAAACAGCCGCATTTCGGTCTAGCTAGATGGTTTTTGTTTCAAGAACCATATTATTACGTTTTTTTTCTATTTGCTGCGAGGTAGATGCGTGAAGCTGGTACTACCGATCTGACTGGGTCATTTATGCAATTGAGGTAATCAGCCATCGAGACGATGAAACCTGACATGTGTTAAAGTTTGAACACCACATGTCGTTGAATGCAACTTCCATTTCTTATATATTTCTATGGCATATATGTATTTGTGTATTTTGATACTAATGTATATAACAATAGAAGGGTAGACTCTGACAAGGTTAGAATATTAACCCTGCATGTACATATATTATACATGAAAGATGACATCTTTCATGAATTTGCCGGGGGAGCGTGTCAGAGTCCCAAAAGGGTACGATGATGCAGTGACATCGTTACGCCCGCCAGGCGACTTAGCTCCCAGCAGGGAGGCAGCAACTTCGTTACGCCGCCAGGCGAGTGGTAGTAACCGGCCTGCAAGATTGCTGGCTGACGAACGACCAGCGGTCAGGCCTGGACGACGCTAACCGCACGCATGCCTCGTGAAGCCACCTGTGGTGGGAGGCCAGTGGCGAACTAGCGGCAGACAGCTCTGGGACACGGACTTGGACGGACACAAGAATAGAGAGAAAGGCGTTGTGTGGTTTCTGTACTGAAAGTCGAGTGTCTGGACATCTTGAGTGAGACTTGTGAGCTGTATGTAAGTGTATTGAAGTATCGAGTATATATTGTTGTGATCATCGTTCTGTATTTGATATGTGAATAAATCCATAGAACGGTGTGTCGTTGAGTCTTACGTCAAATCACGTTGTACTTGTACTGTCTCACACTGTTAGGTTAGCGAGCCGAGTTTAAGACCCTGACAATCAGCTTATATCATTCATCAGCTTATATCATACATCAGCTTATATCATACATCAGCTTATATCATTCATCAGCTTATATCATACATCAGCTTATATCATACATCAGCTTATATCATACATCAGCTGGGACGCAGAGGTGTTTCCAAGGCACCAGGGCCAGGTTCTATACTGGCCAAGACCAACTAACACGTCCTAGTCGTGCGTCCTGGGCAACAAGTCCCTTCGGGGTCCTGGCTAACGTAGTAGGATTGCTGAATCTTCCGAAGTCGGAGAGTATCTGCCTGCATGGCAAGGAACCACCAGTCTGCACACCAATAAGCCAGACATGGGACAACGGATACACAAACCTCAGACTGTTATGACATCACACTGATGTTGGACAACAGGATGTCTTCATCCGACATACAGGACTTCATGTTGGAGTTCATAGCCAGTGAACACAAGCAAGCAAACATACATCAGCTTATATCATACATCACCTTATATCATACATCATCTTATATCATACATCAGCTTATATCATACATCAGCTTATATCATACATCAGCTTATATCATACATCACCTTATATCATACATCAGCTTATATCATACATCACCTTATATCATACATCACCTTATATCATACATCACCTTATATCATACATCACCTTATATCATACATCACCTTATATCATACATCACCTTATATCATACATCAGTATATATCATACATCACCTTATATCATACATCACCTTATATCATACATCATCTTATATCATACATCACCTTATATCATACATCAGCTTATATCATACATCACCTTATATCATACATCAGCTTGTATCATACATCACCTTGTATCATACATCAGCTTATATCATACATCACCTTGTATCATACATCAGCTTATATCATACATCAGCTTATATCATACATCAGCTTATATCATACATCACCTTATATCATACATCACCTTATATCATACATCAGCTTATATCATACATCAGCTTATATCATACATCACCTTATATCATACATCAGCTTATATCATACATCAGCTTATATCATACATCAGTATATATCATATATCAGCTTAGATCATACATGAGCACATTAATCATTCTTCTTTACCATCTTTCATTCACTTGAAATTGATTGTCTATAGCTGCAGTGATTGCCTGTTTGATTACACATACACATGTGTTCAGTACCTGGTATATTCATGAGGCTATTAATTATTTACTTTGGTATGTTTCAGAAACACACTCATGGTCTCAAAGTAGTCCTGACCTCTCCATACAAGAGCATTCACAAAAGTCTACATATGACAGCATTGACATGAAGGTTGTAAAACAAGAACTATCGGATGTTCTATGTGAGGACAGGAATCACAGCTTCAGTACAATGGTAGACATAGCAGGGCGTAGCATCATTCAAGAAATGACAGAAGACAGCAACTCAGAATCAAGAATGGTTGTGAACAGTTGTATGGCATCAATAAAACATGAAGATTTTTGTCAAATGTCAGAAAATGTCTCTTCTGTGATTGATACAAACAATAAAGTATCTCTGGCTATTGAGAATTGTCAGCAGCAAAATAAGGAAACACAAGAAAAACACACACAGAGCCTTGCAAAGTCTCCCGATGACATTTTTGGTTATGTCAATTATAGCTCTCAGATAACGCAAACAGGAGACATGTCTGATGTTTCTAGTCGAAATGTTTGTGTAGACAGTTATAAGAGAACACTTACTGAAGGGATGCCAAACAAATGTAATGAATGGGATGGTTTATTAAATCATAATAACCATCTAACATGCCAAAAGAACATGAATCACAAGAGAACACATACAGGAGAGAAACCTCACAAGGGTGATGATTGTGGTGATTCTTGTAATAAAACTGACACTCTGGAGACTCACAAGAGGACACATACAGGAGAGAAACCTTACAAGTGTGATGATTGTGGTGCTTCTTTTACTCAAGTTGGCAGTTTGAAGTACCACATGACAACACATACAGGAGAGAAACTTTACAAGTGTGATGTTTGTGATGCTTCTTTTACTCAAGCTGGCAATCTAAAGGACCGTAAGACAACACATACAGGAGAGAAACCTTACAAGTGTGATGTTTGTGGTGCTTCAGTTACTCGTGCTGACAATCTGAATGTTCATAAGAGAACACATACTGGAGAGAAACCTTACAAGTGTGATGTTTGTGGTGCTTCTTTTACTGAAGTTGGCAGTCTGAAGAAACATAAGAGAACACATACAGGAGAGAAACCTTACAAGTGTGATGTTTGTGCTGCTTCTTTTACTCGTACTAACAATCTGAATGTTCATAAGAGAACACATACTGAAGAGAAACCTTATAAGTGTGATGTTTGTGGTGTTTCTTTTATTGAAGTTGGCAAACTGAATATACATAAGAGAACACATACAGGAGAGAAACCTTACAAGTGTGATGTTTGTGGTGCTTCTTTTACTCAAGGTGGCAAGCTAAAGGACCATAAGAGAACACATACAGGAGAGAAACCTTACAAGTGTGATGTTTGTGGTGCTACTTTTACTCATGCTAACAATCTGAATGTTCATAAGAGAACACATACTGGAGAGAAACCTTACAAGTGTGATGTTTGTGGTGCTTCTTTTACTCAAGCTGGCAATCTAAAGGACCATAAGAGAACACATACAGGAGAGAAACCTTACAAGTGTGATGTTTGTGGTGCTTCTTTTACTCATGCTGGCAGTCTGAATATACATAAGAGAACACATACAGGAGAGAAACCTTACAAGTGTGATGTTTGTGGTGCTTCTTTTACTCATGCTAGCAGTCTGAATATACATAAGAGAACACATACAGGAGAGAAACCTTATAAGTGTGATGTTTGTGGTGCTTCTTTTACTCATTCTGGCAGTCTGAATATACATAAGAGAACACATACAGGAGAGAAACCTTACAAGTGTGATGTTTGTGGTGCTTCTTTTACTCGTGCTGGCAGTCTGAATGTTCATAAGAGAACACATACAGGAGAGAAACCTTACAAGTGTGATGTTTGTGGTGCTTCTTTTACTAAAGTTGGCATTCTGAAGATACATAAAAGAACACATACAGGAGAGAAACCTTACAAGTGTGATGTTTGTGGTGCTTCTTTTACTGAAGTTGGCAGTCTGAAGAAACATAAGAGAACACATACAGGAGAGAAACCTTACAAGTGTGATGTTTGTGGTGCTTCTTTTACTGAAGTTGGCAGTCTGAAGAAACATAAGAGAACACATACAGGAGAGAAACCTTACAAGTGTGATGTTTGTGGTGCTTCATTTACTGATGCTGGCACTCTGAAGAAACATAAGAGAACACATACAGGAGAGAAACCTTACAAGTGTGATGTTTGTGGTGCTTCTTTTACTCAAGCTGGCAATCTAAAGGACCATAAGAGAACACATACAGGAGAGAAACCTTACAAGTGTGATGTTTGTGGTGCTTCTTTTACTCATGCTGGCAGTCTGAATATACATAAGAGAACACATACAGGAGAGAAACCTTACAAGTGTGATGTTTGTGGTGCTTCTTTTACTCATGCTGGCAATCTGAATGTTCATAAGAGAACACATACAGGAGAGAAACCTTACAAGTGTGATGTTTGTGGTGCTTCTTTTACTCATGCTGGCAGTCTGAATATACATAAGAGAACACATACAGGAGAGAAACCTTACAAGTGTGATGTTTGTGGTGCTTCTTTTACTCGTGCTGACAATCTGAATGTTCATAAGAGAACACATACAGGAGAGAAACCTTACAAGTGTGATGTTTGTGGTGCTTCTTTTACTGAAGTTGGCAGTCTGAAGAAACATAAGAGAACACATACAGGAGAGAAACCTTACAAGTGTGATGTTTGTGGTGCTTCATTTACTCAATGCTGGCACTCTGAATGTTCATAAGAGAACACATACAGGAGAGAAACCTTACAAGTGTGATGTTTGTGGTGCTTCTTTTACTCATGCTGGCAGTCTGAAGGATCATAAGAGAACACATACAGGAGAGAAACCTTACAAGTGTGATGTTTGTGGTGCTTCTTTTACTCATGCTGGCAGTCTTAAGGACCATATGAGAACATATACAGGAGAGAAACCTTACAAGTGTGATGTTTGTGGTGCTTCTTTTACTCATGCTGGCAATCTGAATGTTCATAAGAGAACACATACAGGAGAGAAACCTTACAAGTGTGATGTTTGTGGGGCTTCTTTTACTCATGCTGGCAGTCTTAAGGACCATATGAGAACACATACAGGAGAGAAACCTTACAAGTGTGATGTTTGTGGTGCTTCATTTACTCATGCTGGCAATCTGAAATATCATAATAGAACACATACTGGAGAGAAACCTTACAAGTGTGATGTTTGTGGTGCTTCTTTTACTGAAGTTGGCAGTCTGAAGATACATAAGAGAACACATACAGGAGAGAAACCTTACAAGTGTGATGTTTGTGGTGCTTCTTTTACTCAAGGTGGCAAGCTAAAGGACCATAAGAGAACACATACAGGAGAGAAACCTTACAAGTGTGATGTTTGTGGTGCTTCTTTTACTCATGCTGGCAATCTGAATGTTCATAAGAGAACACATACAGGAGAGAAACCTTACAAGTGTGATGTTTGTGGTGCTTCTTTTACTCAAGCTGGCAATCTGAAAGACCATAAGAGAACACATACAGGAGAGAAACCTTACAAGTGTGATGTTTGTGGTGCTTCTTTTACTCATGCTGGCAGTCTGAATATACATAAGAGAACACATACAGGAGAGAAACCTTACAAGTGTGATGTTTGTGGTGCTTCTTTTACTCATGCTGGCAGTCTGAAGATACATAAGAGAACACATACAGGAGAGAAACCTTACAAGTGTGATGTTTGTGGTGCTTCTTTTACTCATGCTGGCAGTCTGAATGTTCATAAGAGAACACATACAGGAGAGAAACCTTACAAGTGTGATGTTTGTGGTGCTTCTTTTACTGAATGCTGGCAGTCTGAAGAAACATAAGAGAACACATACAGGAGAGAAACCTTACAATGTGTGATGTTTGTGGTGCTTCTTTTACTGAAGTTGGCAGTCTGAAGAAACATAAGAGAACACATACAGGAGAGAAACCTTACAAGTGTGATGTTTGTGGTGCTTCTTTTACTGAAGTTGGCAGTCTGAAGAAACATAAGAGAACACATACAGGAGAGAAACCTTACAAGTGTGATGTTTGTGGTGCTTCTTTTACTGAAGTTGGCAGTCTGAAGAAACATAAGAGAACACATACAGGAGAGAAACCTTACAAGTGTGATGTTTGTGGTGCTTCATTTACTCATGCTGGCACTCTGAATGTTCATAAGAGAACACATACAGGAGAGAAACCTTACAAGTGTGATGTTTGTGGTGCTTCTTTTACTCATGCTGGCAGTCTGAAGGAACATAAGAGAACACATACAGGAGAGAAACCTTACAAGTGTGATGTTTGTGGTGCTTCTTTACTCATGCTGGCAGTCTTAAGGACCATAAGAGAACACATACAGGAGAGAAACCTTACAAGTGTGATGTTTGTGGTGCTTCTTTTACTCATGCTGGCAGTCTGAATGTACATAAGAGAACACATACAGGAGAGAAACCTTACAAGTGTGATGTTTGTGGTGCTTCTTTTACTCATGCTGGCAGTCTTAAGGACCATAAGAGAACACATACAGGAGAGAAACCTTACAAGTGTGATGTTTGTGGTGCTTCATTTACTCATGCTGGCAATCTGAAATATCATAATAGAACACATACTGGAGAGAAACCTTACAAGTGTGATGTTTGTGGTGCTTCTTTTATTGAAGTTGGCAAACTGAATATACATAAGAGAACACATACAGGAGAGAAACCTTACAAGTGTGATGTTTGTGGTGCTTCTTTTACTCAAGGTGGCAAGCTAAAGGACCATAAGAGAACACATACAGGAGAGAAACCTTACAAGTGTGATGTTTGTGGTGCTACTTTTACTCATGCTAACAATCTGAATGTTCATAAGAGAACACATACTGGAGAGAAACCCTACAAGTGTGATGTTTGTGGTGCTTCTTTTACTCAATGCTGGCAGTCTGAAGGACCATAAGAGAACACATACAGGAGAGAAACCTTACAAGTGTGATGTTTGTGGTGCTTCTTTTACTCATGCTGGCAGTCTGAATGATACATAAGAGAACACATACAGGAGAGAAACCTTACAAGTGTGATGTTTGTGGTGCTTCTTTTACTCATGCTGGCAGTCTGAATGTTACATAAGAGAACACATACAGGAGAGAAACCTTACAAGTGTGATGTTTGTGGTGCTTCTTTTACTCAATGCTGGCAGTCTGAATGTACATAAGAGAACACATACAGGAGAGAAACCTTACAAGTGTGATGTTTGTGGTGCTTCTTTTACTGAAGTTGGCAGTCTGAAGAAACATAAGAGAACACATACAGGAGAGAAACCTTACAAGTGTGATGTTTGTGGTGCTTCTTTTACTGAAGTTGGCAGTCTGAATGAACATAAGAGAACACATACAGGAGAGAAACCTTACAAGTGTGATGTTTGTGGTGCTTCATTTACTCATGCTGGCACTCTGAATGTACATAAGAGAACACATACAGGAGAGAAACCTTACAAGTGTGATGTTTGTGGTGCTTCTTTTACTCAAGCTGGCAATCTGAAGGACCATAAGAGAACACATACAGGAGAGAAACCTTACAAGTGTGATGTTTGTGGTGCTTCTTTTACTCATGCTGGCAGTCTGAATATACATAAGAGAACACATACAGGAGAGAAACCTTACAAGTGTGATGTTGTGGTGCTTCTTTTACTCATGCTGGCAGTCTGAAGGATCATAAGAGAACACATACAGGAGAGAAACCTTACAAGTGTGATGTTTGTGGTGCTTCTTTTACTCAATCTGGCAGTCTGAAGTATCATAAGAGAACACATACAGGAGAGAAACCTTACAAGTGTGATGTTTGTGGTGCTTCTTTTACTCATGCTGGCACTCTGAATGTCATAAGAGAACACATACTGGAGAGAAACCTTACAAGTGTGATGTTTGTGGTGCTTCTTTTACTCAAGCTGGCAATCTAAAGGACCATAAGAGAACACATACAGGAGAGAAACCTTACAAGTGTGATGTTTGTGGTGCTTCTTTTACTCATGCTGGCAGTCTGAATAGTCATAAGAGAACACATACAGGAGAGAAACCTTACAAGTGTGATGATTGTGGTGCTTCTGTTACTCATGCTGGCAGTCTTAAGGACATAATGAGAACACATACAGGAGAGAAACCTTACAAGTGTGATGTTTGTGGTGCTTCTTTTACTCATGCTGGCAGTCTGAAGTATCCATAAGAGAACACATACAGGAGAGAAACCTTACAAGTGTGATGTTTGTGGTGCTTCTTTACTCATGCTGGCAATCTGAATGATCATAAGAGAACACATACAGGAGAGAAACCTTACAAGTGTGATGTTTGTGGTGCTTCTTTTACTGAATGCTGGCAGTCTGAAGAACATAAGAGAACACATACAGGAGAGAAACCTTACAAGTGTGATGTTTGTGGTGCTTCTTTTACTCAAGCTGGCAGTCTGAAGGACCATAAGAGAACACATACAGGAGAGAAACCTTACAAGTGTGATGTTTGTGGTGCTTCTTTTACTCATGCTGGCAGTCTGAAGATCCATAAGAGAACACATACAGGAGAGAAACCTTACAAGTGTGATGTTTGTGGTGCTTCTTTTACTCATGCTGGCAGTCTGAAGGACCATAAGAGAACACATACAGGAGAGAAACCTTACAAGTGTGATGTTTGTGGTGCTTCTTTACTCAATGCTGGCAGTCTGAAGGACCATAAGAGAACACATACAGGAGAGAAACCTTACAAGTGTGATGTTTGTGGTGCTTCTTTACTCATGCTGGCAGTCTGAAGACCATAAGAGAACACATACAGGAGAGAAACCTTACAAGTGTGATGTTTGTGGTGCTTCTTTTACTCATGCTGGCAGTCTGAAGGATCCATAAGAGAACACATACAGGAGAGAAACCTTACAAGTGTGATGTTTGTGGTGCTTCTTTTACTCAAGCTGGCAAGTCTGAAGGTACATAAGAGAACACATACAGGAGAGAAACCTTACAAGTGTGATGTTTGTGGTGCTTCTTTTACTCATGCTGGCAGTCTGAATGTTCATAAGAGAACACATACAGGAGAGAAACCTTACAAGTGTGATGTTTGTGGTGCTTCTTTTACTCAAGCTGGCAATCTGAAGGACCATAAGAGAACACATACAGGAGAGAAACCTTACAAGTGTGATGTTTGTGGTGCTTCTTTTACTCATGCTGGCAGTCTGAAGATACATAAGAGAACACATACAGGAGAGAAACCTTACAAGTGTGATGTTTGTGGTGCTTCTTTTACTCATGCTGGCACTCTGAATGTTCATAAGAGAACACATACAGGAGAGAAACCTTACAAGTGTGATGTTTGTGGTGCTTCATTTACTCATGCTGGCACTCTGAATGTTCATAAGAGAACACATACAGGAGAGAAACCTTACAAGTGTGATGTTTGTGGTGCTTCTTTTACTGAAGTTGGCAGTCTGAAGAAACATAAGAGAACACATACAGGAGAGAAACCTTACAAGTGTGATGTTTGTGGTGCTTCTTTTACTGAAGTTGGCAGTCTGAAGAAACATAAGAGAACACATACAGGAGAGAAACCTTACAAGTGTGATGTTTGTGGTGCTTCATTTACTCAATGCTGGCACTCTGAAGAACATAAGAGAACACATACAGGAGAGAAACCTTACAAGTGTGATGTTTGTGGTGCTTCTTTACTCAGCTGGCAATCTGAATGTACATAAGAGAACACATACAGGAGAGAAACCTTACAAGTGTGATGTTTGTGGTGCTTCTTTTACTCAAGCTGGCAGTCTGAAGATACATAAGAGAACACATACAGGAGAGAAACCTTACAAGTGTGATGTTTGTGGTGCTTCTTTTACTCATGCTGGCAGTCTGAAGATACATAAGAGAACACATACAGGAGAGAAACCTTACAAGTGTGATGTTTGTGGTGCTTCTTTTACTCATTCTGGCAGTCTGAATATACATAAGAGAACACATACAGGAGAGAAACCTTACAAGTGTGATGTTTGTGGTGCTTCTTTTACTGAAGTTGGCAGTCTGAAGAAACATAAGAGAACACATACAGGAGAGAAACCTTACAAGTGTGATGTTTGTGGTGCTTCTTTTACTGAAGTTGGCAGTCTGAAGAAACATAAGAGAACACATACAGGAGAGAAACCTTACAAGTGTGATGTTTGTGGTGCTTCATTTACTGATGCTGGCACTCTGAATGATACATAAGAGAACACATACAGGAGAGAAACCTTACAAGTGTGATGTTTGTGGTGCTTCTTTTACTCATGCTGGCAGTCTGAAGGACCATAAGAGAACACATACAGGAGAGAAACCTTACAAGTGTGATGTTTGTGGTGCTTCTTTTACTCATGCTGGCAATCTGAATGTTCATAAGAGAACACATACAGGAGAGAAACCTTACAAGTGTGATGTTTGTGGTGCTACTTTTTACTCATGCTAACAATCTGAATGTTCATAAGAGAACACATTCTTTTACTCATGCTGGCAGTCTTAAGGACCATATGAGAACATATACAGGAGAGAAACCCTACAAGTGTGATGTTTGTGGTGCTTCTTTTACTCATGCTGGCAATCTGAATGTTCATAAGAGAACACATACAGGAGAGAAACCTTACAAGTGTGATGTTTGTGATGCTACTTTTACTCATGCTAACAATCTGAATGTTCATAAGAGAACACATTCTTTTACTCATGCTGGCAGTCTTAAGGACCATATGAGAACATATACAGGAGAGAAACCCTACAAGTGTGATGTTTGTGGTGCTTCTTTTACTCATGCTGGCAGTCTGAATGTTCATAAGAGAACACATACAGGAGAGAAACCTTACAAGTGTGATGTTTGTGGTGCTTCTTTTACTCATGCTGGCAGTCTTAAGGACCATATGAGAACATATACAGGAGAGAAACCTTACAAGTGTGATGTTTGTGGTGCTTCATTTTACTCATGCTGGCAATCTGAAAGGATCATAAGAGAACACATACTGGAGAGAAACCTTACAAGTGTGATGTTTGTGGTGCTTCTTTTACTCATGCTGGCAGTCTTAAGGACCATATGAGAACATATACAGGAGAGAAACCTTACAAGTGTGATGTTTGTGGGGCTTCTTTTACTCATGTTGGCAGTCTGGAGGGTCATAAGAGAACACATACAGGAGAGAAACCTTACAAGTGTGATGTTTGTTTTTCTTATTTTACTCGAGCTTTCAGTCTTAAGAGGCATAAGAGAACACATACAGGAGAGAAACTTTACAAGTGTGATGATTGTGGTGCTTCTTTTACTCAATCTAGCAATCTGAAACACCATAAAAGATTACATACAAGGGAGAAACCTTACTAGTGTGATATTTGTGGTGCTTCGTTTACTTAATCTAGCAGTGTGAAAGATCATGAAAGAACACATACAGGAGAGAGAGAGGAGACAGGAACACATACAGGAGAGAGAGAGAGAGAGATATATCCTATTTGAAGATATGGATGATCAATGAGAAATGTTGAAGAATTCAATCAATTTGGCTGCAGAAAAAACTGTTCCAAAATTAAAGAAAGCGGGTTGTAAGACATGGATGACAAAAGAAAATTTTTTACAATAAATGGAAACAAGAAGACAGAACAAAAATAGTCTTGCCAAATATGAAGAAATTCACAGAAAAATCAACATTATGAAGGAGGCAAAAGAAGCATGGCTCAAGAAACATTGCATAGAAATTGAAAAACAATACAACAGTAAAAATACCAAACTAATGCACAAAAGAAGTCAGAAGCTTACTAATCAAAGAACATGTACATCAGCAGGCTGCCTAAGGACAAAAGATGGAAAAAATATCATAATAGAAAAAGATCAGATTTTACATGTATGGTTAGATTATGTGAAAAACCTTTATGATGATAACAGAGAAGAACAGTATGATATTCAAATTAATAATGAAGGACCATCAATTTTGAAGATGGAGGTTCAGAATGCTCTTAACCATATGAAAACTGGCAAGACCCCCGGTTCAGGCAGCATCACAACATAAATGATTAATGCTTTAGAAGAATATGGAATAGATAAAGTTACCAGACTGCTGAATACAATATATGATACTGGAGATATACCTCATGAATTATGTAATTCTGTATTTATTGCAATCCCAAAGAAATGAAGAGCCTTGGAATGTGATCAACATCGAACAATTAGTATAATGAGTCACATCACGAAGATTTTGCTAAGAATTATCATGCAAAAAGTTAGGAAGAAAATACAACCTGAGGTAGGAAAAGAACAATGTGGGTTTGTAGAAGGCAAGGGTACAGTAAATGCTGTGTATATACTGAAAATAATAATTGAACGATCTATAGAAGTGAACAAAGATCTACACCTTTGCTTTATTGATATACAAAGGCTTTCAATAAAGTGAGACATGTCGACATGATAAGGATGCTTAAAGATCTACAAATTGATGGAATAGACCTTAGACTTGTTAAAAACATATATTGGAAACAACAAGCTGCCATAAGAATTGATAATGAGGTAGGTTAATACCACCCTATTAAGAGAGTTGTGAGACAGGGATGTGTAATGTCTCCAGGTCTTTTTTCCCTGTATAGTGAAAATATTTTTAGAAATATAGATTAAATCGAAGGAATCAACATTGGTTGGACGATACATCAATAACATTAGATATGCAGATGATACAGTCTTGATTGGAGACAACGAACAGGACATGCAACAATTAGTAAATGCGGTTGCACACAGCGAGCAACTAGGGCTAGAAGTGAATTGTAAGAAGACACAGATTATGGTCGTCAATGGGAAGAAGGAAATACCACAATGTAATATACAAGTAAATGGGTATATTCTTAAACAAGTGAATCGTTACAGTTATCTCGGAACAGTCATAACATCTGATGGGAGATGCCTTGAAGAGATTAGAACAAGAATTTCCAATGCAAAGGTAGCGTTGTGCAAGATGAACAACATACAGACCAATAAAAAGATATCAATTGAAACGAGAAAAAGAGTGTTGAAGTGCGACATAGAACCTGTACTTTTGTATGGATGTTTATGCGTGGACAATGAGCAGTCAAGCTTAAAATCATCTGATGGCTGTGGAAATGTGGTTTCTGAGGAAAATGCAAAGAATATCATGGATAAACAGAAAAACCAATGAACAAGTCCTTCAAGAAACAAATGAAGATCGTAAACTGATTAGAGACATTAGACGTAGACAGTCAAAATATTTTGGGCATGTTATAAGAAGAAATGAATTGGAGAACTTGGTGACGACTGGCAAGATCGAAGGGAAGAGACCAAGGGGAAGATCGAGAAGTAAATACCTGGATGGCCTGGCTATGTGGCATGGTCGAGACAGAAACACTGAGCTGATCCACGACTCTGGTGATCAAGTGAGATGGCAAAACATGACTGCCCACTGCTTACCGGCATGGCACATGATGGATGGGGAAAACAGCAGCCAACTTGAGAGTTTTTACTGTCTCAGACATGACTAGTTCGGTCGTAGTACTAGTAGTACTGACTCACGTAATGTTATAATTGAATTTCTGTTTAATTTCAGTTGACTTCCAACTATATCCTATATTGGTATGCAAGTTCCTCTTGCCTGTGCATTCTTATTCTGATATCTATATATGTCAAGCCTATCTCTGTTGACATTGATACCTAAATAGGTGTATAATTCTGCCTCAATATCTTTTACTTTCCCCGTTAATTTTTAGACCTAATTGTTATAACCTCCTATCCCATGTGTTTAGCTAAATCTTGCATCTCATTTTGTATGTGGGACAGGAGGGCAATGTCATTGTTTTCCAGATCATCCAGCTTCAGTGCACAAGCAGACAACAGTGGGACCAAATTTAGCTCATTATCAAATGTAGGCATGCCCACAACTTTCATGTTAGAAGCTCACAAAGTAGAATTCTTGCTCATAAGCAACTGTTTAGAAGGGTTGACAAGATTTTCTTGTTTATCTCACCAAATGAAGACTCGTTGCTGGATGTGTGGAAGGAGGAAAAAAAACGATAAAACAATGAATGGCTGCCTTTATAAGTATTGCATCATCTTTAATGTGCGTATGATGTGATACACAAGTAATACAGATTTTCCGCAAAGCTGTCATGTAATGTTATATAAATTTTGTCAGATATGCAACACAATGTTTCAGCTCTCTCATATTTCTGTGCCAACTTTGGGCTCAATATCAACTTGGAGAAGACTAATTATGTACCAGCCAGCTCCAGGGATTAATCACACCGTGCCGAATATATCAAAGTTAATGATCCTAGACTAAGTGTTGTGGAAAAATTCACCTATCGTGGCAGCACTGTGTCACAATTGATGACAAAGTGAATGCAAGAGTATCCAAGGCCAGCGCGACCTTTGGCAGACTGCACAAGAATGTGTGGGACAGAAATGGAATAAGCCTGCAAACAAAGCTGAAAAAAAGCAGTTGTATTATCCACATAATCAATAGTAAAGTGAGCCAGTAAAGAACCTTGTTTAATGGCATAGTAAAGTGAGCCTGTAAAGGAACTTGTGTTTATGGCATAGTAAAGTGAGCTAGTAAATGACCTTGTTTATATGACATAGTAAAGTGAGCTAGTAAATGACATTGTTTATATGACATAGTAAAGTGAGCCTGTAAAGGAACTTGTGTTTATGACATAGTAAAGTGAGCTAGTAAATGACCTTGTTTATATGACATAGTAAAGTGAGCCAGTAAAGGAGCTTCCCTATCCTTGGATCTGGTAGTGCTGAGATTTAACCCAAGTTTGTTCCTCAATTATACACAAGCCTTGTCTGATCTGGCTGGCAGATAGACGTGACCCAATACCCTGAATCCCTGAACTGTTACAAACTCTGACATAAGAACCAACATTCACTGTGTCTGTTCTCATTGATGGACCACAAGGGCAGGTATCCCATGTTAATATTACAATTGTTGTGACCCGTCTGTATATGCATGAGCCCAGGTATTGTTTGGGTAATACTCCTCTACGACCATACAGTTATTATCTTTTATCTGTTGCACTCTTTGTTACTTTTTCGGCAACATCAGGGATGGTTCCTACCATCTCAGGGAAGCACCAATGATTTCAGGCTGAAAGCCTGTGTGAGTTATGTAAGTGCTTTCTTGTTATGTAGTTTTAAGAAGCTATCGTTAGTACGAATGTAAATATGGTTGGCTGTTTAATAACAAAATTTTATATTTTGAAATAAAATACAAATATTGTGCATTAACCGTGTGTCTGATGACGTTGAATCAGTCGTTGTAATATACATAATGTTGATGAGGCTCTTGGAGGCTAAATTGCAAACAAACATAGTGACTATTGAAGCTTCCAAAGAAGTTACGGTCAGCGTGGCCAGTAGTTGGTTGTGCTCAGTCTTTTAAATTTTATGTAAATCTATTCTTATGTTTTGTAGATTATTCAAAGGCATTTTACTGTGTACAACATAAGAAACTTTGGGAAATCATTAGGAAAGTGGGCTTTCCATCACATGTAGTACAACTCAAAAGGCTCTATATAGACCAACAAGCAGCGGTTAGAATAGATGTCGAGAAATCATATTGGTTAGACATCTAGCAAGGAGTCCGTCAGGGTTGTGTGCTGTCCCCCTATTTCTTTAACCTGTCCGACGAAAATATAATGAGAAATCGGACATGATATTAAAAAAAAAGTTGCATGTCCTTCACAGGTCGTAGCAGTCAACCCCAGCATTTTCGCTGTTCGTGATTCCTGAGCAAATTTTACGTTTAGTAGTTTGCCATTGCTTTCTGAACGACCGGCTCCTATACCTTTTTTGAAAAAACCAGCACCGCTGCGTTTCGAACCCGGGTATACGGGCTCACAAACCACGTATGATGCCCTAAATATCGGTGATCATGAAATACCAGAGATTCGATACGCTGATGATACAGTATAACTATACACATCACAGGATGGTATAGAAAAACTATAATAACCTCAAACCAAAAGAATAGTGAAAATCACAACTTACAAGGTGCTTTTTGTAAGTCTTTAGCCTGACCATGAAGGAGTAGGCGGATAAAAGCCCCTTCTGTATATTATCATAGCAAAAACAAAGAAAATACACACAGATAAAACTAATATTTAGAAAGAAATATATGTTAATGAGGAAAATTGGAGGTGGTGAACATTTCGATTCTTCTTCTTCTTCTTTCGTTCGCTTGAAATATGTCTATATCTGCAATGTCGTCTCTTGCATGAATTGAACTGTTTTTTTTCAGTTCACACAGTGGTCCATAGAGTTTATCTTCCACTGTCGTCTCTCTAGGCCAGAAGGTTTGCCTAGATATGTTATATTTTGGGCAGTCTTGGAGTATGTGCTCTGCTGTCTGCGACGCCAATCCACATGTGCACATGGCTGTTTCACCAATCTTGAATTTTGTATACATGTGGTTGCGTAATCTATTGTGTCCTGTTCTGAGGCGCAGAATAATGACTTGTTCTGGTCTGTCCATAACGTGGTAGTCATCTTGAGCAGATTTTGGTGGCTTTCTGACTGATTTGATCATTCTTTTCTTTTGGTGGTATGTAACGGGCACATCAGGCTGTTCTTCTTTGGCTCCTTCCTTAGCCAATTGATCAGCTCTGTCGTTTCCGGGTACTCCACAGTGGGATGGTATCCACTGTATGGTGACCTTATGCTGACTGCTAAGTTCATAAAGTAGTGTCCTTAGTACTGGCAATTTCCCAGACAGGAGCGCGTCGAGTACTGATTTTGCATCTGTCAGTAGCACCACAGGTTGTGTACCATGGTTGGTATCTAATAATTTCTCTGTTGCTATCTTGATTGCCTCAATTTCAGCATCATAGTTATGGCAGTACTTTCCTGTCGGTACTCTGGCTGTGTCCCTAGTATTATTTGGATATTCTATGTACACTCCCGCTCCTCCATTTCGAACAGCATTTTGTGCTGACCCATCTGTGTAGACTCGGATCCAGAGGTCCTGTGGGTATTCTTCATCAAGGAAGCTGAGAGTGGCTGTTCTGCGCTGCACACTGTTCTGTTCTTCCTTGTCAAATATTCCTCTCACTTTTGTCTGGATTTGTAACGATAGTCTATGCTCATCTTTCCATGGAGTTCGCTCTGGAATAGTTGTTAGGGGGATACCAACTGTGGGCAGATCAGTGGTTTCTCTGCAGAGTCGTTTGGCCTGGTGGATAAAACTACTTCTTTTCAACCGCCCCATAGCTAGGTTTTCAAATCTGTTCTTCATAGGGTGGCCTGGCAAGCTGAGGAACTTTTCTGCTTGTATTAGCGTTTTCGTATCTCTGCGCTCACTCAGTGCCTGTGTCCTCCCCATCTTCTCCATTTCCACTATAGGGGTTGATATTCATCCCTCCTGTGGTGACTCTAAGTGCTTGATTTTGCACCTTGTCCAACTCTTGTAGTGTGGTTTGTGATGCTGAACACCACACAGTTGACCCATATTCCAGGTGTGGTCGTATGCTCTGTTGGTAAACTTTGCTAAGTATTTTCGTACTGGCTCCCCATGTGGTTCCACTTAGCTTTCTCAGGATGGCTATTTTCCTTCTGGATTTTGCTACTGCTTTCTTGATGTGCTTTCTCCATGTCAGCCTGCCATCAAATGTTACTCCAAGGTATGTTGGTTCTTTATCTTCTCTTAGGGGTGTTCCATTTATCTGGATGATCCCTGCCTTTTGTTTTGGAGAGAGGGTAAATAGGGTAGGTGCTGCACTTGTCAGTGTTTATGCTGACACACCATCTATTTGCCCATGCAGCAAATGTATCTACAGCTCTTTGTAGCAATCTGGTGGCCACTGATGCATATTCATTTGTGCTCCATAGAACGAGGTCATCGGCGTACATTGCCGCTTTAATTCCATGCGGTAGGTGAGCAACAAGATCATTGATGAAGATTAGAAAAAGTGTGGGGGACAAGACTCCGCCCTGGGGGACACCGTGACGCAGTAGTACTTTCTTGCTCTTGAGTCCGTCTATCTGTACTCGGGCTCTTCTGTTGTGCAAGTATGCTTTCACCCATTTGTACATTCTTCCATTGACTTTGCAGTTTCTCAGTTTCTTCATCAAACCTTCTTTCCAGACTTTGTCAAAGGCTTTCTTCAGATCTATCCATGCCGCAAGCACCAGCTTCTTCTCTTGGAATGCATCCTCAATTTCTTGAGAGAGGTAGGTTGTCTGATCTTCCGTAGAGTAGCACTGCCTAAAGCCAGCCTGCTGTGGCACAAGGATGTTTTTACTTTCAATGTACCACTGCAATCTGTGATTAATGATGCGCTCCAGTGTTTTGCAGAGACAGCTGGTGAGGCTAATTGGTCTGTAGCTAGAGGCAATGGAACCATCTTTCCCTGATTTTAGGAGGGGTATCATGATTGCTTCTCTCCAGGCTTGTGGAACACTGCCTAAGGTCCAGCTGTTATTGAAGATCTGCAACAGCTTTGTTTTGGCCTCTGTTCCTAGGTTCCTGATCATTTCATTGGAGATACCATCAGCTCCTGGTGACTTTCTCATTTTCAGTTTTGATATGGCTAGCTCCAGTTCGCTGATTGTGATGGGTGCCTCCAGGACCTCATGTACTATTTCCTTCTGTCCTGTATGTTGTCGTTTCTCTCGAATCTCTTGTTGTTTCTCTGGACTAATTTTGATATTATTATCTTGTGCGAACTGAGTCCGCAAAATGGTCAGCTGCTTGCTTTCTTGTTAAGATTTTTCCATCTTTATGTAGCGCAATTTTTGAGTTTCTCCCTGTGCCCTCATCATTAAGCTGTTTTATTAGCTTCCACAATTTCCTTGTGTCTCTTTCAAAGTTCAGAGACTCCGTTTTCTCCTGCCAGCTTTTCCGTCTAGCCTGCAGCTTGGTCCTTTGAAATTTGGCTTTTGCATGCTGGAATTTATTGTGGTGCTCTTGGCTGGGTGTGGCCTCTGCTTGCTTTCTACACACTTCCACATCATTATGCAACTGTTCCAGTTCACTACTCCAGTAGGGTTTATATTGTTTACGGGCTCCTCTTGGTACTGTTTCTCGCGCTGCCTGTAGTATGCATTTCCCAAACTCTTCAACTACTTTATTTATGTCTTTCTCAGTGTTCAGGTTTCTAACCAGTATGCTGGTGCGATGCTTGTACATTGCCCAGTCTGCTTTCTTGTAGTTCCACCTCGAGAGGGTGCTGCTTTCACTTACAAGCTCATTTTCTACGGTTAGAAAGACTGGCCGATGGTCACTGCCACCAAGTTGTTTCCCAACAATTCGTGTAATGTTCCACTCCAGGTCTGGTGAATGAAAAGCCAGGTCAGGTGTAGTTGTAGAGTGCCATGATCTCGAGTAGAAAGTATGTGGGTCGGACGGCTTGTTAATCAAGATGAATCTATTCTCATCCTGCCAGTCTTCCAGTCTCTCTCCTCTCTGGTCCATGTGATCATAGCCCCAGCTCTGCGAGTGGCTGTTGAAATCGCCACACACAATCATTTTTTTTCTTTTAGTGGTAGTGTGTCCAATGCCTGTGGGCGGTCACTTGGACAGTAGTAATTGATCAGATGTAGATCTGTATTACCTGTCTTAAGTTTAAGTGTCTGATACTCAGCCCCTTCCATGTAGACTTTGATTTGGGAAGCCATGATGTTATTTCTTACGAGGGTCAGTATCCCACCTTTTCGCCTGTCCTTTCGGTCAGATCGGTAACACTGGTAGCCTCTGATTTTGAAGGCTATATTTTCATTGAGGTGGGTTTCTTGCAAGCAACATATGCTTACTTTTTCTTGGTCCAAGATTTTTTCTAATTCTATTTTTTTTGTTGCTGACTCCCTCCGCATTCCAGTGCATTATTTTAAGTCTTCGTTTAGTATGGCCAGTCGTCCTATTCTCATGTCCCCTGGCTCCACAGGACATCTGAGAAGGACCTCCAGTAGTTGGGGTTGGACCCTTTCGAGACATAGGGTCCCGCACTGCACCTGCCTGGGGGTCCAAAGCAGGGCGAGCACCATAACGATTAGCAGTAGTCGACATATTCCATTTTGCGTGATTGCGTGGCATCCTGATTTCTGTGGTGCGCCTCTTGGCTGGTTGCCTCCGTCTTCAGCACCTTTCTTTGCTAGAGCAGACTGTGGTCTCACTCGAGTGTAGATGTGTACGCGCGCACACACCTGTCTGCGCATGCATGTACGTGCATACACATCTAGAGCATACTGGTTATTTTCCGGCGCCAGAGACTCGCCGTCGCCCCTTCTCCTGTTAGTTTAAACGGGCCCGCCACGTGAAGGCCAGGAGTAGATGTCTAATGGGGCTTTGGGGCCAAAAGGGTCGGGGCACCACAGGAGCGCCAAAACAACAGCCCCCTAGGGATCCAACCCCCGGGGCCCCGCCCCGGGGCGCACACCAAGCGGTTTGGGGCCAAAGGGGTAGTGGTAGCACAGGTGATGCCAAAAGAAAGCCTCCTAGGGGTCCAACCCCCCCTCGGGGCGGTAGCACAGGGGGTGCCAAAAGAAAGCCTCCTAGGGGTCCAACCCCCCTCGGGGTGGCAGCACAGGGGTGCCAAAAGAAAGCCCCTCTAGGGCTCCAACCCCCCGGGGCCCCACCCCCCTAGGCCCCGGGGCGCCATCCTCTCGGAGCGCAACTTAGAGATATAGTATGTATGAGGTACACACCATGGACACACATCAGTGGTTAAAAGCGAATCCAACACGGCAGCGTATGTACTGTTGGAGGAATACCGATGGAGAGTGGACCCACTACCACCCCCCAGGGGTTTGGTGCAACTACCAAAGATTTGAAGCGTCGCGCAGGGGACGTCGTCGTATTATAATGCACCACCGCAAGTGAATTAGAGCTACAACCTCCCAGGGTATATCAAGATGAATGGTTGTGAGTGGCCCAAACTCGGCACAGAGCTGCGCTGCGGTCGGTCATGTATTGGTCTTTTCTGTTCAAGGCACAATGCACAAGCGAAGCGGGGTGTGACCATAGAAGAGTGTATATTCTGTGAGAGGGGGGTTAAGCGCCCTTATGAGATGTGTGAGCGTTGTACGCTAGACGTCTTCCATAGGATGATTAGGAAGTTTGAGAGGAAGACCGACATCAAGCTGCTTCCATATAGAGGTATGAAACTGGATTGTGTTTCAGAGACATGCCTACTTGCCAATGGTTCAAGAGTCCCACAACATTTTGTGGAAAGCCCTCAAGACGACGCTTTTGCGACTATCATCTCCGGATCATCCGACGCCAAGGCAGAAGAATAGGTGGGGGAACTATAATCATTCATACTCCTTGGGGTTGGAGGTCCTTAGGAGTTCCACCAGACTGTTTGGAAACAATCGCTGAGGAGGATGTGTAGAACGGGTGAATGTCTAGCCTGTCAATTTGAAGCTGACTGGGATAGTGAACCGTGGAGCGGCGATGTATCGGTGGCTGCACGATGTATGGTTCTGCAACATACCTTTTCGCTCTGGATAAATCCAAAACTTGCGCGCCAGTCAACACACTTCCGCTTAAAACGATCACGCCGGATGTAGCGTGACTGAACGGAGCAAGCGTGATCGTTTTGTTTCTGCGTGACAAGTTTTATGAGCCGCGCGAGCGGGACAATTTTTTCTCAGTAAGAAAATTGCGCGGCCCAGAGCGGAGTTCAGAATTAGAGACTAGCGACTCAAACTTAAAATGAAGAATTGTAAGTGGCTTGTGCAAGAAGGGGCCTCGATCCGGTGCGATCGCAGGTGCCGCGGCGAGTTCTGCTACAAACACCTCCAACTACTTAAAAAGGGTAGGAATGTGTTTGGGTGCACTATCTGTAATACGGTAGTACAGCAACCATTCGATATGTGCCACACTTGTGATAGTGAACTAGCTGAGCGCTATGTGGCTCTGACAAGAGATTTGCTAGTAGACGACCCCTTGGAGAAATTCATCGAGGTGAAAGAGGCTATGAAAAAAGAGCGCGCTATCTAGCGGGCTATTTAGCAGGCGGGCTTCTGACTGGTGGGGTGAAGTCAGTAAGCTCTTTTTTCTGGTGCAAGTCGGCAGAAACTTTGCGTCGAATTTCAGCCTGCTGTTGTCGAAATTTCACTGATTCATTCAGAATTAATTTAAATTCCGCATCAGAAATTTCCTGGTCCTGCAAGGCCGCCGAGACAAGATCGGAGATTATTGAAAGTTTCGATTCAACCAAAATCCTGATTTCGTCATGCTTCTTGGCTTTAAGTGCGCATCTGCGGGTCACCAACTTGCCGGCCGCCCCCAATAGCCCACATACGAGAGCACCTATCTCTAGGCCAAAGACGACTGGGACTGCAATGGCGGTTGACAGAAGTCCCACACTCACCGTAAGCAGTGCTGTATCAATCCCATCCAAGACATTCACAACCCGGTGGTACTTTTTATACAACAGAGACCGTTTTTCATGCTCAGCCTCCAAACTCTTCTGTAGTCTAGTGATCTCTTGAAGACGAAAGGTCTGGTCGGGCGCCATTGTATAGTAGTGCGCCTATATATTCAATTCGTGGTTATACGTTTTGAATCCTCATCAGTGACAGGGTTGTTGGTATACAAAAGTTTTATAAGATGAATCCATGGTGACACCTTAACTTCTCTCAAATTGATGGTATCAACACCACTAGCATCCTTAAGTATGTTGACCGCAATTCGGTCATCAGTAACTTCCACTTTTCCACCGAAAGTAACAATAACCCAACCCCTCGCCTCGCGAGCTAGAGATTTTACTTGAAGGCCTGGCATAACATCCCCCCAATTTGTAAAAGGCCCATCCTTAAGAAGGAGCTTGATATATAGTTTGCTCCCCGGGATAGGGCGATCAATATATTCAGGCCGGGGCCGGCTGTTCACCTCCAAACTAAGGGTGTAAACCTTATCATCACCTTTAAGGTAGAACTGACCTGCCTCATAGCCTACATATACCCCATCAGCGAAGTTAACTCTTTCGCTACCGTGATCCCATCTGTGGGCACGTTGTATTTCCTGAGATGGCAGTCCGCCGTTTTAGTGCCACAAAATGATCAGTGGTTTATTTCACATATTTCTGCTCCGTTTCGCAATTTTAAGTTACAGTAAACTAAAAAGTAGTACAGCCGAAAGATCTCTACGCCATCTCGGAGCGGTCAATCGTTTTCTAATTTTGGATTCTTGTGAATTTTCAGTTTTAAGGTAGTGTTAATTTGTTTGTTTTGGTTTTTCACAATGGAAACGCCCACCAGTTTGCGTCCACGTAGTATGACTTGAGATCAAGCTAGATTATTGTTTATAATAATATGTGAATGTGAATGTGAATATTTAGAAAGTAGTTTTAGTTGTGTCTAAAGTTTTAGCACGTGGTGATAAAGAAAAACCAGTGAATGTTCGTCAACATTCAACAGCTGAGTGTTTGACAACGAAGCACGAATGGCTGAAGTTTACGTCTGTCATTATTGCTATGGGACTTGATCCAAGACCATGTATCAAAGACTACCGGTGTACAAGTGCACATTTATATACTCCTTGGTATGTGGCACTGCCACTACGTTTCCCAGTAATCAATTAGAAAATTATAATATATTTATCACACCATGTTTCATGTATGTCAACCTGAGGGTACCCAAAAAAAAAAAAAAAATTTATCCTCTTGTTGACTCTGAAGAATATCCAGGAAGCATTTTACCCATTTGAAAATGTGTCCATTGATGATATGATTATTTGGTGGAAGGGCTAAACAAAGCTAAAAAAACCATGCATTGTTGTCTCTACCAAGTCTGTAGTTAGAATTGTTGAGAGCGGATTGCGAAAACCGCAAAGCAAGCTGAAGATGGTCTCCATGAAAATAAAACGGCGATGAATGGCTGCGACAGAATGGACCAAATGGTTGGATATTATAATATCCATGATAGGAAAACCATTACGTGGTGGAAGAATATCTACTACTAGATCTTTGAAATTGCACAGATCAATGCTCACATCCTACATTCCATATGGCAAACAGAGAAAGGAGGAAAAAAATTGTTACAGAAGGATTTCAAGTAAAGGAAAGTGCTCATCGCGAAGTAGCTCAGAGTATTCCTGAAAGTTTGACACTCTGCCTGCCGAAGAATTTCAGTCTGTTGCAGGAAATTATGCCGAAAGATTTACATGAGCCAAGCATTTAATAGAATTTGTCGGTGTCAATAGAGACTGTGTTTTTTGCAGCACTCGAACTAAACGACACTTTGCAGCACTCGAACTAAACGACACATATCATCTTTTGTTTGCTCCGGCTGTACTAATAGACCAGACTTGTGCGCCAAAGTTTGCGTTGCAGCCTATCACAAATAGACTGCCACATATAGTAAATAAAAACAAACAGACATGACAATTAAATGTAAATCTGCCAAGTGTTTTCCTAATTTTTGTCTGAAAAAAAAATACATGATTCAGAATCTGCGGCGAAACTTCTTTTCGGATGGTTGATTGGAAGCAATGGTGTTTATAGTTTAGAATAGTGTTGTTTGTTCAGTAAATTCAATTGGATTAGCAGTGATCAGGATATTGGATAACAACGCCCCCTCGGTAAGTACAATGTTTACATTATTTTTACCTCTTTTTAACAAATTATTTTAGAAGTTATATTATTATTTGTATTTTATTTACAACATACAGCAAAAATTCTCCTACCAACATATTCCTTGTGCTATCTCCTTTATTTTGATATATAATACAACATTTCTGCTACAATTTTAACCATTTTCATAACATTATTGCGACATACACCAATTTCCAGATTTCGGCCATTAGTTTTTTTCATTTGTGTGAAAAAGACATGGTTCAGAATATGCACCAAAACTTCCTTTTGGGTGATTTAAATGAGCAATACTGTTTATATTCTTGAAGACAAGTGGTGTTTGTTTGATTATTCAGTAAATTAAACATGATTAGCAGTATAGGAGTGTAGAAAACACCTTATATGTGCAGTTTTTTAAATAATTTTTACCTCTTTAATTTCATTTGTTATTATTAAACCTCTCATTATTGTCATAATATTTGTAACCTATCAATTAATTATTAACACTGTCATGTTCCTTGTGCAATCCTCTTTAATTTGATATGTAATACAATAGGTCTTCTACCACCTTAACCATTTTAAAAGCATTATTGTAACACACCCCTAGTTCCAATTTTCTGCCATAAATGTCTGTTTGGTCACAGCCCAGTTTTTGTTTGGTAGTGAAAGAGTTAAGTATGCATGGTAGTACTCCCATATTTGAAAGGTAAATGGGTTTATTATTTGACCACCCAAGATAGGGATTTTGTACCACAAACCACAACGGCCAGTCAGAGGCACCGAATCGACCTTCCAAATAATTTTTTGTATTGGTCCAGTACCCCTTAACTCTAGTCTGTTCATCTATCAGCGCAGCCCTATGTTGCCCATCAACATATTTTTTAGTGGCCACATCTTGCTCCCCCACCGGTTCAGCGACATTGGTGATTCTATGGGTGCCCATATTTAGTTCCTCTGTCAGCGTTCCACGTTTAGAGAGCCGCTCCGTAAAACCACGCGTAGCGGCATCACTAGGTCCCGAAGGCTCCCCCACATTAGTGAGGCGAAACCCACCCATGGATAGTGTACCTTGCATAGTGTCCCCATACTTGCTCACGAGCCCAGCTCGGCTGAGCTGGACAACTGTACCTCCGTTGCACTTTCCAACAGACATGGTCTATACCATACGCAGTATTATGTCTTCAAATTGCTGCCCGCCCGCCAGCCCACGAAGCACATGAAGACATAAATGACCACAGATCACATCGTCTGCCTTCTGCAACTGAAAAGTTTGGGTGCGCACGGGGCACCCTAGATAATCCAGGATCTCCTGGGGTGGGTCAAGCCCGAAACTATCGAAGTAAACTGCCATAGGCCCCGCCTTGTAATAAGCCACCCAGTGGGTCCCCTCACCCTCTGACGAGTCTAGATTGACAATCCCACATTCCGGGCTGTGTAGAGCTGCGGGAAGACCATCGCGCATAAACACACCGCGGAAGTGGGGTATATCCTTAGCCGCCTTCTCAATATCAAAGTTGCTTAATGCTTCTTTTTTTTCATCCCCTTACCACCTCTAGCCAGGTACACACCCTTACCCCCCACCCCCAGCATGTCCCTAAGACCAGGTTGGTTGGCCAACACCAACTTCAAAATATCCTCTCCTAAACCCCCCAGCTGAGGCCGCCCGGCCAACTTCATAACATCCTCCCCTAAACCCTGACCCTTCCTCGGGCGGCCAAACTGCTCAATACTGCGAGACACACCACCCACTTCACGCATCACCCTACCCAGAAGGTCATCCCCAAAACCCCGACCCTCCATCGCCCGGTTATGACGAGCCTGATCAACTGCCTGTGCCACACCAGCAGCTCCGCCCATCAACCCTCCCAATCCACCCAACCAGGGGAGTGCCTTAGCCAAGAGAGGGATCACAGCCCCCAAGGCGGGGAAAAACCCACCCACCTTAACCATCTTTTTGATCTGGCTCTTCGAGAAGACCAGCTCAGCCCCAGAACCCACCGCCACATTCTTCTTAATGTGGTTAATCTGACGTTGGGTCAGGCCGACTTTATCAGCACCGTGCAGCTGCCCCACACCCAGACGTAGGGTGGCACCAGTGCCGTCTTTCGCCGCCTTGACCAACGTCTCTTTCTGCCCCGGAGAGAGGCTCAGCCCATATGATACCAGCGCCATAGTCATTTCACTATATCTCTAGTGTTTAATTCAAGACTGTAGTAAACTTCCTGCCGTCAGATTCTAAGAACAGAGACTTATCTGCAATGACCACAGCGAAAGCCTTGGTGTCTGCAGGCACAGCAACATCGAACTCCACCTTGAGAGTGATAGCTTGAACAGCGTTCTTAATAGCCTCAGACTGGGCCCGCAAATCAATAACATGTATGGGGTAGAGGGCCACGAAATCTATAGGACTCACCAGGTTGGACGACTCCCGGCTGGTAATACCATAGAACGCCTCCTTGAAGTCTGCAAAAGCTTTGTAGGCCCGAGAGGTTCTATACTCAGCGAAGTTGACATTCAGATCCACTAGGGGGTAGCGTGCGCTGTTGATCAGGGCGTGAATATTCTTCACCCGCACATGATCAAATATGGCATTGTTCTTCGTCTGATCATTTTCACGAGCTGTTTGAAAAGCCACCAGAATCCACCGAGGCTTCTCTGTTTGGGATTTAACTCCCAACTGCCAGGTGAAGGATGTGGACTGCGGCACTGCCAAACTATCACACTGTAAGGCGCGGAAAGCCACAGGCACTCTAACTTTATTCTCTATCAGAGTCATCAGCGAGCTCATATAGGTCAGAGAGGGAATAACGTGAGGCATCATCCAGGCAATCTTAGACAGTTCAATCCTACCCTCTGGTGGGGGGACCACAGCGGTTACGGCGGCTCTACCTTCCGCGGCGGGCACAGCCGCCCGCGTGAAACTACTGCGATGGATGGCCTGAGCAGTCGTTCTGGCGATCTAGCAGTAGGGACTGCTTGACGCCATAGAGCACCTTCTGATAATCATTACAAAACCCAAAGAAGTATTTGAGTGGGACACAGAAACTGAACGTTGCCCGGAGATTGTAGGTTTACCTTCATAATGATAAGCCTGCCGCCTTTCCCAACCCGCATTCCCTACCGCAGCAGCCCCCACATCTAGAGTCCTTATACCAACCCATATTGAGGCCTTCGCCCCAAGCAAAGTCCTCCCCACACGACAGAAGAGTCATCATGGTGGTGGCCTGCCCCGGATATGACACATCATCAATGGTGTTGTTGTTGAGTTGGTAACGTATTTTGTTGAACATGAACGCGACCGCATTGTTAACCAAAGCTACCAGACTATTCGCATCATAATGTTCCTCTCGAAACGATCTGAGCCGGCCTTCTACAAGAAGATAGCTCTTGGAAGGGCAAGTGAAGGTATCCTGAGTGTGTATATCAATCTGGATGGTGTTATTCTGGTTGAGGGCAGCAGGGTTCTGCGACTCATACTCCCGATACTCAAAGGATTCAATACCCTCATCGGTATGTACAGGCTCGGTAATTTCAAGCATGGAAGTGCGTTGCTCGTCCATGGTGATATTATAAACGTCTAGACTTATCTCTAATTGTCTTGAAACCTCCTCCCCGGCTGGCGATATCCAACGCCTCCAGACTGGGCTGGACATCAGGCTGGACATCGGGCTGGACTAGTGGGCTGGACAGCGAGCTGCTTTAAAACCTCAGCGCTCTTAGCTGTGAGTTCCCTCTTCAGCTGGGGTGGCAAAGGCTTGAGCGCGTCCACCAGCTTCTTGGCAGCCGCACCCTGCGGAGGCCACAGACTCCGTCGTCTTGGCCACATTCCTAACTAAGGGGCTGCCAACAAATTTGGCAACTTTACTGACAGCGCTGGGTATCGCCTTAGCACCTGAAGAGACCAGACTTCCAACCGCCCGAGCTGCCGAGCCCAACCAATCGAACATCCCCCCACCTACCACGCTCCGACGTCTTGGGAAAACATACATGGTTACACACTGCGAATATGTAGCCTTATAGTTATTTGCTCACCTCTAAAGTTTAATTGTGCGCCGTCTTGGTCAGTCAACCAGACGCGTATGCCGTGTATACTACCAGCTTGGGTGATAGGGGAGGTAGACAGCAGTTCTGGGAGACTCTAAGATCTTATAGCCTGGGCACACGTTGGGGAAGAATGAGTAGATGGTGGGGTGGGATCCCCCACCGAGGTAAGACCCACTCACCACATTGCAATTGACCAGAATGCTATTCACAGTGGAAGATGTCTATTGGTTTCTCCCCTTCTTTATAGCCCTTAGTCAGTATTTGTGGGTCGAAACCCCAGGATTTTGCGCAAAGTTGAAGCACCCATATCAACCTCATAGTCGGGGCTGGTTATCTTTACAAAAGCCCGAAGGGTTGAAGGGTTGGGTCCTATGGCGATGTAATACTTCTCCTCGGCCTTCTCATCCCAATCCTTGGCCTCCTCCATCTTTCTTTGAATCTCTCTATTGATCTGGGCGAGCTCATAAGCCCCCTCTTCTATAGTGATAGTTTTCCACTCCTTCTTCCCCACACGGTAGACAAAAGTATTGTTGGTGGAGTTAACATTGCTGATGGAGTTGTAGGTCTCTAGATTCAGCAAGGCCAGCTCGTATGACTTCTGGGGGTCAAGGTACAGCGCTGGGGAGTAGTAGGTTGCCCAGTCGCTTTTATCTGACGTTACCACCAGGGATATATTCTCCTTCGGTGCGAGTCGCACCTCCACCGCTGCGAGCCGGTCGCGGATGTCCTTCAACACTTGAAGCTCCATGTTTAATGAACAAAGATTCTTCTGTTCAACTTGATGGCCTGCTCCGTAGAGATCACTCCACTACGCATAAGCTCATCCAGTATCGCAGATATTTCTGTGTCAACACCTGTATTCCCCGCCTCCTTTGAGGCCACTAACAAGGCTAGGCGCTCCACCAGAGTGTTGGGGTCGTTGTAGTATAATACACCACTACCTCGGATTAGTCCGTATTTTTCCCCTTTTTTGCTATAGACTGGTATTTTGGCAAGTTGGGCCAGCCGGCTAAATGTCTCAATAGCCTGTGGGGTGTATTGTCTTGTTTTGACGAACCGCTTGGTTAGGAGATCGTACAGCGTCTCATCTGCTGGAGCCGACAATACTAGGGTGTCCCCGTCAAAAGCTTGCAACCGGCCCGCAGCCAGAGCTGCGGGATCAATAGTTAGGGTGCCGAATTTGCTCCCTCGGAGTTTCAACCCATTCCCACGGACGATAACCTCTTGTCGATTGTCCAATATAGTTTTAACACGCTCCCTGAATGCTTGTATAGCTGCAATATCTCGATCTATTTGTTCAATCTCTACCCTAGTGACGCCGACCCTCCTCTTCTTCCCCCCGAGTGTGTTTGAATTGAGTTTTGCGGTGGTATCAAGGATGCTGTGAAGTGCATCATCCGACTCATTGAGGAGCGCGCTAGGCATTGGGTACTTATATTTCCCACTAATGATTTCCCCGTCCAAGCCCTGATCTACATCAATTATAATAGGTCCTGAAGGGGGTTCTGGGGCTATGGCCTCCTGCTCTGGCCCTCTGCTCTGGCCTCCTCCAGGGCTCTGGCTCTGTCCTCAATGGTCCCTGTTCAATGCCACAATGGCCTGAGCTAGCTCGTTAGCTTGTTTGTTTGTCCTGTCTAGCCAATTCACCTGGTCTGTTTGTCCTGCTATTTGAGCCAACTCACCGGTCTGAGCTTTGACCATTTGGCTTATTACCTCCGTTTGTTGCGCTGACCTATCTGCTACAGTTTTAGTAATTGGTGTGAAGAGTTTGGCTGCCTCCTGTTGTAAATCTGCTTCCCCCACCCTCTCCGCCAGAAACCGCTGCTTCAGGCGGTCCCGACGCGCTAGATAATCCTTCACAAAGGCGTTACGCTTTGTTTGGTTAGTCACATCAGCCCACATGTTGTTGCTATCGCAATGACATATATATCTAAATAGAAGACTTTGGGATATAGAACCGATCGAACCCACATCGGTATTTACCATCGTGGGCCTTGCTGGTCAGGTCGATTACTGCGAAACCGTAAGGTTTGCTAGTACACTCTGTGAAGAACTCCCTGAATTCATCAAAGGGCATATCACCACCAACATAGGAGTCAGTGGATGGCGCGCAGGTTCTTCGTGTCTTGGTTGAAGATCACCAATAGATTGGCATTGTCACGGATGGCCTGCTTGGGAATTCTGAAGAAGCTCTGGGTTAGGTAGAATGTGTCGGCACCGCCGTGCCGGCCCTGGCAGAAGTACTTCTCGATCGGTCCCTGCTTCTCCAGCATGACATCGTCAAAGACCATGACAGCTCTCTCTTCAGGGTTCAGGTCCTCAACGGGGATGATGTCTTCGGCTGAGCTATGACAGGAGGCAATATTTTGCCCCGCAACCTCCCCGACAGACTCGGCCCAATCCTGGAGGAACTGGTACTTGTCCTGTCCCAAAGACTTCGAGTACAGGTGCAGTCGGTCATAGTTTAGGTAGCCCGGCTTCAGTAGTAGGTTGAGCATCATGTTTGTTTTTCCGCACCCCGATGGCCCGCACACAACACAACGAACGGTGTCCGGCAGCAGCCAGTGGTGGTGGTGGCGGGCTTTGTCCTCAAGGTCGAAGTTGGTTATCTCCATTTTAAATATATACATATTTGCAATATCTTCAATATGTATTGCCTGCGCTGTAAGAAGCAGACTCCTACGCTGGAGGAGTCGGAGGTTGTGCTGAAAAATCGTCGAATAACCAAGCGCGGTCTCTGTGAAGTTTGTGGTGCTAAGAAGAGCCAGATTGTTGGTATGGGGCTCCTCAACAAAGCACTGAATATGTTGCCTTTGCCTGAGCTGCATATGAGGCTGCCTGAGGGCGTCAGCTCTGAGGATGTTCCTGGAGGCTCGTTCCAGAATACAGGGAAATATAGCTACTGCGGCCCTTTCACTAAACTAGATAAGCGGATGGCCCAAGGCTATGAGGGGGTCAACACACTCGACCGCGCCTGCAAGGCTCACGACATTGCTTATGCGGCTCATAGCGATACAGCTAACCGCAACGTTGCTGATGATGTCCTAGCCGCGGCGGCTGAAAATATTGCAGCATCTGCCCCCGACTGGGAGAGTCGCGATGCCCGCATAGTCTCGGCCCTGATGTCGGCCAAGAGCCGCTTTGGTATGGGTGCGCCCTCGTTTTGAATATATAGACATCTGTAGTATATCAATATGTATTGTTTTCGGTGTAAGAGACAGACCCCCACTAAGGGTGGGACGATTAGCAGGATGAAGAATGGGCGGTCGGTTAAGCGTGGCACCTGCATTGTGTGTGGTGGAAGGAAGAGTCAGATTGTTAGTGGGAAAGGAATCATCTTTGGGCCCAAGTCACCAATCAAGGACATCCCCGTCTTGGGCTCCCTCTTGGGATGGCTGTTATAGAGATATGTGATATGGTCTTACAATAATGGAGCGTGTTTACTACAGCCCGCAAGGTTATTGGAAAGGACATTCAGCTGTGAAAAAGTTGGCTGCTGCGGCTAAGGTCAGTGAGACTGAGGCTAGGGAGTGGCTTCAGAAGCAGGCTATCTGGCAAATCTACCTGCCGCGGCCTCGCTATATTCCACGACCCCACATCGCCGAGTCCACACCGAATGCTGTCCATCAAGCAGATCTTTTGTTTCTCCCACATGATCGCGTTGGTTCTGGCCGCGCGGCCAGGACCTATAGGTATGCCTTGACGGTGGTCGATGTTGCCTCGCGCTATAAGGAGGCTGAGCCGCTAACAGACAAGAGTAGCGACGCGGTCGCATCAGCGCTTGGACGGATCTATAAACGCGGGCCGCTCAGGTGGCCTAATCTTTTGCAGATTGACCCCGGGCGGGAGTTTATGGGTGCTGTCAGTCAGCTGGTGGCTAAGCATAAGACACAGGTACGTCGTGGGCAGGCTGGGAACCATCGTCAGCAGGCCATTGTCGAGCGGTTCAACCGCACTCTGGCAGAGAGACTGTTCGGGGCCCAATATGCCCAGGAGTTGTTGCTCGCTGCCCGAGGCTCAGATGAACGGTCGGTCGAATGGGTGAGAGCTCTACCCCAGGTAGTCGCTGCGATCAATAATGAGGTGACGCGTTTGACTGGTAGGAAGCCGGCTGAGGCAATTAAGGATTCGTCCGTCTCCCACGCTCCAGCCGCGCCAGCCCGCCGCGCTATCGGGCGTAAGGAACCGGTGATTCCAGCCGACTCGCAGGTCAGGTATCTCTATTCGGCGGGCGAGCTTGAAGGGGGCCTGCGTCGGGCCACTGATCCTACATGGTCGCTGACCTTGCACAGGATTAGTCATATCACCCAGCAAGAGGGACAGCCCACTCTTTACTACCTGGTGGATGGGCCGGCTCGTGGTTTTGTGCGCGAGGAGCTGCTCATTGCTCCTCCAGACACACAGCTACCCCCTAGCAGGATTCTAGGAAACCGTAGGCCCTAGTGTTGATACCATCAGCACAAATCCACTTTTTCGTGTCCATGGGGCTCAGAGATGTTTTGTTCATCTCATAAACTCCTATCTGGTGGCCCTTGCTTCGGATGGCAACCTGTGTGTGTTTGTATTCACGCTGGCTGAACAGACTGTCCTTGTAGTGTTCGTGTCTGAGGTCCTTCTTCACAACTGTCCGAGCCACTCCTTTGGCTTTCTTGATGTTGGTGGCCTCCTCTAGGATTGAGTACATCTTTGGTCTGAGACCGACGAACTCGGCTATCGAACGACCATTGCACTCGTCTTTGAATTTGCCGACCACCTTTTTATTCGCAGTCGAATGGTTGGGGTGGTCACGCGGATAATCAGAGAAGTCGTACCAGTCAGGGTGGGCCTTCATGTCTGCGTACACATCCTCAGTCTCCACCTGAAGTAGAAGGGAGTCAGTATCTGTGTAGCAGAGCTGGAGTCTTTTACCGTATTGGGGTTTAAGCCGGTTGTACCAGAAGTCGTACATGAGATGCTTGGATAGGTCCAGGATGGCCTGCCCACAATAGACGGGTTTATTCAGCTGGACCTTGTTCTTGATGCTGTGCACCGCCACCAGTCCACCGTTGAAGATTCTACACGATTCGTAGTTGGGGCTGGCGATTAATTTTCGGAGTCGATCAGTCTCGGCGCCTCTGACAAGGTTGACTCTGATACGCTTGCGAACATTCTCCATACTCTTCCCGAAGACGGCATTGTTCATCAGCTTGAAGAAGTCCTTCTCAAATTCCGATTTGGCTTGGGCTCGTAGAGAGGTGTTCATCTCTATGTAGGGCTTCATCCATTGGGACTGATTGAACTTGATGGCTCGGTGGATCTGGGTGACCTCTAGACCGAGGCTGTGATAGAGTTTGAGATTGCGGTAGTGGACGACGTATCGCTCCTTGTTGTGGAGGTGAGGTACCAGCTTTGTTTGCTCCGTGAACTTACCCCCCAGTTTGTTCTGGAGCTCGCGCTGATAGCTGCTCAACCAGGCCTCGGGGACGGTCATGGTTTCTGGAGCTAGTGGATAGTCGCTGTGGGCTTCATGTAGATGTGCTGGGTACTTCATGTCAACCTCAACAAGCCATCCCTCTGGGGCGTTGTCGGGGGTGTTGAGTACCTCCTCGAGAGTTGGATTGGCCCATTGGAACCCTCCGGTGGGGAGGTATTCCATCATGGCCCATCCATACAGGTTATTTGCATCGAGGTACATTATCCATGAATTGGGTGTTGTGGGGTCATAGTCTGAAGTCTTGGGGTTGTTGGCCTTAGCATACCTCTTGGAGACCATGGCCACACCCCCTCGGAGACCCTTCTCAAAGAGGAGGTGCATATCCAAGTCGGTTAGGAGCTCGAGTTGCACCTTCGTCTTTTTTAGTAGTGCGTCCCATGCCAGGCCGGGTGCACTGATGTAGTGGGCTGGGTCGAGCTGATATACCTCCATACAGGTGTCTCGGAATGCCTCGAACATATCAGCCAACAGACCGACGTCTGTTTTCAGGTATAGGTCATGGTAGCCTCCGAGTGTTTTACAATCGAGCTCCTGCCACACTTTCTGGGCGTGGGCATAATCAGAGTCACTGATTCCTTCTCGGGTGAGCTTGCTGTAGAATGCCTCTTTGGGTGGTAGGCGGTCCTCTGCAAAGCGCTCGAAGCTGTCCATATATTCGTAGGGGTATACACCCTTACGGAGAAGGAGATGTGACTGACTCTGGCTTAGTGTGGTCCTGAACTTACTCATTAAGACAGCCCAGGGGGTGTGCTTCTCAGTGTTGCACGTCTCACATCTTGAGATTATGTCGTTGCCTCTACGTGTCAGAGCCATTGATTTGCCACAGTGTGTCAGCTCGCTGAGGTTCCCTACCAGGGTGTCTAGAGAGCTATTCATGAACTGTAGGCTGTCAATGAATTGCAGCTGTCCGATGGTGAAGGAGGCGTACTTCTCTAGGGTGTTTGGTATGCAGGTGATTGTTGTGTTGTCTACTTGTTTGGTTTGCCATTGGCCGTTTTTCTTCTTCTTGTAGACTGTTCTTTTTCCCCAGTCCAGACGGCCGGCCGCTTGCATGATGATGTGGGAGTCGTATCCTCTGAGGTTGTGAAAGACTACAGGTATCCTCAGCTTGTCTCTATTGATGCGCCATGCTAGATTACAGACATTGTGGGCTGCACCCCGGTATTTGCCTGTAATATGGCAGTGGTCTCTCACCTTGTCCTCCTCCAGCGGCTCTTTACAGATGTGGCAGGTGGTGGCGGAGGCAAAGTCTTCACGGTCTTTTTGCCCCAGCACCATCAGAGCCGGCCGCTGTAACTTGTGGTGGATGGTGGCCTGCTCTTGCCCCAAGCGTTTGAGGAATTCATCGGCAGCATCCTCCCCCCGATATACGACAGGGTTTGTGGTGAGGCCGTCGCAGCGTACAATGGTGTAGCCGAAGCCACAGGGGGGCTGCTGGGCAAGTTGTCGTGTGTTGCTCTGGCTTGGATCCATTGCCGCACCATGTACTGGAACGTTCAAGGTCTCAAAGTCTGCGTATATGATGTATGGCGCCCTCATCTGTTTCTGGAGGGACTTGAAATTCATCTTTCCCTCTTTAGGCATGACATTCACCTGACAGGCTGTGTTGATGCCTTGACAGAGTGGCACATGTTGGTCCAAGGTTTCCTGAGAGGAGTGTACATGGAGACAGTTGAGACATGGATACTTCTTACCCTTGTGTTTGCTGTTTCCATATAGAAGCCGCCCCACATCCTTGACCCAGACATAGTGTCTATTCTCATCCTTGCGTAGGAGCATGAGGTTGATTTGGGTGCGCTGGAGTTTGTTGGTTCGGAGTATGGTCGGTCCTTCTTTCCACCCAAAGACCCGGATGGCTATGGTAGGATTCTGTTTTTCAAACTTAGCAATGCTGGTCAGCTGCACTGGGAACTCGATTCCTTCAAAGTTTAGCTCTCCCAGGTGGGCGCTATAATTGTTGAGCCTATCAGGATGCTCTCCATGTGCTACTGGGTAGAGTGCTGAGAGTATGGCCCATTCAAAGCAGCGGTTGTCCTCATTCTTCACATTCACAACACTGCGTGGTGGGATGAAGCTGGGGGTCGCGAAGTAGCTAGAGCCTCGGAATGGTTGGTATTTTGCGATGTAGAGGTCGAGCTGCACACATGCATCATAGTTCCAATCCGAACCCTGTTCAGTGAAGCACTCACTATCTGCATATATCTTAGCAACGGCGTGGTTATATATCTCTTCAAATTCCCCCACATTCAGCATTTCATGGTTCCTGCTTCCGTGGGCTGCTATTGCTGTGATCTGTTCGCCTTCCGGTGTGGTGCGATAATATCTTAGGTGGAGATACAGCTGTATTTTAATACCACCATAATCCCCCAACCCTTTTACTGCCAAGGCTTTGATGGCGGGCTCCATCGAAAACATAAATTTTCCAGGTTCATCATAGTCGCTACCTTCTGGGACACTTGCTTCATATTTTCTCAGGCTCCCCTCAATCTCCCGGACTGAGTTTCAAGTTTAGGTGCGTTGCGTATGGATGCAGCCAACATCTCATCCACTTCATCTCGCACACTATCAGCTCGGGCAAGGAACTCTGCTTCGAGGTCGGCGTGGCGTTGAGCACGCTGCCGGGCGCGGTGTCGTCGCTCGGCGACGATCGCGGCTCGGTCCGCGGCGGTGCCGTGTACAAATCTCAGAGCGGTGGTAATCCCTGCTTCAAGTCGTGCCCCTTGTAGGTTGGGGTTCTTCTCGAGCAGGGAGGCCCTAGCCATCTCACGCGCTCTGGATATTTCCCCCTCAAGAACAGCCTTCCTCCTCCCACTGTATGGCATGCCATACTCGCGGGCTTGCTGTTTCAGTTGAACCAGCGTAGGCATGGCTAAATACACAGATCCGTCAGTCTCTAACAAGTAACCGTGTACGTACACTGATGACTTCACCTCTCTCTAATTGAAAGTTCAATCCACTATAATCTTAGCAATTCGACGAATCTCTGCATTATAGTCCTTTACATTCTCTTCGTACCAGATTCGGTGATACTCCTTGTCATATCCACATTCTTTGCATAGTTCTAGGAGGTTGTTGACCCCCTTCCCACATTTCCGACATGGTTTAATAAATGAACCCTTCCGTATTAGCACTGCATGGACTTTGCAGTAGTCCCTCATACAGCTTCGATTGCAGGGCTCCGTGGAATGTAGCCGTAGCCACTTACAGTTGTTCTTCGCGGTGCGCATCTTGGTATGTCTGCGGATGATACCCTCTAAATCGACGGCTCGGTCGCCTACAGGCGACCCGTGCGAGCGCTCCGAGAGGATGGCGCCCCGGGGCCTAGGGGGGTGGGGCCCCGGGGGGTTGGAGCCCTAGAGGGGCTTTCTTTTGGCACCCCTGTGCTGCCACCCCGAGGGGGGTTGGACCCCTAGGAGGCTTTCTTTTGGCACCCCCTGTGCTACCGCCCCGAGGGGGGGGGGGGGTTGGACCCCTAGGAGGCTTTCTTTTGGCATCACCTGTGCTACCACTACCCCTTTGGCCCCAAACCGCTTGGTGTGCGCCCCGGGGCGGGGCCCCGGGGGTTGGATCCCTAGGGGGCTGTTGTTTTGGCGCTCCTGTGGTGCCCCGACCCTTTTGGCCCCAAAGCCCCATTAGACATCTACTCCAGGAGTTGGACTTTTGCTGCATAGGTTATGTATTCACGAGCCATTGAGGTATTTAAGCAATGTTGGGCGCTCACCTCAACACCGCGCCTCGGCTACATACAGCAACATTTGGAACCCAAACATTTCGATTATCCTGGGTAATTAATTACCAACAATGGTGACACAATGAAAGAAATTAAAAGACGAATATCTATTGCTCTTCAAAAGATAAGACAACCAAATAAATTGTGGAGTGGGACAGATAGAACTACAAAAGTTAGATTTTTGAGATCATGCATCTTTCCCAACAACAAGCTGCCATAAAAGTTGATAATGAAGTAAGCCAACATCAGACTATTAAGAGAGGTGTGAGACAGGGATGTGTAATGTCTCCAGATCTGTTTTCCCTGTATAGTGAAAATATTTTCAGAAATATTGAAGATATGGAAGGAATCAACATTGGGGGACGATGCATCAATAACATTAGATATGCAGATGATACAGTATTAATTGCAGACAATGAACAGGACCTGCAAAATTTAGTAGATGCGGTTGTTACACACAGTGAACAACAAGGGTTAGAATTAAATTGTAAAAAGACACAGATTATGGTCGTCACTAGGAAGAACGAAATACCACAGTGTAATATACAAGTAAATGGGAATATTCTTCAACAAGTGAATAGGTACAATTATCTTGGAACAGTGATAACATCTGATGGGAGATGCCTGGAAGAGATTAGAACAAGAATCGCCATGGCAAAAGTAGCCTTTAGCAAGATGAAAAACATACTGACCAATAAAAAAGATGTCAATTGAAACGAGAAAAAGAGTGTTGAGGTGCTACATAGAACCTGTACTTTTATATGGATGTGAAGCTTGGACAATGAGCAGCCAGGCTGAAAAACATCTGATGGCTGTAGAAATGTGGTTTCTGAGGAAAATGCAAAGAATACCATGGACGGCCAGAAAGACCAATGAACAAGTCCTTCAAGAAACAAATGAAGATCGTTAACTGATTAGAGACATTAGACGTAGACAGTCACAATTTTTTGGACATGTTATGAGAAGAAATGATTTGGAGAACTTGGTGACAACTGGTAAGATCGAGGGGAACAGACCAAGGGGAAGACCTAGAAACAAGTATCTGGATGGCTTGGCCTTGTGGCATGGTCAAGACAGAAACACGGAACTGATCCACGACTCTGGTGATCTAGTGAGATGGCAGAACATGACCGCCCACGCTTACCGGCATGGCACATGATGGATGGATGGATCTTTCCCATTGCAACATACGTCTGTGAGACATGGACACTTACTAAACAAGCTGTCTTTGAAGTTAAATGTTTGCCAAGTGGCAGGTGTGATTGATAGGAGACCATACCATCTTATTAGCACAACATATGGCTCATTGCATCTGCACTGCTACTTGTCAGGTTATATTAATCGACAACAGTTTAAAATGATTGCATCATTTTCAAGGGGGAGGTGTGACGTAATGAGGCAAATTAGAAATAACAGAGAATCCCAAAGCCAAAACGCTAATAAATCTAGGGATATGATGTGGTAACACAAAAACGTCACGGAAGATTGTCAACAACAACAAGACAGACGGACTTGGGAGCTTCTTAGGAGCGGCAGCTCATGTGAATTTGAGAAGGATAGGTTGGCTAGGCACTGGCATGGAATGAACCAGTCAATGTGTGGAGACGACGTTCATATAAGCCATGAATGAATATGCAGACGAATGCAGAAACTCGATATCAGAAGAGAACGGATAGAGAGAAGGACGCCTGTGTTAACGGACAAGGACATTGTTTAGAATTTCGAGCACAGATGGCTTGGGACATGATATTCATTTTAACTATAATTGTAATACTGCCGACCTGGTCAGAACAGGCACAGTATTTGATTCTTTATTATTTGCTACAAGCATGTGTGCTGCAGAAATAAACAGCGTCATAACTGTCAAAGTCTAACGGAGTCGACTTAGTTCTTCAGTTCGGTTATTGTCTTCAGAAGCCTGCATTTGACGACAGTTGTTTGCGAGCTATTTTATTAACAAGTTTCAATGTTGATTTATTATATACCCCGGGATGTTGTCTGGCAATGTTATAGACTAGTTCTAAGAATATCTTCGATACAGAAAAGAACAAATGCATCCATACGACAAGAGCTGAATATTGAAAAAGGCTGGCTACTAAAGACGATAAAACAAAGAAAATTTGAATATTTTGGTCACTTGAAACGTCACGAAAGTTTGGAGAGAACAATGATGGAGAGGTATATGCCTGGGAAGAGAGGAAGAGGAAGGCCAAAGAGAAGATGGGTGCAGGATGTGGCGGATGATCTCCAGGTGGGTGTATCGGACGAGGAACATCTTGCTTATGATCGAGAGGTTTTCCGGAAGGTTGTTAGAGGAGTGAAGTTCTGCAAGGGACATGCTACTGAATGAATGAATATTATCTTTATCTAACACTCCGCTACCATTGCCCTCATCATTTATAGTGCTTGTTGGTGGCGGTTTCATTGTTTGTTTTACTGGCGAAAGTGCTACCGCACCAGAACATGTAGTCTGTCTGTATTTGTTGGTACTGTAGTATTTGTAACATATGTGTTGTTGCATTTACTGTTACAATGTAACAATAGTAAAGATTAGCCATTCTGTCAGCAGGTTGACGTGGCCGAGAGGTTTCAGCGCCCACTCTTACACTTCTCTAGTGACCACAGCAGGGTTGGGTCATTGCACACACCGGACAGTTGTAATGCGAGGCATTATCACTTTAGTGCAGCCACTGGGTTGTTCACGGCCCCAGACGATGGGCTTTACATGGCGTCTATCTCATGATCAAGTACACTACTGGGAATGATTGAAATTCCAGCGAAACACTGCAGGGGTGTGAGTCGTGGGAATTTGAGAGAGGTGTTGACACACAGGTTAGAAACACAAGCGAACATGGCTAACATTAGTTGGCGGAGCTAATGCGTCACGTGACGGCGCCCAGGCAAGAAGCCGGAAGAGGTTACGCTGAAGTCAGTCTGAGCTGAGGTGTGAGTCGAAGATGGTCAAGTTTGAGAAAGTTCTGCGCTGAAAGCGTTTACGCTGGTCGTAGTTATTGAAGTCACAGACAACAATGAAGAAGTGTTCGTGATTCAGACAACTAGGAGGGAAGAAGCAGTAACCGAAGGCCAATGGCCCAGTACAGGTTCATCAGTTGTGACAAGAGAGCTGACCTCTTTGTGAACAAGCCGACACAAATGGCAGAGCTAGAGCCATGCCGTGACATGTTCGTCACCAGTGTGAAGTGCGTAAGTAGATAGCACTGATATTCTTGTGTAGCCGTAAAGTGCAGTGATAGTCGACTGTGTGTAGTAACCACACAAACAAATAACGATTAGTGGTGCTAGTTAGTCTTTATGGACAGACAGTTAGTGGGATGGTCATGCCCAGAACACTGGAAGGCTAGATGCTGGTGGGGTATGATGGCAACCACTGTGAGAACTGGGCTGCAATAAAGTTGCTTTGTACTCTAAGGACGATTTGAACGTGTGTTGTGTGCACGAAAGACTTGTACAGTAATTCTACTAGCCTACTGATATATTTCTGCTAAATATTATAAACCCTGAACACAAACCCAAGAGGTCGGGCATGATGAGTGAGTCCCGGCTCTTGGCACTTGGGGGTTTTACGTCCGCTTGAGTGAACCCAGATACGATCAAAGGAGAATGTTTCATCAGTGCAGTGTTTAATAGAGAACAGTTGGAAAGAAACGAAGAATACAGTGATCTGCAAGTAATAAAGAAAAAAAAGTGAACACCATGTGTTGAAGACAAAGAATGACCTTGTTGAAGGGTACCAAGATGGCTACCATCGACAACAATAAATAAGCTCACGTCTCAGCCAAACATCACGTTAGATGAACTGTGTATCGTATTACTTATGTGTGCAGTGGCAAAGTACATATCACAGAACTTTAATTCAAGATTTCAACTATTCAGTCAAGGAAACGGATTATGGCACTCAGCCACTTAAATCATCAAGCTAGAGCCGTGTTCATGTGCTTCACGCACTATAGTGCTCTGTTGAACTAATCTCAGTGTTAGATTAAAGAATATTTTTCAGATCCAAGTTTCCAGTGCCATCAGTAGTGTAATAGGCACCTTTGACGCCAGATTTTTGAGGATCACCATTTGTGAAGACCAAACTTCTACTGATTCTTGTTCAGCCCGAAATGCAGTGAAGCTGATCCATACCATCTTGTGAAGAATCCTGAAGTGAAGCCAAGCATCTGGACCAAGCCATCAAGGACACCGGGGTGGAATTTATACAGGTTAAGCTGTTTTCACTTGATTTGTATATGTGTCCTGCTTAGTATTCCAGAGTCAACAGGCACCCTTCCATCAATATGTTTACTCATCCTCATCAATAGTGGGAGGTTGGTGGGCTACTTTTGTGGTTATTGCATCATCACCCAAAAGTACGTTCCGTTCGGAAATTGACTTAGAATTTAAGTAAATTTTCGACTGCTAGCTAGAACTTTTGTCTCGTTTTGTAACCTAGTCCATTATTTATTGTTCTTTAACGTCATTAATGTATCTACTATTTGTAATTATTTTGTCCACAGGTGTTATTGTCATTTAGCTAACACGTCTGATAGGTTTTATTGTTGTCCAGTGTTGTTATCATCATTGTAGTACAGCATTGTTACACCAAGTTCATCACAGTCAGCTTCGCCAGAGCGTCATCAACAGTGACACTGACTGAAAGAGATTCTTGCTGTTGAGACTCTTCACCATTGCCCACACAGATACTATTATCTGAAGATACTGATAGTGTCTCCAATTATTGTGCACTGCTACCAGCTACAGGTTGTTGACACATATATAGTAGACACGTACTCAACCACAACATGTCTACATGTTATCTTTGCCATAGTTTTGGACATGAAGTCAAGAATTGTAGACTGAAACTAATGATGAAAGAAGCTAAAAGAACAGATGTCAAAACTAGTAGAAATAAAGAACATGACCAAAACACAAGCAAATTGTCTATAGCTACAAACCCAAATAATAGACAACAGATTGATAAACCTGTAAATAGTCATAGAGTACTCACACAACAGACAAATACGAAAAACATGGGCAATACAACTCTGAAAGTCCAAAAAGCATATGTCAACGGCATACCAACCACATGCATAAGAAACACTGGAGCATCATTGCTGGGAGTAAAAAAAGGTTTGTTCGAAGGGAAGACTACACAGGTAATACAGTAAATTGTCGAAAATTCGGTGGAACACTCGAAAAGTATGACACAGCATGGATCAAAATCGACAGCCCATACTATACTGGCAGAATACAAGCAGCAATGCTACCAAACCTGGACGCTGGACTAAAGCTAGGTAACATATTTTCAGCAAGTAAACCAACCATCTAAAAAAGCAAAAGGGGGTAGATGGAAATTTAAAGTAGAAAACAATATCCTCATGAGAATATACAAGAAATATCCGTTTATTTCACAAATAGTGCTACCAGTGTAACACAGCAGCGAGGCACTCCACTTCGCGCACCACATGTCAGTTACAGACCATAGGGGAATAGTCAAGACTAGACAGACATTATTATCTCTACACTATTGGTCAGGTGTTGAGAAAGATATCAGAAACTATGTCCGATTATGTAAACAGTGCCAACATAAACATGTACCAATCCCAGCCACTCAAATAGAGAAAGACAACAAGTAGTACAAAACACTTGTGATAAACACTTTCAAGATAACGAGAAGTCAGAAACTCAACTCATAGAACAGGTTACTGATAAAGAGATAGATAAACCATTGACATGTGAACAGCCAACAATCATATCAACACCACCCACTCAAAAAATTATTACATGGAAAGCATTATCATTCAGACCAAATTTAACAGAGAGAGATACAACTAAGCTAGCCTGTCTCATTAAACATTACAAAGTAACCATTCCATCATTTACTGAAAGTACATCAAAAATTAAACAATTGTTAACACCATATTTAGATGATCAAACTAAAATTAAGATTTCTAGAGGTGCAGACTATAGTCTCAGTAAACCCACAAGTTATGCTGAAAATCAATGGGAAAGATTGGTTTATACATCTGCGGATGAGAATTACTATCACAAAAAGTATAGATAACATCTCATATTTCAAAATGAAACACTGTTGCTTGTGATATGTAGATAGAAGATAGATATTTTAGAATAGAGATAGTTTAATGTAGATATAATTTTTTTAAAACAGAATGAATGCTTGGTTATGATAGTATTGGTTGAATGAACATACTGTGATAAAAACATCAAATATCAGAATAATAACTTAACTACAGCTCTCATATAGAGGAGCTAAAGTGATATGACATACTGTCCAAGTAATGCCATCATGATAGTATGTTATGATCAGATGTCGAATGGAATTGAAATGAGACTTCTACTGATGTTGATATTTATGAAATGTCATGCAAATATGTAAACCATTGATGTAAATACCAAAGGAAAACATTGCAAATGTACATCACATCACCCATAAACACCTCATAGCCAGGGTGCTTGCTGAATCAACTGAACAGCACTCTGAATTGCTAATCAGGACATTTGCATGTCTATGGAAACAGCTTAAAAGTACTATTATCTCTGTATTAATACTTGTTGTGTATTCATATGTACATAGATACGTACATCTCATTATGTTATTATTCTCAGACAGTGTTAGGGTATCTGAAGCTGAAGGGAGACTAAGAATGCAGCTACATATAGAAGTCCTACACCACTTAAGCAGAAGATGAGCACCATGCAAGTCCATAGACCACCAGACTATTTACAAGCCACTGGTGAATGAATACAAGGTTGATCTACATCTCACGAGGGGTCATCAGAGAGTCTACGTTTAACACAGGAATATAGAACTATAATTTGTATCATTTCATCATCATCAACATTTTTAGGAAACTATTATTTCCTTTGATGGTGTTATTATCATTTTATCATTTCATCCGTCATCATTGATGAATAGTTACATACACGGGTACAGATGTCCACAGATTTGAAGTTGTGTAGTTCTACTTGAAATTATGATCTTATGAGAAGATCCACAACATATGGTACGAGAGACATGAATGAGTCTACTACTTGTCTCTACAGCACGATAACTATATGTTGCAAACAGAGTGACTACAAGTCCAATGGTATGACACATGTGGTTACATTTGAAACAGAATGTGCAACCTGAGGCAAATGGTAAAGCACGAAATGGTCATAAGTCCACATAACTTATGAAACAACAAGTGGATATGTAAATTTGAGATAAACCAAATAAGGGCAATGTAAAGTTGAGAGAAACCAAACAAGTACAAATTTGCATAAATGTTCTAAACCAGAATAGTGCAAATGAAAACAAACTCGTTGTATATAAATGTTGTATTACTTTATTACTTCAGTGTACAGGGATGATAAACTGTAGAATATGTATGCATAGGATAGAATATAATTTTCATTCAGGTAGTATGATAACATATGTATACATGACAAGGAGATACGATTAGTATGTATGAGGTTTATAGAACACTTATGCATGGCAGGGATATAATGATTCAGGGAGGTAAATAAGTCCCATTGCCAAATGCATAGTTGAAAATGGCAAAGGTATAAGTTGCATAGAGAAGTGGTATAGAACAAACAGAAAACTAGCATCACCCTAACATCCATGGGTAATGATAGCTACCAGACAAAGAGAGATCAGGTAAACATAACCCAAAATAGAAATACCTATCTAAAGTACTAAAGAGACACTACAAGCATCAAAGCAGCACCAAGGTCAAAGACAACTCATTAACGTCAAAGTCGAAGCAAGAGCAACCCATTGATACAAGAAGGGACAGTGAAAGCAATAGTCCATAATCACACACATATACCTTACTCAGAGCCTGGGCTTGGATTGAGTAGGATGCTCATGTAGAGTACATGAGTGAGGAGCTGCTAGGGATGTTTGATAAAACATTGGATCCTACGTCAGACTAGATCACATAACCTCTGAACTTGAAAGGAGGCTGTGACTACACGGAAGTCTAGGGGTAGACAGGTTGCCGTGTCCGCATAATATATATTTGTTGTTGTTGTTTCTGTGATGTTGGTTATTAATGAAAACTTGTCACGAGTCTAAAGGTATCAGGGGAAAGATAGGCTCATATGTATTGACAACAGACGTACAAATATGTGCGAATATTGAGAGAGACCAAAGCGTGCGACCATGAGTCCACTAAAATAAAAATAATAGCGTGTACTTATCCATCTCATGTCAAGAAGTATAAGACTCAGTAAAGGTAGTAAAAGTGTTTACAACATTTAAAAAAAGGGGGGGGGGCATATTGCCATGAGATGAATTACGCGAAACACAGCAGGTGTGTCGAGTCGTGGAAACTAGAGAGATATTGGTGACACACAGTTGGAAAAACACAAGCTAGCGCCGCTAGCATTGGTGGGCGGAGCTAATGCGTCACGTGACGGCGCCCAGGCGAAAGCCGAAAAGCAGTGTGCTTGATTTTCAGTAGGCGCTGGGACGTGACAAGGAGAAGATCGATTTGGAGAATTGTGAAAGTGTTTCAGTGTTCGAAAGTATTTCAAGGAATGGGAAACATCTGAGATGCAGTTGTGTGAAGATTGTGTTGATTGTGAACGACGGCAATGATGGAGCAACGCACAGAAGCCGTCGCTTGATATACACAAACGTGATGGCTAGACAGCTGGCCCTGGTGTGACAACATGTCAACAAGAATGGCCGGCAGATGCCCGCCGTGACCAGAGCTGGTGGTTACGACATTGTCTTGTGAGTAATACTGAGTAATAATGTGTTAACTGGTAACTCAGTGAATAGATAAGATGTATTCTGTCAGACAGATCTGATGTAGCCATGATAGTCATCAGACGATTAAATGAGCAAGACATTAGATATTGATGGCAGACGGTGTGCTGTGCATAGGCAGAACGTGTAACGGTAGGATCCGGCGGTCTGTGCCAGACCCATGTAGTACTGCGGCGCAATAAATATGCTTGTATTGTTTAAGGACGCTACTGACTTGTCTGTGTGTGCATCTGAGATCTGAGAGTGATACAGGATTTGTACGAGCCCAAGATAACCACTAAACCTAGACAATCCAAGATGGCGGACATTGGGCATTGACGTAGGCACGTGGCCCAAGTGTGTCTGGAGTAGTCATTCATCACACAGACACGAGTTCGACTCTTAATACTTCGACAATAATAATGGTACATTATCTCGAACGACAACTAGCCACACAAAAAAAACAAAAACATTCCCATATGTGTGGCACGTTACACCCGCCTTTGATATTTATTATGCCCATGTTAAACATTGCCTCAATGAGTCATGTATTATTGATTATTTTCCATGTGTTTTAATGCTTATTTTTCTTTTGTTGTCAAAGAATTGCTTCATAAGAGATGTTGAATGAAAGAATGTATGAGAGGAGATAGAGAAGAAGGGCAGAATGTCAGACGGGCCTGCGTGCCCAATTATTAACCCTTTGAAAATACAGATTTTCGTTCGTTCGTTCGTTCGCTCGTTCGATCGGTCGGTCGGTCTGTCTGTCTGTCTGTCTGTCTGTCTGTCGGTCGGTCGGTCGGTCGGTCGGTCCGTCCATCCATCCATCCACCCATCCACCACCCATCCATCCAACTCCTATCTAAAATAGATGCATTATTTTTATGAAAACTTTGATGATGCCTTAAAGTTGTTATCACTTTGTTTATAGCGCATATGACTTGTTGTGTAAATAAAAATAGAAAAATAACAATATAGATAGAATAGAATAATAGATAGTTAGATTGATAGTAGAAGATATGATTGGAAGAGATCTATCTTCATTCCAATAACTAAAAAGGCCAACGTGAAAGTACTGAACGTAAACTTATTAAGATATCACGAACAGCCAATAAATGGTGGGTTGACTGCGGCGTACTTTAAAGGATATGCAACTAACTTCCTCTCACAAAACAGTACATTGCATAGAAGAAAAAACACATTTAATGTGATGTCGAAGAGAAATAAAAAGCTGAGTTAGAAAATTGTCACGTATCTAAAATAGATGCACTATTTTTATGAAAACTTTGAGGATTCCTTAAAGTTTTTATCACTTTGTTTATAACGCATGTGACTGTAGATAACTTCTTTAAACATTTTATGAAACTTAAGAAAAATACAACAATTATTTAAATTACATAATATAGCAATGCTACTAAAAGTAATGTCCCTTGATATAACTTTTCTTAAGTTAAGTCCCCTTGCAATATTTTAATTAATGTTAATTTATTACGTACAAAACTGTTATTAAACTAAATAACTATGTCAGTTGGCTTCCCGGGAATGAGAAGAACATCTGTACACAATTTTATCTCAATCGGGTGGACCTTTCGGGAACGCATAAAGGAAACACACACACACACACACGTGCGCGCGCGCGCGCGCACACACCACACACTGTCTTTTCTATTATATAGATATGTTCTTCAGCACGAATCTGACGTGTCTAAATGACTTCAGAATTGCCAGAAAGGCATGTAGATCAGGTGGCGTGGACTGTGTGGCTGACCTATCTTTAGCATCATCATTTGACATCCCGGACTGCTACTGATGTGTCCTAGATGATCACGGCAGTGACCACAACCCATTAATTATTCTCGTTTCAAGCGTGGCGGTGTCAAACTAAGATCAGCGATAGATCCCTTCCAGAACAGAAGTGTCACTTTATTATTTGTATGGACTAGAGACGGTGTAACGAAGACGATAATAACAACCCTCAGAATTGAGATTATAAGATTTCTGACAGACAACTTGATGATCAGGATGTAGTTGACGACATTACTGTCCCACACACGAAATGAGATACAAGGTAAGCTAAACGAACTGGATGGTAGGTCACAAACAGTAGATCTCAGAATGAAATGGGAGCAAACAAAAGCAATGAGAAAACATTTAGCAAATGTTCAAGTGATCTCTCTTAGTGGAAAAAACTATCACTTCTAGAGGTGAAATCATTATACCTATTTAGGTAGCAATGCAGACTAACATGAGGAAACATACAGTGATATTAATATATGAATGCAACAGGCAAGCCGAGTTCACATTGCAATAGGGAATTTATGGATGTCAAAAGACTGGTGTATAGATCACATTCATGTAGAACGACGACTAAAACAGTTGCTAAACTAATATACTTGAAATATTCAGTAACTGGTGCGCACAATAGATGGTCTAAACTGGTATGACAGAATCACTCACTGACAGGCTGCGCAAAATAATTAGACTAAACTGGTGCACAAAGTAGGTGAGCTAACCTGGTAGGACAGAATCACTCATGCGGAGCTTTGTGACACGACTAGACAGATTCCAGGGAATCAAGTGGTGAGGAAGGGACGCTGGTGCTTGAATGGACAGACATTGAGACAACCGGACAACAATAGCTTAACTATTGTGTTTTTTCATTGGTAACCATACGGAGAATGAAAGATAGGGAGAACTAAAAGCACACAGAGTAGAGAAATAGAAAACGGTGAATACGATGGGGAGGGCATGGGGGGAGCTAAGGGAGGTAGCAATATATATAGGACGGCTCGGTGCGCGCTTTTTTGGGTGCCTATGCTTCAATGACGGGTAAAGGACGACAGCAGAAGAAGTGGGCTGACGACTATTTAAGTGGGATGCTATTGTAGAGACCTGGAAACAACTTCAATGGTCTGCTATTGTAGAGGACTGGCGACTACTTGAATGGGCTGCTATTGTAGAAGACTGGCGACTACATGAATGGGCTGCTATTGTATAGGACTGGCGACTACTTGAATGGGCTGCTATTGTATAGGACTGGCGACTACTTGAATGGGCTGCTATTGTATAGGACTGGCGACTACTTGAATGGGCTGCTATTGTAGAGGACTGGCGACTACTTGAATGGGCTGCTATTGTAGAGCAATAGAATGACACATATGTTTTGCTTCTGGCCGTCATATCACGATGGGTCATTATTTAGTTCCATTGTTTCTCAGCATCTGATCCACGAACAAGAGAGCTCCAAGGAAGAAAATGCATTGACGAAATCGAAGACATGGTACACCTATCGGGCGCTCTATCCCTCCATACAAAGCTTGACGGCAAATGTGGAAGATGGTGATGATGATTGTGTGTCCTGTGGTTCCGAATGTGAAAGCAGCAGACGTGTCCTGGACAGAATACTCTTAAGTAATTATTTGAATCGTGTTGTCCTAGTTATAATGTTTAAATATAAATCCAGCAGAAGCTAATTTTCTCAGACCCGTACGGCTCTGGCGTCGACCCAGCTTCACGAGAATGGGGATAGGACAATTTTCAGAATAGCATCAGTATTGTCTGGAACACTTACCGATACAGCATATAAGACTGACAGCCTCTGATCGCCAGAAGTGGTATTACCGTCCAATAAACGTATGCTTGGTCATCTTACCGTTTTTAAAATTGATATGTAGTGGAACCGCTTGAACCATGACTTATAAACGTCTTTCTCCAATTGCGTCTCTGAATTTCAGTTTATTTCAACTATGCTTATATTTGCCTTCTCTGTGGCAAAGTCGTTACGGACGCGGTTCGTAATTCTGCTTACCTGTGTTCGAAATACAGCTGCGACTGATTTGGCAGCAGACCCTGTCATTTGAACGTGTTGACAGCGATGTCGTGTAAATTGGATATGCAAAACAAAAAATGTTATATCCACAACCAGAAATTTCAGCTAACAGAAAGCAGGTAGTACCGTGTACTGTCATACAGTAGCGCAGTCATATCTGACTAAGACCTGACACAATTATATCAACAATATGTATAGTTATAGGTAATAATGTAAGCTTACTTCAACAATATTTATACGTATAGTCAACAATTTCAGCTTATTTCAACAATATGTATATTTATAGGTAACAATTTCAGCTTACTTCAACAATATTTACATGTATAGTCAACAATTTCAGATTATTTCAACAAAACGTATATTTATTGGTAACAATGTAAGCTTACTTCAACAATATTTATATGTATAGTCAACAATTTCAGATTATTTCAACAAAACGTATATTTATAGGTAACAATGTAAGCTTACTTCAACAATATTTATATGTATATCCAACAATTTCAGCTTATTTAACTAAATATGTAGTTATTATATTCCTTCCCATCACGTGTCCCCCCTTCCAGTCCTCCTCCATGTTCGACAACTTGCTAGCTGATGTCAGCTTTAGAACTCGACCACCCAGCTCCTCGGCCGTGCCTTGCTATCACACAATAAACATCACACTTTGTAAACCATGTTCATCTTGCAAACCCGCTTCCCTACCTGTCCGAGCGAAACTTAGGTTCTTTCCTATGGGTCGATTGCCGGCATCACACTCGCCATCACAACTCAGCAGCCGCGATTTATTCGATTCCAACAACTGAAGCCAAATTCCTGATAGTATACTTCAGCTGTCATATAGTTAGCATCGTGCTTGCTGATTACCGTAAACATGTGATTTTCTATACACATAGATTATATGTAGTTGTAAAATAAACATGAAAATAACAGACATTATAATGGTTACCAGTTTACAAAACAGCCAACATTAAATGTGAGAATACCCTGATATCGTTTTGGAGTTAGATAACTTGAAAAACAGGGTCAATGTAGCCCTGCAGCAGAGGCTGCTATTGAGCTGTGAAGTGTCTGGTCTTCTCATATACTAGGCCAAGATATAGGAGGTGCGGTGCCTGGTTACCTTCCCATCTTCCTGTCTTCCTCTACCAAGTCCCAGACAATTCTGGAAATATCCCGTACCCCTGTTGATGAGGCTGGGTCGACCCAGAGCCGTACTGGCGGGACACAATAACCCTGCCTCTGCTGGGGGTTGCATTCGGAACATTGTCTTGGCAGGCTTGTCCACTAATCACTGTGCCACCGCGGTTACTAACCCCTTCGTATAATCAGAGAATTTCAGTCGTGCGCTTTGTCGATGTTGTTCACTTGACAATACCGATGCTATAAATAGTTATCACGTGAACTCTTAACGACTATTACTGGGACTATACAAAACAAAACAGTAAATAAAAGTTCCCGGACGTGAATATTATACCTTACTGCTTTCCCCCCTTCTCCCCTCCCTCCGCTCAAATCACATAAGCTCGGAAACATTGGCACTAAATGATGGATAACCACGTTATAATAGTAATCGTGGACAGTAAATCATCTGTAACATTCAGTTCTACTATAGTGGGTCACCACCTCAAGTAGTCACGAGCCAGTAAATATAACTGTAGTAATCCATTTCGGGAATTCCCGTTCTGATATAGACTTCAGGTGTTGCAGTATCGCACGTACCTTTTGTTTCACAGAGGACCAGGACTTCCACAACTAACCCACGATTCCTGTTGTCCTTTCTTCTTGGATTTTAGGCTTCGCAAGGTTTGTTAAAGTGTATGTACACGTTTAATTTCATCACCGACTAAGATTGATTTAATAGAGTCTGGTTTAATAGTTGAGTTTCGAATGAGATTCGTAATTCTAAAACAATGTGGAGGCTGTTCAGGGGATCCGCCCCCTTTCCTGTGGTTCATAGACTCCACTAAAGTCTTCCGTGTTTGTGTAGGCTAAACAAGGTCAAGGTACAGTGCCAAAGTCCATCACATGTATCCTAGAACTAGCACTCACTGTATGTTTAAGCATATAACATACAGATTTCATCGTCTGCACGCCCGTCACATGTATCCTAGAACTAGCACTGACTGTATGTTTAAGTATATAATATACACCTATCCTTGTTTGCACGCCCGTCACATGTATCCTAGAACTAGCACTCACTGTAAGTTTACGTATATAACATGTAGTTATCCTTGTTTACACGCCCGTCACATGTATCCTAGAACTAGCACTCACTGTAAGTTTACGTATATAACATGTAGCTATCCTTGTTTACACGCCCGTCACATGTATCCTAGAACTAGCACTCACTGTAAGTTTACGTATATAACATGTAGCTATCCTTGTTTACACGCCCGTCATACGTATCCTAGAACTAGCACTAGCTGTATTTTTAAGTATATAACATGCCCAGGCGTCGAACCCGCGCACAATCGAGCTCATGACAATAACAGCGCAGTCCGCTACCTACTCCGCTACCGCGTCCGTCACAATTTGTGTGGTTGATGTTTATTGGCTGAGGAAAGCTTTAAGGTTTCAACGCCCATTTTATCTCTTGTGAACCTCCCTCTGGGCTTGAATAATTACATGTGCCATGTTGGTGGACAACATCCAGAGATTGACAGAAGATACGGTAACATGTGACATGTTGGTGGACAACATCCAGAGATTGACAGAAGATACGGTAACATGTGACATGTTGGTGGACAACATCCAGAGATTGACAGAAGATACGGTAACATGTGACATGTTGGTGGACAACATCCAGAGATTGACAGAAGATACGGTAACATGTGACATGTTGGTGGACAACATCCAGAGATTGACAGAAGCTACGGTAACATGTGACATATTGGTGGACAACATCCAGAGATTGACAGAAGATACGGTAACATGTGACATGTTGGTGGACAACATCCAGAGATTGACAGAAGATACGGTAACATGTGACATGTTGGTGGACAACATCCAGAGATTGACAGAAGATACGGTAACATGTGACATGTTGGTGGACAACATGCAGAGATTGACAGAAGATACGGTAACATGTGACATGTTGGTGGACAACATCCAGAGATGGACAGAAGCCACGGTTACATTGACATTTTGGATACCGGTCTCCCTGGCCTAGAGGTAAACGTTTTTCTCCGTAATCCCATATACGCTCGTGAGTAACGTAACCTGCACGAGAATCGGTAGCGGTTCTCCCCGCGTTGGTAACTTAGGGGTATGTGAGCCGTTCGCTCAGAAAGCAATTTCAAACTGCTGAGCATCATCTTGCCTAGTACATCAAAGGCAGCTGAAAATACTGGTGTTGACTGCAACTTCCTGTAAGAGATCTCAACAACAACAAAACAACAGTTACATGTGACATGTTGGGACAACATCCAGAGATTTGCTGAAAGAAGCCTTCTTGAATACACATTGTCAAAGCAGCGCAGAAGCTGTTGGAGACTCGTTACAGCCGATCAGTCATCATATATAGATGGACACTGACGTGTAGACCGGAATACAATGGTAGACATGGGAAGATAACATAAACAGGTGGACTGGGAATTTCAGAATAGAAGACAATGGTGTAGATAAGAAGATGAAATTAACAGACTGATTATAAAACTTAGCGGGAAGGCTATCGTATAAATGAGAAGATAACAAACAGGATGACTGCCTGTTGTCACCTGTGTCTCATGATTGTCCCTTCCGGACGAGGATGTCTTTAGACAGCCACTAACGTCGTTAACTGCCTCCAAAATATGGGTACTCATTAAGTCTTGGTAAGATAATGTGGTGGTTTCTCCTTGCCTTCCGCGTTCACAGGGGGTCTTTTACCTCTGTCTTTGACAACCATTTCCTACTGTCAGGAAAGAGTGAATGCCTTCATCCCTCTGGGCTGCGTTTGCCACACCATGGTGTGTTTCTCATCCTCTACCACTGGAAAGTGCATTTGGGATTTTCTCTTCTTAAAGTTTTGCTGTATGGCAGCGAATCTTGGAATGTAAATGAACAAATTAAGAAGAACTTAGAAGCAACAGAGATGTGGTTTTTAAGACGAATGTTGCTAATTCCTTGGACTGCCAGAGTAACTAACAACGATTGCCTGAAAGAGGCTAATGAAACTAGAACAATATATACAACAATAAGAAAGAGACAAACAGCTTTCTTTGGTCATGTGATGAGAAGAGAGGCATTGGAGAACATAGTAACAACTGGAAAGATCGAGGGGAAGAGAGGCAGAGGCAGACCAAGAGAAATGATGCTGGACGGATTGAGACGGTGGCATGGAGGAATATCATCAACAGAGTTGATCCAGAACACCAAAGACCGAGATCTGAACACCACGCCAGCTGACAGGGCACTTGATAATGATGAACAAACAGGTGGACTGGCCATTTCAGAATAGAAAACAGTGGCATAAATGAGAATATAATATAAACAGATTGACTAATCAATTTAGCAGGAAGGCAGTGTTATAAATGAGAAGATAACATACACAGAAGCACTGAAACGTGGACATAGAGAGGCATGTTATAAATGAGAAGATAACATACACAGAAGCACTGAACGTGGACATAGAGAGGCATGTTATAAATGAGAAGATAACATACACAGAAGCACTGAAACGTTCACATAGAGAGGCATGTTATAAATGAGAAGATAACATACACAGAAGCACTGAAACGTTCACATAGAGAGGCATGTTATAAATGAGAAGATAACATACACAGAAGCACTGAAACGTTCACATAGAGAGGCATGCTATAAATGAGAAGATAACATACACAGAAGCACTGAAACGTTCACATAGAGAGGCATGTTATAAATGAGAAGATAACATACACAGAAGCACTGAAACGTTCACATAGAGAGGCATGTTATAAATGAGAAGATAACATACACAGAAGCACTGAAACGTGGACATAGAGAGGCATGTTATAAATGAGAAGATAACATACACAGAAGCACTGAAACGTGGACATAGAGAGGCATGTTATAAATGAGAAGATAACATACACAGAAGCACTGAAACGTTCACATAGAGAGGCATGTTATAAATGAGAAGATAACATACACAGAAGCACTGAAACGTTCACATAGAGAGGCATGCTATAAATGAGAAGATAACATACACAGAAGCACTGAAACGTTCACATAGAGAGGCATGTTATAAATGAGAAGATAACATACACAGAAGCACTGAAACGTTCACATAGAGAGGCATGTTATAAATGAGAAGATAACATACACAGAAGCACTGAAACGTTCACATAGAGAGGCATGTTATAAATGAGAAGATAACATACACAGAAGCACTGAAACGTGGACATAGAGAGGCATGTTATAAATGAGAAGATAACATACACAGAAGCACTGAAACGTTCACATAGAGAGGCATGTATAAATGAGAAGATAACATACACAGAAGCACTGAAACGTTCACATAGAGAGGCATGTTATAAATGAGAAGATAACATACACAGAAGCACTGAAACGTGGACATAGAGAGGCATGTTATAAATGAGAAGATAACATACACAGAAGCACTGAAACGTTCACATAGAGAGGCATGTTATAAATGAGAAGATAACATACACAGAAGCACTGAAACGTTCACATAGAGAGGCATGTTATAAATGAGAAGATAACATACACAGAAGCACTGAAACGTTCACATAGAGAGGCATGTTATAAATGAGAAGATAACATACACAGAAGCACTGAAACGTTCACATAGAGAGGCATGTTATAAATGAGAAGATAACATACACAGAAGCACTGAAACGTTCACATAGAGAGGCATGCTATAAATGAGAAGATAACATACACAGAAGCACTGAAACGTTCACATAGAGAGGCATGTTATAAATGAGAAGATAACATACACAGAAGCACTGAAACGTTCACATAGAGAGGCATGTTATAAATGAGAAGATAACATACACAGAAGCACTGAAACGTGGACATAGAGAGGCATGTTATAAATGAGAAGATAACATACACAGAAGCACTGAAACGTTCACATAGAGAGGCATGTTATAAATGGGAAGATAACATACACAGAAGCACTGAAACGTTCACATAGAGAGGCATGTTATAAATCAGAAGATAACATACACAGAAGCACTGAAACGTGGACATAGAGAGGCATGTTATAAATGAGAAGATAACATACACAGCACCGGAGCGTTCACATAGAGAGGCATGTTATAAATGAGAAGATAACATACACAGAAGCACTGAAACGTTCACATAGAGAGGCATGTTATAAATCAGAAGATAACATACACAGAAGCACTGAAACGTGGACATAGAGAGGCATGTTATAAATGGGAAGATAACATACACAGAAGCACTGAAACGTTCACATAGAGAGGCATGTTATAAATCAGAAGATAACATACACAGAAGCACTGAAACGTGGACATAGAGAGGCATGTTATAAATGAGAAGATAACATACACAGCACTGGAGCGTTCACATAGAGAGGCATGTTATAAATGAGAAGATAACATACACAGAAGCACTGAAACGTTCACATAGAGAGGCATGTTATAAATCAGAAGATAACATACACAGAAGCACTGAAACGTGGACATAGAGAGGCATGTTATAAATGGGAAGATAACATACACAGAAGCACTGAAACGTGGACATAGAGAGGCATGTTATAAATGAGAAGATAACATACACAGAAGCACTGAAACGTTCACATAGAGAGGCATGTTATAAATGAGAAGATAAACATACACAGAAGCACTGAAACGTTCACATAGAGAGCATGCTATAAATGGGAAGATAACATACACAGAAGCACTGAAACGTTCACATAGAGAGGCATGTTATAAATGAGAAGATAACATACACAGAAGCACTGAAACGTTCACATAGAGAGGCATGTTATAAATGAGAATGATAAACATACACAGAAGCACTGAAACGTTCACATAGAGAGGCATGCTATAAATGGGAAGATAACATACACAGAAGCACTGAAACGTTCACATAGAGAGGCATGTTATAAATGAGAAGATAACATACACAGAAGCACTAGAAACGTTCACATAGAGAGGCATGCTATAAATGAGAAGATAACATACACAGAAGCACTGAAACGTTCACATAGAGAAGGCATGTTATAAATGAGAAGATAACATACACAGAAGCACTGAAACGTTCACATAGAGAGGCATGTTATAAATGGGAAGATAACATACACAGAAGCACTGAAACGTTCACATAGAGAGGCATGTTATAAATGAGAAGATAACATACACAGAAGCACTGAAACGTTCACATAGAGAGGCATGTTATAAATGGGAAGATAACATACACAGCACTGAAACGTTCACATAGAGAGGCATGCTATAAATGAGAAGATAACATACACAGAAGCACTGAAACGTTCACATAGAGAGGCATGTTATAAATGGGAAGATAACATACACAGCACTGAAACGTTCACATAGAGAGGCATGCTATAAATGAGAAGATAACATACACAGAAGCACTGAAACGTTCACATAGAGAGGCATGCTATAAATGAGAAGATAACATACACAGAAGCACTGAAACGTTCACATAGAGAGGCATGTTATAAATGAGAAGATAACATACACAGAAGCACTGAAACGTTCACATAGAGAGGCATGTTATAAATGGGAAGATAACATACACAGAAGCACTGAAACGTTCACATAGAGAGGCATGTTATAAATGAGAAGATAACATACACAGAAGCACTGAAACGTTCACATAGAGAGGCATGTTATAAATGGGAAGATAACATACACAGCACTGAAACGTTCACATAGAGAGGCATGCTATAAATGAGAAGATAACATACACAGCACTGAAACGTTCACATAGAGAGGCATGCTATAAATGAGAAGATAACATACACAGAAGCACTGAAACGTTCACATAGAGAGGCATGTTATAAATGGGAAGATAACATACACAGAAGCACTGAAACGTCACATAGAGAGGCATGTATAAATGGGAAGATAACATACACAGAAGCACTGAAACGTTCACATAGAGAGGCATGTTATAAATGGGAAGATAACATACACAGAAGCACTGAAACGTTCACATAGAGAGGCATGTTATAAATGGGAAGATAACATACACAGAAGCACTGAAACGTTCACATAGAGAGGCATGCTATAAATGAGAAGATAACATACACAGAAGCACTGAAACGTTCACATAGAGAGGCATGCTATAAATGAGAAGATAACATACACAGAAGCACTGAAACGTTCACATAGAGAGGCATGTTATAAATGGGAAGATAACATACACAGAAGCACTGAAACGTTCACATAGAGAGGCATGCTATAAATGAGAAGATAACATACACAGAAGCACTGAAACGTTCACATAGAGAGGCATGCTATAAATGAGAAGATAACATACACAGAAGCACTGAAACGTTCACATAGAGAGGCATGCTATAAATGAAAAGATAACATACACAGAAGCACTGAAACGTTCACATAGAGAGGCATGCTATAAATGGGAAGATAACATACACAGCACTGAAACGTTCACATAGAGAGGCATGTTATAAATGAGAAGATAACATACACAGAAGCACTGAAACGTTCACATAGAGAGGCATGCTATAAATGAGAAGATAACATACACAGAAGCACTGAAACGTTCACATAGAGAGGCATGCTATAAATGAGAAGATAACATACACAGAAGCACTGAAACGTTCACATAGAGAGGCATGTTATAAATGAGAAGATAACATACACAGAAGCACTGAAACGTTCACATAGAGAGGCATGTTATAAATGAGAAGATAACATACACAGAAGCACTGAACGTTCACATAGAGAGGCATGTTATAAATGAGAAGATAACATACACAGAAGCACTGAAACGTTCACATAGAGAGGCATGCTATAAATGAGAAGATAACATACACAGAAGCACTGAAACGTTCACATAGAGAGGCATGTTATAAATGAGAAGATAACATACACAGAAGCACTGAAACGTTCACATAGAGAGGCATGCTATAAATCAGAAGATAACATACACAGAAGCACTGAAACGTTCACATAGAGAGGCATGTTATAAATGGGAAGATAATGTAACAGATAGACTAGAAAGATAATGATAGACTATTTTCACGAAGGGAGTCAAAAATGGAGTTCTTAAATCTAAATTCAGTGAGAACATGACACCTGATCTGACAGGGATACAGATTGGTTTGACATAAGACAGCCTTCAGTCTTGCTGTAATTTTACCCCAGCTTATCTCTTAAAGGACGTGTGTTTTCCTATCTTTAGTTTCTGATTTTATCTCTCCGCGACTGTTCATATAATGTTACATCAGTTGGCCGTTAAATTCAGAGAGGTGCTGTCGTTATTTGGAAGCTGCTGGTTCGAATCCTTGTAAGGTTGCTATAGCTTTCAAAATTGTTGTTGTTTAGTATCTCCTATAATTTCTACTTATTTAATATATTTCTGTAAGTGAGAATCAATAGCAATGTATTTATTTGTTTGTGGTATTTCAATGCCCGCTGGGATTCCCCAACAATTGATGTGCCAGCTATTTCGAAACATATATTGTTATAAATCATTGCCATAGAGAGAATGTTTACAGAGTGCATTAGAACAACAATAAACAACATGTCTGAGAGCAGTTACCCAGTTAGGACATGTGGCAGAATAAAGGAATTAACTCATTCTAAGTGACTAGCTCTTGTGATGGAGTGAAGAAAATAAATTATTTTAGGTAAATATCACGCGTGGCCGGTCGACTGGTGTAGACATTAGCTCATTCGAAACACTAACACTTTTTGTAGAATGATGAAATTACCTCATTTTAAATTACTAACAAATGTGCTAGAGCGAAGACCCATTCGAAAAAACTAACACTTTTTGTAGAGTAACGAAATTAACTCATTTTAAATTACTAATAATGTGATAGAGTGACGTTTCTAAGTGGACAAACACATGTAGTAGAGTAGATAAATTAACTCATTCTGACAAGCAAATGTCAAAAGTTGGAGAAGAATGAGATAACTATGTTAATTGGGGAGTGGCCTTGGAGAAAAATTAGAGAAGGGAAAATCTGGCTGAATGGGCAAGGGCACATGAGAAGATAATCGCATACACCATCTCTCTGTAACATCCTACACGTCTTTGGATATGCACGAGTGCAGGAAGCAATGGGACCGACATGATCACCAACCCAACACCCTATGGACTTTGAGATGCAGACATGTTTGATATGTGTTGTCGTCTTCTTCGTATAGTCCATGCCGTGCGGAGTTGGCGATCGTGTCTGTCCACAGCCTTCTGTCTCTTGTGCTGCCAGTCCTTGCTGATACTGATGTTCTTCCATGTTATGATGTAAAACTGTCTAACTATCTTCTCTCTTGGTCTGTCCCTGGCTCTTCTCTGTTCCAACTTTGCCGTTGTGACGACGTACCCCAGCTTTTCCTTGCTCGTTACATGTCTAAAGCAGGTGGACCATCTCTCTTCTGGTGCTAGTAACCAATTCCCTTTGTGAGTTATCTTCCTACAAGATATAATCATTCCTCTTTCTGACAGCTTAATGTTTTCATTATTCTATAAAATCAATCTCTGAGGCATGCTCATAATTTCTCACTTGTCTGCTAAGTTTCGCTGATTTGCTTCCGTACATTAGGATTTCCACAGTATAGCTTTTAAGAGCTCTTTCTCTTACCTCAGCTGACAAAGACCAATTACAGAGAATTTTCTTCATTTTGTGAAGTGCTGTCTTTGCTTCGGCGCTATTCCATGTTTTACTTCCCTAATGCATCTTCCAATGGGAAATATTAAAGAAATCAGTCAACCAAGCTGCAGAAGCAACCATCCCCAAAAAATAAAGATAATAGGACGCATGAAATGGATGACGAAAGACATCTTAAAACTCATGGAAATAAGAAGAAAAATACAAAAATAACAAGGAAAAATATGAAGGGATTCACAGAAAAATTAGGAAGCTGTGCAATAAACATGGCTTAAGGAAAATTGCAAGGAAATTGAAAACAAACACAACACCCGGAATACTAAATTAAAAGAATTAATGACATCACTAACAAAAGAACACACACATAAACGGGATGCTTAAAAACCAAAGATGGCAAACTCATAATAGAAAACGACCAGAGTTTACATGCGTGGTCAGATTATGTGAAATATCTTTATGACGATACAAGAGAAGAACAATATAATCATCGGAATAATAATGAAGGACAATCAATTTTGAAGATGGAAGTCCAGAATGCTCTTAACCATATGAAAACAGTCAAGACCCGGGGTACAAATAACATGACAATAGAAATGATCAATGCCTTAGAAGAAAATGCACCAGACCAAGTGCTTTTGAACGCAATTTACGATACTAGAGATATACCTCCTAAATTATTAATTCTATATTTATTGCAATCCTGAAGATGTCCGGAGCCTTGGAATGTGATTAAAATCTAAAAATTGGTATAATGAGCCACATAACGAAGATTTTGCTGAGAATTATCACGCAAAGAGTTAGGGAAAAAATACAACCCGAAATAGAAGAAGAACAATGTGGGTTTGTAGAAAGCAGGGGTACAGTAAATGTTGTGTATATACTCAGAACAGTAATTGAACGTTCTATAGAACGTTCTGGAGAATATACGGTGAACAGATGGCGACCCTTAGCAAAGACTGCCCAAGAGAATTTTATAAACGTGTCACCACAATGAGAAACAGAGATGCATGTTACAACCCAACCACCATCATAAACAGCAAAAGAGGTATACCAATATTTAATCCACAACAAAGACTAGCAAGATGGGCAGAATACTTTCAAGAACTACTTAACTCCACACATAACATAGGAAACCTCACTTTTGTGCCTAAATGCCAGGGACAGCAAGAACCAAATTTCATACCTGCAGAAGTCAAAGCAGTTATACAGAAAAGTCCTAAGAACAAATCACCAGGTCCAGATGAATAACCACAGAAGCTATTCAGGCCTGTGGGGAAACAGGAGTTAAATGGCTAACAAGACTTTTTAATATAGCATGGGAAGAAAGAAAAGTCCCAGATGATTGGCAACAGGCAATAATAATTACCAATATGGAAAAAGAAAGGCAATATGAGAGAGTGCGAAACATACAGAGGTATATCACTCCTAAGCCATATAGGGAAAATGTATGCAAAACTTTTGGAACAAAGAGCTAGACCAATAGTTGAACAACAGTTAAGCAAAGCACAATTCGGTTTTCGGAAAGGTAAAAGTTGCACTGATGCATTATTTACACTTAGACAAATTTGTGAAAAAACTATTGAATATAGTGACCAGCAGAATATTGTGTTTGTAGATCAGGAAAAGGCTTTTGATAGAGTAGACAGATACAAATTATGGACCATCCTTGAAGACTATGGGATAGAAGGGCAACTGCTAGAAAACATCATAGCCATGTACCACTCGAGCCAAAGTGCAGTAAGAACACAGGAAGGTATATCAGATATGTTCACAGTCAATACAGGAGTGAGGCAGGGATGTGTGCTCTCTCCCCTGCTATTCAATATCTACATGGACAGAATTTCCAAAGAAGCAAGTCTCGACAGACCAGATTCAGAAAATTTAGAACTCTTTACTCCAGATGAAACAACTGACCCACAGGGAATAAATGAACTTCTATTTGCAGATGATCAGTGCCTGTTTTACAGCGATGAGGGCAGACTACAAAATCATATTACTAATCTGAGTTCAACCTGCAGCAGATACAATATGAGTATAAACACAGCCAAAACCGAAGTAATGCAAGTTAGCAGATCGCCAGGCCCACTAAATATACAGATAAATAACACACCTCTGAAACAAGTTAAAGAATACAAATACCTTGGAAGTATGATCACAGAAGATGGCAGATTGGACAGAGAAATTGAAATCAGATGTCAAAAAGCTAGTGCACTTACATATCAACTATCACCCTTACTGAAACATCCAAACATACCCATGTCCGCAAAACGACAGATAATAAACAGCATATTCACACCAACCCTATGCTACCAATCTCAAACCTGGACAAATTACACCTTCGCAAAATCAACACCTGCGAAATGAGATGCCTGAGGAGAGCTGCCAACTTAACAATCCGAGACCGAGTAAGAAATGCTACTATCAGACAGACTGTGGGATCAACACCTTGTGCCACATTTATTGACAGACAGAAGATCAAGTGGTTTGGCCATGTCATTAGAATGCAACATCAGCAACTACCATCACTGGCCTTACATCAAAGATCATCTGCGACGAGACCACGAGGACGTCCAAGAAGAAAATGGATTGACGACATCAGAGACATTGTACAACCTCACGGAATGACACTATCCAGTGCCGTCCACCGGGCGCTGGAACGCAAATTATTCCTCCCCACGACGCTTGACGGCAGAAGTGGAAGATGATGATGATGATGATGATGATAGAAGTAAAGAAAGATCTATATCATTGCTTTATTGACTACACACAGGCTTTCAATAAAGTGAGACATGTCGACATGATAAGGACGCTGGAAGATCTACAAATTGATGGAAAATACCGTAGACTTGTAAAAAACATATATTGGAAACAATAAGCTGCCGTCAGAATGTATAAGGATGTAGGTCAATATCAGCCTATTAAAAGCGGTGTGAGACAGGGATGTGTAATGTCTTCAGAACTTTATTCCCTATACAGTGAAAAATTTTCAGAAATATAGAAGATATGGAAGGAATCAACATTGGGGGACGATACATCACATAACATTAGATATCAGATGATACAGTCTTGACTGCAGACAATGAACAGGACCAGCAATATTTCGTAGATGCTGTTTGTCACAGCCTCACATTATCCACATTATCCGGTAAACCAACATTAGTTAATAGATATTAGCCAAGGGCTACAACTCCCGCCCAAGGGAAAGAAGTAAGACCCTCGAAGGCCAGACAGAATATTCCAGAACCTTCTCGAAGGACTGGTCAGTGAGTCCACTGTCCCGTGGACACTGATGTGGCCCGCCTATTGCGGGGTCCACGAGGAACTCGAACAGAGTTACCACCCGTGTCGGATTGCGACACGTGTGAATCGGCAGAGAGAGACGGGACATAGACATATGCTAGATAGTTTGCTTAGAATGTTTGATGATGTTAAACTGTGTGATGATGTTAAACCTCTGTGATATGCAACTCAGTGCGGGCTTCTTAAACCCACTGCGCCAACGCACTGTATATTGAACTACAATAAATGTTAGATATTATATTTAACGGAGTTATTGTTGCCTGTGTGAGCCCGAGCTCAGATACCTAGACATCCAACACGCTGACAGGCTTTTTGGGGGCCAAGATCTCTGGTTTTGGCATAAGCTTTACATATAGACGGCTATTGATTGCCAAGTAAAATAGTAAATTAATCATATAAAATTGATGTTTGAAGAAGTTTAACAAATTTGCATCTATCTAGTGATGAACTAGTATTAATATGAGTCCCTCTGCAGCTAGTCTCTCAATGATGTTAATACGATAAACTATTTTGACATGACTGACATTTTTTGACTATTACTAGTGTTTTCTTATTCTACGAGCAGATTGTTCCGCGAGTTGTGTGGTGTGTAACCTATGTAAACTATCCAACAGTGGCGAGAGTACAAGACAACATTCACAAGTTCTGGGAATATAAGATAAGTTTCATATCATGCCCATTGCAACCCTAAGCGGTACTTATCACCATCCATCCATGTATCATTTTGCTTTGCATTGATTTGTATGTATATTCATAACCTTGTAACCAACATAACTTTGCATTTGTATTTGCGCATGAAATAATTAAGGGAGATAACTAAATTTTCTACTCATACTCCCCAACATTTTTCTAAGGGATTTAACTTCAGTAAAATTACCAACAAGTAAAAGACAAGATGTCTACGTTAGAAAAATGTATTGAGCAAGGTATTAAATTAGGTTATAAAGAAGAGAAACTGTCGGAATGGGCACAGAAGACGCACGCAGAGAACATTGCCCGTGAAGAAAGAGCGATAGAACGAGAAGAAAAACAACGGCAAATGGAGGCAGAAGAAAAAAAAATGCAACTGCAGGCTCAAGAGAAACAAATGGAGCTTGAGGCGGCGGCCAAATTAGCCCAATTGAATGCCGATACACAAATAAAACTAAAGCAGATGGAGATTGATTCCAACGTAGAAATATCTGTAAATAAACTGAGAAGCAAAGAGGAGGAACAGAAATATAACAAAAAGCCTGTCAGCGTATGTCTAGGTATCTGAGCTCGGGCTCACACAGGCAACAATAACTCCGTTAAATATAATATCTAACATTTATTGTAGTTCAATATACAGTGCGTTGGCGCAGTGGGTTTAACAAGCCCGCACTGAGTTGCATATCACAGAGGTTTAACATCATCACACAGTTTAACATCATCAAACATTCTAAGCAAACTATCTAGCATATGTCTATGAACCCCAAATACACATGGGTCTAAACTATTGAGTCCCTCTAAGGCAGGCCCTGTTGCCTCTTCGATGTCCCGTCTCTCTCTGCCGATTCACACGTGTCGCAATCCGACACGGGTGGTAACTCTGTTCGAGTTCCTCGTGGACCCCGCAATAGGCGGGCCCCATCAGTGTCCACGGGACAGTGGACTCACTGACCAGTCCTTCGAGAAGGTTCTGGAATACTCTGGCCTTCGAGGGTCTTACTTCTTTCCCTTGGGCGGGAGTTGTAGCCCTTGGCTAATATCTATTAACTAATGTTGGTTTACCGGATAATGTGGATAATGTGAGGCTGTGACACTGTTGTTACACACAATGAATAACTAGGGTTAGAACTGAATAGTAAGAAGACGCAGATTATGGTCGTCACTGGGAAGAAGGAAATACCACAGTGTGATATACGAGTAAATGGGCATATTCTTAAGCAAGTGAATCGACACAGTTATCCCGGAACAGATATAACATCTGATGGGAGATGCCTTGAAGAAATTAGAACAAGAATTGCCATTGCGAAGGTAGCCTACTGCAAGATGAAAAACATACTAACCCAAAAAAGATACCATTTGAGACAAGACAAAGAGTGTTGAAGTGCTACATAGAACCTGTACTTTTGTATTGATGTGTATCGTGGACAATGAGCAGGCAAGCTGAAAAACATCTGATGGCTGTGGAAATGAGGTTTCTGAGGAAAATGCAAAGAAAGCCATGGACAGAAAGTAAACTAATGAAAAAGTCCTTCAAGAAACAAATGAAGATCGTAAACTGTTTAGAGTCATTAGACGTATATAGTCAACATTTTTTGGGCATGTTATGAGAAGAAATAACTTGGAGAACTTAATGACAACTGGCACAATCGAAGGAAAGATACCAAGGGGAAGACAGAGAAGTAAATACCTGGATGGCTTAGCCACCTAGCATGGTCGAGACAAGAACACAGAGCTGATCCACGACTCTGGTGATCGAGTGAGATAGCAAAACATGACTGCCCACGCTTATCGGCATGGCACATGATGAATGGGAACGCATCTTCCATTCTCTGCAATTAAAGTACAACAATAATTAAATGTGTTGTCTTGTTTCAGATTAGCGCCATCCACTTTGATGTTCCATTTGGATATAGATATTATTATGCAATATTAGTTTCTTTTGTTTTTCTGTTGTTCAGACTGTCATTTATTTTAACTTTCTCTTACAATTATATGTATCAGATCATCCCAGTTCTTGTATTATTGTGTACGTAGACTTTGTGTCTTCTCGCTGATTTTTGATATCCTTATACTGTACTGGCTAATTAGCAAGACTTCTTTAGCTGCCTTACATGTTCTTACTATTTCTCTTATTATTCTTTTATATTCATCCTGCAATTTTGTGTTTTCTCTTATAGTGTGCATCAATCATAGAATTTCCACTGTTATGCATTTCTTCTTCGCAATTTTATTTTCTGGTATTATATCCTGTGATATATGTGATATATGTTGTAATGACTCCTATATCATTTATGTCCGTCTATACTGCCTGTTGATATATATATATATATATATATATATATATATATATATATATATATATATATATATATATATATATATATATATATATATATATATATATAAAACAGAGTGTATGTTTGTGGGTTTGTGGGTCTTGGATGCGTTCGATAACGGTACATCCGATTGAGATGAAATTTTCTACACGTCTTCCTTTCATTCCTGTGCAACCGACTATAATAATTTCTTAATGTAAAATCTTCGACTTATTTAATAACATTTACTTTTCCATTTTCATTATATAATGTCTATATAGCAGGGGGACTTCACTCTAGAAAAGTTATTTCAAGGGGCATAACTTTTAATAACATTTCTATTTACTTTATAGTCATATTGTTGGACTTACTTGCACTATTGTTAAACTCTTTGTCTATAGTTATTTTCAGGCATATAAGTTATAATAAATAATGATATAATCTTTAAGGCATTTTCAAAGTTTGCATAAAAATAATGCATAATGCATAACATTGTAACCCATCTTTTTCTACAGTTTTCATTGAATGGTGTGTGGAAGGACATTCTTTTAAGTTACTGTGCGCCAGGAGCTGGGCGAAACCACGCCGGGTCAGATAGATAGACAGATAGTCGGGAACGGAAGCTTATTTGACTACTTATATGAATTAAATGACATGCTCCCCACCAGGGACTGGGTGAAGCCGGGCCGGGTCAGACAGACAGATAGACAGACAGACAGTCGGGAACGGGAGAGCTTATATGACTACGTATATGAATTAAATTAGATGCTCCCCACCAGGGACTGGGTGAAGCCGGGCCGGGACAGACAGACAGACAGACAAACAGATAGTCGGGAACGGGAGAGCTTATATGACTACGTATATGAATTAAATGAGATGCTCCCCACCAGGGACTGGGTGAAGCCGGGCCCGGTCAGACAGACAGATAGACAGACAGACAGACAGATAGTCGGGAACGGGAGAGCTTATATGACTACTTATATGAATTAAATGAGATGCTCCCCACCAGGGACTGGGTGAAGCCGGGCCGGGTCAGCCAGACAGGCAGACAAACAAGCAGACAGACAGACTGATAGATAGATAGATCCCCTCCAGGGCCTGGGCGAAGCCGGGCCGGGTCAGCTAGTGTATATATATATATATATATATATATATATATATATATATATATATATATATATATATATATATATATATATATATATATATATAATTTTTATTCTGCACAGAGTTGAGCCAATATGTTATGCAATACGCTATGCTAACTATTATTATATATTTCCTAATACATTTCGTGTCGTATTTGTATGCTGTGTGTTATGTTACATATAATTTGTGTATTGTGTTTTCGACCAAGACTAAGCAACATAAACCATGGATTACACCATGAACGTTAGAATTAATAAAACACCGAGGGAACTGAAAAAGAAAGGAGAAACCGATAACAGTAGGATGAAGTATAAATCTTTAACACGAGAAATAAGTGAGAACACAAGAAAGGACAAACACCAATATATAAAAGATTGTTGTACAAAGATATAGCAATATCATAAGAAAGGAAGAGATTACAAAATGTTCAAAGAAATGAAGTTATTGACAGGAAATGTTCAACCTCAATTAAATGTTATCTGTGATACGTTGGGAAATACCTTAACAGAATCTAGACACATTCTAGAAAGATGGCAGGAATACTGCAATAGAATGTATGACATGAGTGACAGTGAGAATATGAATGAGATACATGACCCAATGACAGCAGAAACAGAACCTGAACCCTCATTAGATGAAATTGCATGGGCAACTAAAGAACCTGAAGAATGGTAAATCACCAGGATGTGATGAGATACCAGCTGAACTAATTAAAGCGGGAGGAGAAGACAGCAATACAAATCTATCATGCATTATGTAAAAAGATATGGAAATATGGTATATGGCCAAAAGATTGGAAGATAACTATCTTCATTCCAAGACCAAAAAAGGGCAACCTGAAATTATGCACCAACTATAGAACTGTTGCTCTAATGAGCTATGCAAGTAGAATCCTACTGAAAATCAAAATGGGAAGACTGTAAGAAAATGAAAGATTAACGTGGTTCAAGCTGGATTAAGACAAGGAAGAGGAACAAGAGATCACATAATCAACATGCGTTTAATAATAGAGAAGTACAGAGAATTTAATATTAACCTAATCTCTTGTTTTGTGGATTATTCAAAAGGCATTTGACTGTGTACAACATCAGAAACTTAGGGAAATCATGAGGAATATGGGCTTTCCATCACATGTAGTACAACTCATAAAAATGCTCTATCTAGACCAACAAGCAACATTTAGAATAGATGGCGAGACATCAGATTGGTTTGACATCAAGCAAGGAGTCCGTCAGGGCTGCGTGCTGTCGCCTCTATTTGTTTAACCTGTACGCCGAAAATATAATGAGAAATGTAAGAGATGATTTAAACAGGGAGCTATATGATGCCCTAAATATCGGTCAGTCATGACATACCAGAGATTCGATATGCTGATGATACAGTATTACTATCCACATCACAGACTGGTATAGAAAACTTAATAACATCAAACCAAAGAAATAGTGAAAATCACAACTTATATCTTAACATAGCAAAAACAAATATAATGCATACAGATAAAACTACACTGGAGAAAGAAATATATGTTAATGAGGAAAGATTGGAGGTGGTGGAAAATGTTGAGTATCTTGGGTCATTGATTACCAACAATGGCGACACAATGAAAGAAACTAATTAGCTTTTTATCTGTTTGTGTTGTTCTGTCCTTGACAAAGGTTCTAGAACCGAAACGTCGGTAGTGTTTTGTTGTCCTATGATACTTATTACTTATTGTTTTATTTTAATACTTCAGTATTATATATTTATTAATTGTTTCTCATTTTGACACGTTGTTTTCACCTGTGTAAGATGGAGTACTTTGTAAGGTATGTACACCGTGTCTGTGTGTAGTATGTCTCTTCTTTTCGCAGGATCTATATATACTTAATTGTTTGCAAATCATATTGTTATATCCTGCTACAGCCGCTGCTTTTTCTTTTGTTTCATAACACATTTAGTAAGTTAAGAAATTAGCTTATGCTAAGTCACTAACGTGTTTGGTAGTGTAGAAAATTGCGTTTTTCTAAGTGAACAACATTTGTTGTATAGTGGAGAAATTACTCATTACTTCTGCAATCACATATGGCTGACTGAACAGAACTGATGACTGATTCTTACATTGTTTTACACCTGAGTACCTTCTTTTAAAATGTAGCCATGTCCCGTTTCCATTAAATTGCTGAGATGTTTGTTATCCACTTTCCCAGGACTAGACAGTTACCTTAGGGTTGCGCAGATGGCGTCTGCGAATCAGGTAAAAGTCACTTTGATGTCCCTCAAACTGAAACTATTGAGAGATCAGGGAGATCGTTTGATCGGCGCTGTTGGGGATTATGTCAACAAGGTATGTGTTATATCTTTACGCTGATGTAACGTGTTTATTTATTTGAAGTGTGTTTATTTATAATGAGAGAAATAAAGAAATAAGAAATTATTGTGTGACGGCAAAAGAAAGTTGGTTAAATGAACAGTGCAAGAAAATTGAATTAAATTATATAAAAGATACAAAAAATATATGCACAAACAAATCAGTGAGCTCACTGGACGAAAAGTACGAATAAACACAGGATTTTTAAAATTAAAAAAACATTAAGATATTATTAGAGGAAGATGCTATAATAAAGAGATGGAATGAGTATATAAGAGACATATATGATGGAGAAAGGGCAGAATTAACAGAAGAAAGTAACTGAGAAGGTCCACCTGTTCTAAAAGAAGAAGTCGATGATGTTATCAAGAATATGAAGATAGAAAACACAGCTGGACTAGATGGAATCACAGTAGAAGAATTAGAAGTATTGGGAGAATTTGGAGTAGATATATTAACCAAACTGTTGAATGCTATTTACTGCAGTGGATATATACCAAGCGATACGTTGAAATCTGTATTTATAGCTATACCAAAAAGACCAGAAGCTATTGAATGCGAAGATTTTTGTACAATTAACACTATTAGAAATATCATTAGAGACAAAGAAAGACATATATTTGTGCTTCATAGATTATACTAAGGCACTTGATAAAGTAAACTATGATGAAATGATTAAAATGTTGGAAGATATTAACATTGATAGGGAAGATTTTAGAATAATTAAAAAAAAAATATTTACTGGAACCAAATAGCAGCAATTAAAATGGGAAATAAAGAAGGAAATTATGTACACATAAAGCTGGGAGTAAGACAGGCATGTGTTTTGTCACCGGTTCTCTTCTCCCTCTATAGCGAAGTAATAATGAGAGAGATCAAAGACAAGCCATGAATAATATTTGGAGATTATAATATAAATAATATACGCTATGCAGATGACACAGTATTGATTGCGGATAATGCAAAGAATCTACAACAACTGTTGGACATTGTAGTAACAGAGAGTGCAAAGAAAGGACTCGCCTTGAATATCAAGAAAACAGAAACAATGGTGAGTTCAAAGAAACAGGTAACACCCAAATGTGAAATAGAGATAGAAGGACAATTCTTCACCGAGTGAATAGTTTTAAATATCTAGGGACATCTATAACATCAGATGGAAGATGTACAACAGAGATTAAGAGCAGAATAGGGCAAGCAAAGGCTGCATTTCAGAAAATAAAGAATATCTTATGAAATAAGTCGCTATCATTGAATGTAAGAAAGAGTGTGCTGAGGTGCTATATAAAACCTGCTTTGCTGAATGGCTGTGAATCTTGGAATGTAAATGAACAAATTAGGAAGAGATTGGAAGCAACGGAGTTGTTGTTCCCGAGACAAACGCTGCGAATTCCTTGGACTGCCAAAGTAACTAACAACGAATGCCTGATTGATTGATTGATTTAGGAACCGACATCACAGCCCCTACATTCTCATAAGCGCTCCGTCCCCATCCTCAGAAGCCAGCGAAGAGTTCCAACCCCAATAGTACCAATAGCAATCTGATTATATGTGCGTCTCGCCTTTCCTCTAAGCGTCGAGCATCGGCCAGATTCCCATGTCACACCACCCTGTCGCATTCTTGCCAGACCATGGTGACCCATTTGCTCCTCCGAGGTGTACACGTGCTCCCACAAGGCCGCAACCACGTCTGCCTTATCATGCATCAATACTCCAGCCAATCTGTCTGCCTGTTCATTCCCCCAGCACACCAGCATGCCCTGGAGAAAAGTTCCAGGCGATGCTTGCCACTCGTGACTTCCGAAGCGAAGCAATCCACTCGGCACGAAGCGTGCCTGTCCTCACCCTACTCAGCATGCTTTCTGAGTCAGTTACAATCACGATGTTTGTGTGTATCGTATTCTCCATCCAGCGGAAAGCTGCACTGACTGCCTCCACGTCCATTCTTAAGCTAGATATTGTGGTATCATATGCCAGGCTCTCCTGCACCAAACGTTGACCACTAGCTGTCAGGGTCTTAAACTTGGCTCGCTAACCTAACACATGTGGGACAGTACAAGTACAACGTGATTTGACTTGAGACTCAACGACACAACGTTCAATGGATTTATTTACAGATCATATACAGTACGATGATCACGACAATATATACTTTACACTTCAATACACTTACATACACAATACAGCTCACAAGTCTATCTCTCAAGATGTCCAGACACTCGACTTTCAGGCACAGAAACCACACAACGCCTTTCTCTCTATCTTGCGTCCGTTCCAGTCCGCGTCCCAGAGCTGTCTGCCGCTAGTTCGCAACTTGCCTCCCACCTGAAGTGGCTTCACGAGGCATGCGTGCGTCTTGCGTCGTCCTTGCCTGACCGCTGGCCGTCTGTCAGCCAGCAATCTCGCGGGCAGGTAACTACTACTCGCCTGGCGGCGTAACGAAGTTATGGCATCCCTCCTGGGGACTAAGTCGCCTGGCGGGCGTAACGATGTCACTGCATCACTGCACTATTCTGGACTCTGACACGCTCCCCCGGCAACTTCATGAAAGATGTCATCTTTCATGTATAATATATGTACATACTTGGTTAATATTTTAACCTTGTCAGAGTCAACCCTTCTGTTGTTATATACATTGGTATCAGAATACATAGAAATACACATATGCCATAGAAACATATAAGAAATGGAAGTTGTATTCAACGACATGTGATGTTCAACCTTTTACACTTGTCAGGTTTCATCCTCTCGATGGCTGATTACCTCAATTGCATTATTGACCCAGTCAGATCGGTAGTACCAGCTTCACGCATCTACCTCGCAGCCTCCAAAAAAAAACGTAATAATATGGTTCTTGAAACAAACACCATCTGGCTAGACCGAAATACGGCTTTTTAAAAGTGGCATTAAACGCTCAAACCCTGACCTCATTTGGCCAGGAGCTCTTGTGTTGGTCTGCAATGTCGGCAACACTCTGCCATGCCCAGTAGATGGCTACCTGGTGTGTTAACAATCTGGCAACAACATGGCTATTTATATACAACACATTACAGTATACATTTCAAATTATGGCCCTTTGTGTAATGATGTAATAACAAATAAATGAAAGGGGAATAATTTCAAAATTTATGAAATATAATAATTTACAATAATTATCCTATTTCTTAGCGTCATCGCTTGAGGTTTCTTCATACTAACGGGAAAAAGTCGCTAGTATGAATACACTAATCAAGATATGATTCTAAGATTACACTACATAAATATATAAACACACAATTCGTGTATTCAAACTTGTTGATTCCTAAAGATTTTAGAATCGTCATAGCTTTTTAAACTTTTATTTGTCGTCTGCTAATTTTGCTCTAAATTTCTAACTAATCCGGAAGTACACACGAACACTAAACAGCTGATGTTGAAGCTTGTAGAACACACTTGTTCCGGTCTGATGTAGTTACGGAAAGTACAATGTTCTAATCGTTCATGTGTTGGATGTTTCACTGTAAAACCTTCTGGATTACGATTGACTGCAGTGGTGTAGTTGTCAATGTTTAGGTCACACGTTCACACACGTATTTAAAATATCCCTGGAATGTTCCACACGCAGATGCCACTGTCAAATTGGATAGTTCGCTTACGGTAAGTTTTTGAGCGAATGTGGCACTGTTCTTGTTCGTAATATATACAATTAATAAAGTTCGCTTTCTACCACACACTACACAATTATACACGACAATCACTACATGAATTAGTAAAATAAGAACACTATATATATTGGGAGTAATCCCTATCACATGACATAGTAGACTTTACACAGCTTTTTGTGAATGGAAAAAAAATATTCACTGATGGATGGCTGTGTTAATCTGAGTGTATTTCCTCACACTGCACTCAGACATTGGTGCTTACTGGGTCGGTCGGACAACGGGACAACAGATCGGCAATCGAGTTGGTTCTGCCTGGGATATGTCGAACCTCGAAGCTGTAATCTTGGAGTTTCAAGAGACCAGCGCGCTACCATATGGTTTGAAGGTACACCTGAATTTACACATCGCAACGGGCTGCTGTCAGATTCCACGATGAAATGGCGTCCTAGAAGGAATCTGGACAATTTAGTTATACCCACCACTAATGCTAGGGCTTCCAACTGAGGTATTGACCAAGCCCGTTCTCTGGGTTTTAGTTTCCTGGATACGAAGTACACGGGATGGAGGATGTTATTGTACTCTTGCAACAAGACTGCTCCAATCGCCACGGAGCTCACATCTGTACGCAATCTGAAAGGTAAATGGAGATTGGGCAATTTCAGGATGGGATTATGTAAGCTATTATCAGAAAAACACGCTAATACTTTACGGAATGCAAATTTTAGGCATTCATTGCTTACAATTTTCTCTGGTTTATCTTTTGTTAGTAAATTAGTAAATACTTCGGTCAGTTCGGAAAAATCAGGAATGAACTGCCGGTAATAATTTATCAGTCCCAACAAACTTCTGACTTGTTTTTTAGTAGTCGGAAGTGAGAGTTTTAGTATCTTGGACACAATGTTATCGTCTGTCGTGACAAAGCCATTGGATATTTTGTACCCCAAGAAGGATATTTCCTGGTAGGCTATGTCTACTTTCGCAGGCTTTACCGTCAGTCCGTGCTGTCTAATACGTTCAAATGTCTGTTCTAAAGTCTTAATGTGCTCTGTCATCGTCTCTGTGTGAACACAGATGTCGTCAATATAGCAAATTATGTTAGGAATGTCTACTAGAAGAAGTCGTGTCATACGTACGAATGTGGCTGGGGCATTGACAAGCCCAAATGGAAGTTTGCACCATTCGTACAGTCCCCAAGGTGTGGCAAATGCTGTCAGATGTCTGCTCTGTTCGTCTACCGCCTATTTGCCAATATCCTTTCGTCATATCTATCTTCGTAAAGAACCTAGCGTCTGTCAGTTCTGTCAGTAGGTCGTCAGAGTTTGCCATTAGCTCCAAGTCTAGAAGAGTTATTTTATTGAGCTATCTATAGTCGACACAGAGTCTTATCGTGTTTTCCTTTTTGCGTACTATGACCATTGGAGATGAGAAGTCTGATTGGGATCGTCTTATGATGTTGTTTTTCTCTAAGTTGATGATCTCCTGATGTAGGTGTTCTTTGTAATGTAATGGAATGGTGTATGGTCTGCATCTTATGGGTGTGTTTGACGTGAGTGTGATGTGATGCTGTACTAATTCTGTTTGTCCTGGGTTGTTAGAGAAGATGGTGTTGTACTGTTGTATTAGCTGTTTGCAACTGTCTGTTTCTGCTTGAGTTAACTTTGGGTTGATTTTGATCTCCTTCAAGCAGTTTGTCGTGTCTAATGCAGGTGTTGGAATTTCGTCACTAGCCTCGTCATCTTCATGATCTATTATCACTGTACAAGCTGTTGTATCGTCTTGTTCGTTGTCTCTGTTGTAGTATGGTCTTAGCATATTTATGTGGAATATTTTGTGTTTGTCTTTTATTTGGATCTCGTAGTCTACAGGTGAAATCTGTCTCGTCACTTTAAAAGGTCCCTGCCAAGAATCAGTCAATAAGTGTCTGTCACTAGGTAATAGAAGAAGAACGTCCTGTCCAGGTGTCAACGTTATTGTCCTGTTACCTTTGTCAGCATACTGTCTATAAGTAGCACCAGATAATTTTAGTGCATTCTTTGCAATTATACAAGATTTGATGATTCTTTCACGCAATGATGTAACATATACGTATGATGATATGGGTTTAAGTACTGGAGTAGAGTCAGTTAACATTTGGTGATAAATAGTTAATGGGCCACGTGGTTTGGCACCATAGATAAGTTCAAAAGGAGAGAAACCGGTACTAGAATGTGGTACCTCGCGATAAGCAAAAAGAATAGCTGGTAGATATACATCCCAGTTATTGGGGTGCTCTTGCGTGACTTTGGCAAGCATGTGCTTTAAATCGCCGTTAAATTTTTCCACAATTCCACTAGAGTGAGGATGGTACGGGGAATTGAAACATTGCTTCACTCCCAACATTTTGGTGAAAGCTTGGGTAGATGCGGCGATAAACTGAGTGCCCCTATCTGATTGGATAGTGTCTGGAAATCCTATCCGAGAAAAAATATGGAAGAAAACTTCCATTATATCATTGGCAGTTATGTTCTTTAGCGGAATAGCTTCCGGCCAGCGGCTACATTGATCAATGACAGTTAGAATATATTTATTCCCTCTAGTTGTTGTATGATTGAGAGGGCCCACTATGTCGACAGATAATTTTTCAAAAGGTCGACTGGCTAAGTCAGTGACTTGTAACTTTGCCTGTGGGTGTTTACCTTTTTTTACCAGTTTCTGGCAGGTGTCACAACTTCTGCAATATTCTTTAATGTCATTGCAAAATTTAGGCCAATGAAACTGTGTTAATAATCTTGATCTGGTCTTAACGTATGCCATATGCCCTGCAAGAGGTATATCGTGGGCAAGATGTAAGGCTTGCTTACGATAATTAGTTGGCAAAACAGTTTGCTCTGTGGTGTTGTCACCTCTGGTATAATACCTAGTGAGGATATCATTTTTCACAGCAAAATGCCATTTTGCATTCTTGGTTACCTTTGGCTTTTGGCCGATCAGATTAAAATATTTTACCAATGAAGGGTCAGCCTTTTGAGCTGTTACAAACGTTTCCTTCATGGTGTTAGTAGGTAGTGATGCTGGGCTAAGCATTTGTATAGCCTCAGTTTGATTACTTTCATCTTGCACTCTAGCAGTAGATCTAGTTACTGCGTTCACACATTCAATGATATCAGATGGTGATGAAACAATGTTATCAATGATGTCATGAGATCTTAGTGCTACATTAGCTACCATACATTCAATAGGTGGTGTAACATTATCAATGATGACATTGGATGGTGATGTTATGCTATCATCAATACACAGAGATGTTATGTCATGAGGTTTATCATTCACCTCTGGTAAATTTCCAATTATTACATCACACACTGGGTTTGTTAATGCAGCGCACTTTACTTTCCCAGTGAGGAAAGGTGTTTCAATATATGCCCATGCTAGTGGGTATTTCTCAATATTGCCTGAGAATGTTCTGCATGTTACGTGCCTGCCTGTATAGTCTGTAGGCATTATGAACGTTCTCTTCAGACCAATAAGTGAGCTGCCCGTGTCCCGAAGGACTGTAGCAGACTTGCCGTTCACATATCCGTGATGGACGTTTATCTTGCCTTTAGAATCTACTACCAAATTAGCTTCTTCATTGGCAATAGGGATGGCGTGGCCGCATGTTAAAATACCATCTTCATAAAAGGTGTTACAAACAGTACATTTATTTGCGTTAAACATGTCAAAAGCCTGTGCTGAGTTCACAGGATGTTTCTCTGATTGTTCTTCATCTGACGATGAACTGTCAAACAAGGTAGCATTTGCTTTGTTTGTCATTTGCCTACCTTTACAATCATGGCGATAGTGTCCGTACGCCTTACAGAGGAAACATTTACGCAAATTTCTGAAGGATCTACGCTCCTTATCTTGTCTGTTTACCATGTTTTGTAGATAAGTATTACCTTGATGATGTGAAATTTTACAATATCTACAGTGATTATACTTCTCAGAAGTAGGCTTATGAGGTTTCTGCCTACTATAGGGTTTCTCATAGTTAGCCGATGCTACAAAATTTATGTCAGTAGCTTCACTGGCAAAACAATGTTTGTTGGCTGTGTAATACGCCGAACCACGTCTCTCAATCTCATCTACACTAGTGCATTCATTCTCCTGCAAAAATTTCGAAAATGCTGATGGAATGGATGAAATGATTTTATCTCTAATGATCAGATCTTCTAATCTTTGATAATTTTTGTCAATTTTAGCTGCTGAAGTCCATTTGGTAAATATATCTCGGACTAAGCAGAGGTAATCAGAGAACGTCTGAGTCGGTTTTGGGCTCAATTTACTGAATTGTTCTCTGTAACCTGCCTCATCTAACATAAAATGTGCCATAATCTTTGATTTCAGATAATGGTAGTCTTTTCTGAGGTCTTTGGGGATGGTCTCAATGACTTTAAGAGGCTCCCCTGATAAACTCCTCATATAAACAATATTCCATTCAGACAGTGGAACCTGGTAATGTTCCATTAAAGTCTCAAAATTTTGGGTAAAGGCTGCGATGCAGTCACCCGAGGTATAATTACGTACAATACCTTGATATTTCTTGTACTGGTTTTCTTTCTCCAGTCTCTCAGATTTCTTAGACTCTTTGTTAATGGCAGTCTCAGTATCAAGTTGTTTCATCTTTAACTGTAACTCCAGTTCTTCTCTCTTACTCTGAGCTGCTATTTCTGCCTTCTTTAATTCTGTTTCTTTTTCGATCTCGGCCTTTTTCAGTGCACTATCTAATTCAGCTTGCTTTGTCTTTGCAGCCAGTTCTAATTCGGCTTGCTTTGCTGCAGCTTCTGCCTGCTTTAAGGCTGTTTCTGCCTCTACTTGCTTGGCAGCCCTTTCAGCTGCTCTTTCATCGCGTTCATTAGCTTTCTCCTGTACTAGTAGGTATTCAGAGTATTTCTTCTCACTCCACCTTGTCAATTCATCACCTGTTAACTTCAACTTTAACCCCATATCGATGAAATCATTTAATGACGACATGATGGAAAATGTCAATGAAATACCAGCCACACAATTTGTTATAAGTGGTTAGTAAAATAAACAATTTACAATTTGTGTTCTATTGACAATACGTGCCTAAATTTGCATCCTTAAAGTAACTAATGAAAAGAAAAATATACTCAAGTGCCCTGGATGCGGTGAAGAACGGTTGGAAATCGGGCTAGGAACTGTAGGGTCGCTACTTCGAAAACAGAAATGACCTCTACGCGCAAGGTTTCAGATGGTACGGAAAACCTGCTTTGTTTTTGGAGGAAATAAATTAGCGTCTATTTGATGGTGTGTGCCTGCTTGTCACTAAGTATTGATTAGGTTTGTATGGCGTTGAGTGTAATTGTATGTCGTAATTTTGTCAGTCAACAATTTTTTTTCCAAAACACAAGTCACTTTCTTTCCAAAACTTTTTGCGTTCCACAACTGAATTCACAAAGACAATCTACATATATCTCAACACTCTACAACATTGATGACACATCACTTACATCAAGATGACATTCAGTAAGGACATAGACATCAAGTTTACAAGATGGCGACAAGGTCACAATGGCGACAAGATCACAATGTCGACAAGGTCAAAACGGTGACAAGTTCAACAATCACAAATGTTCTACACGTTTACAAGATCGAACAATATGTATGCACAGTACGTTTACAACTAGTCTCCATGTTTAAACAATGTAGTAATAAATCAAAATGAGCCTTCCACGATCACATTTACATGTACTATAAAGTTTGACAAAAATTCTAAGTTCACAAACTCTAGTTTTAACTGTTAATCACATAAACACGTTCATTTCAAAGCCGGACGAATGCCACCACGTCCACACATGTCAGGGTCTTAAACTTGGCTCGCTAACCTAACACATGTGAGACAGTACAAGTACAACGTGATTTGACTTGAGACTCAACGACACAACGTTCAATGGATTTATTTACAGATCATATACAGTACGATGATCACGACAATATATACTTTACACTTCAATACACTTACATACACAATACAGCTCACAAGTCTATCTCTCAAGATGTCCAGACACTCGACTTTCAGGCACAGAAACCACACAACGCCTTTCTCTCTATCTTGCGTCCGTTCCAGTCCGCGTCCCAGAGCTGTCTGCCGCTAGTTCGCAACTTGCCTCCCACCTGAAGTGGCTTCACGAGGCATGCGTGCGTCTTGCGTCGTCCTTGCCTGACCGCTGGCCGTCTGGTCAGCCAGCAATCTCGCGGGCAGGTAACTACTACTCGCCTGGCGGCGTAACGAAGTTACGGCATCCCTCCTGGGGACTAAGTCGCCTGGCGGGCGTAACGATGTCACTGCATCACTGTCACTATTCTGGACTCTGACACTAGCCTTTGCAAAGAAGCCCCAGGCACTTCTACTACCTCTCAACACTGAACCATCTGTGTAGATAATCGCATCACCCGGGCGAGCATTATCCAGAATTAGTTGCTGGATTTCCACTTCCGTTGTTCCTGCTGGCCACTCCCTGCACTCCCGGCTCAAAGTGATTATAACTCTGCACAAATCTGACTGCTCCGCTGGCACTCTGACCCACTCCTCTCCTCGCCTGATGTTTTCCAAGATGCACACATGTCTGATCGTATGCTCCGCCTAAGCCATCCATGATTTCCCTCTTATCAGTCGCTAACCCTTAACTGCGTCCAGCGCCTCATGCAGTGGGTGGTCTGTGTCTGCAGCTACTCTGAGGTATGCCTTCGCCTGCATCACCTTGAGCCTACCAGCAACAGTCGGCAGACCAAGGATGTAACGCATACACACTACTGGGGTGTCTCTAGTACATCCCAGAATGACCCGCATAGCTGCGTTCTGTATGCGCTCTAACTTCACCAGCTGACTCTCTGAGACAGTGAGCATTCCTAGTCCATAATCAATCACTGAGAGGATCAAGTGCTGGTATAGTGTGAAAAGCATTCTCTGCTCTATGTCCATTGCAGCCATAGTTTTAAGTGCGTTGAGTCTTGTGATCTTGTCACAACCGTCTCCACGTGATCCTTGAAGGGCAGGCTCGTGTCAAATGTGATTCCCAGATACTTCAGTTTGTTCTCTCTGTTAACGCTTCCACCATCTACCGTGAGGCTTAGAACATCAGCTCTCACAATCCTGTTGTCCAGAGAGCACCACAAAACAGCTGCCTTTTCCGGGTGGATGACAGCACCTATTTCAGTGCACCAGTCAATCACTTTGTCTACTGACGCCTGTAGCTCCTGGGCTGTTTTCTCCATATCCCTCCCCTGCCTGTATGCAAGAATATCATCCGCAAATGTTAGTATCCTTCCAACCCCTGGTGCTTCTATGTTTGCAATTTTGCTCGTATACACATTAAAGAGCACTAGTGAGATTGCGGATCCCTGTGGCAGTCCTGGGGTTAAAATATGTGGCTCTGAGGTCCATGCACCCAGACGGAGAGCAATCCGACGAGAATGTAGAACTGCCGCTATCCAATTCACCAACCTGGGATTTACCCCCTTCTCCATCAGTGCGGTCATCAAAATATCATATCGAACTCTATTGTACGCATCCTCGAGATCAAGCGCCGCCGTCATCGTTTCTTGTCTACTATAGGTATACTTACACACCTGACTGGATGTCTACAACAAAGTGATGTAAGCATAATGTTTGAAACTTGTATACAAGCTTCCCTCATGGCAACCTGCACAAACGACCACGCAGCCCACGTGTACAATAATGCTTATCATCAACTGTCAAGTGGTCAACATTTTTAGATTGGGAACATGACGCCGCGAAAATAAATATCATCTATTGTAGACGTTGAAGATTGATTCATCGAATCTCTTTAGTTTTGCAATCGCCACATTGTGATTAGTCACTTTCTACAGTCCTGTCAAATTTACAGTAGTGAACGAAACAAGTATGGCATCCAGCAACATTCTTCCACCAAAACTGTATGATGATTTCATGAACTTTGAGTTGAGTTGAGGTGAGTCAACAACCAATATAACACCACCCGGGACATTCCCAAATGCTCCGTCCCAATCTTCTACAACCAGCGAAGAGTTCATATACTAATGGTACCTGATGCACGTCCATCTAGTCTCACTTCGGAGTACTAAGAGACGTCGACAAGATCCACTTGTCGTTCCCAGGTGCACCATTATCTCCAGGCCTTATTGAATCATGTGTTCTTCCGAATTATACACATGTTACTAGCATGTCCTGACAACACCAGCCGTATCGTGCACCAATACTCCACCTCGCGGTGCAGACCAGGCCGTTCTGTCCTCGGGGAAAAGCCCAACAGATGTCCCGTATCTTTGATTGTTGAACTGAAGTATGCCTTCATGAACCTGACACTTGCTGCTGCTTTTGTTGGATGTATTAATGTGCAGGTCTGAGGATGAATGGTACACAAATCTGGATCTCCTCCATGCAGTGTCACATGTAAAGTGTTACCATGAGAGAACATGTCACATAGACTAGAACATTCTCTTTCAGCACAATATTTAGTAACATAATAGTCAGTACGCTAGCTAACCAAGACAATCGTCCATGGCGTTCAATCCCAAGCAGTCGTAAATTCGTCTTTCTGACAAGTACAATCGTGGGCTCCACCCAGTATCATATAATGTGTACCGGATAATTTTCAGAATTTTCTAGGGATTGTCTAGAAATACTGGCGAGAAGGACATGTCCCACAGGATTTCAAAGATTTAAGTATCATAACACTGTACAAGAACAAGGGCGATAGGGGCGGCTGCAACAACTAAAGGGGTATCTCACTTCTGTGTATTGTTGGGAAAGTATTTGACAGAATTGTTCTGCGCAGACTTCAAGTCCTAGGAGATCAAGTCTACCCCGAATCACAGTGTGGCTTTTGACAGAACCGGTCTACCACTGATATGATGTTTTCATTGCGACAATGCAAGACAAATGCCGTGAACAGAATCAACCACTGTTTATTGCCTTCACCGACCTCACATAAGCATTTGATTTGGTCAGCGTGAGGGTCTGTTCAAGGTACTAAAGAAGATCGGCAGCCCACCAACTCTTCTGTCCATTGTGAATCGTTCCACACAGGCATGAAGGGTATAATCAAGTTTGATGGTGCAACTTCAGAAGAATTTGAAATCAAGAGTGGAGTTAAGCAAGGTTGTGTACTAGCTCCCGCCCTCTTTGAATTATACTTTTAACTTCAACTGAAATATGCCTTTCTTGATCAGAATGGTGGTGTATACATTCACTCACGCTCAGATGGCGGCCTCTACAATGCCCAGAGATTTAAAAAAGTCGCTTAAATGTCGACAGGGTCGATTTCATTGCACCGGTTATTATGGGTTGTTTTCCCATATGGCTCAGTCTCTTTCCGCAGCGCGGAAAGCATCACACAAAGCACGAACTCCGTAGCTCCAGCGACGATCCACAGGAGCCTCCGAAATAAATGCACTCGTGAACCGAAGGACACGGCCCGGATTCGAACCCACGACATCCGGAGCCCGAGCCAGATAGCTTCACCACTTCGCCACGGAGACTCCCAATGTGGCCCAGAGATTGAAGTACAAGACCAACATTTGGAGGGTACTGGTCAGAGAGTAGCATTTTGCAGATGATGCGCAATTACGACCCACCCTGAGGAAGAATTGCAACGTCTACTGTCTCCATTATCCAATACTTTTTCTGAATTTGGTATTTAACAATTAGCCAAAAAAAAAAAAAAAAGAGACAAATTGTGCAAAAAAGTGCACATGGGGTACCATCAATCTTTATTGACGACGCCGAACTAGAGATAGTAGACCATTTTACATATCTAGGATCAGTGATAAATAGCAAATTATCCCTTGATCAGGAAATCAACATCAGGATTGGTAAGCCAGCAACAACAATGAACAGGTTAAGAATAAGAGTCTGGGAGAACAGGAAGCTTAATGTCAAAACAAAAGTCCTTGTCTATCAAGCTTGTGTCCTTTGTACTCTTCTTTATCAGTGAAGCCTGGGCAACTTATTCACACCAACAGAAACGTTTACACAGCCTTCATATGCGGGTCTGTGAAGAATACTTGGTATTAAGTGGCAAGACAAAATCACAAATACTGACGTATTGGAAAGATCAGGTTGTGTGACGATTGATTCCATGCTCAGTCTTCATAAGCTTTGATGGATAGGGCACTTTAGGAGGATGGATGATGGTAGAATACTAAAGAACATCTTTTTTGGTGAATTACAGATGGGTAAGAGATCTCAGGGTCGGCCTCTACTACGATACAAAGATGTGTGTAAGCGGGACATGATTGATACAGGCATTGATAATGCACATTGGGAGCATATCGCCGCTGAACGTGTTGCATGGAGGGCAACTATCAGAAGTGGAATAACGACAAAGGAGAAAATTATTGCAGATAGGTCACACACCGAGCGTCTGAGACGTAAGATGGTGCATGACGGTGGAAATGACCATGTGTTCACATGCATCCACTGTGGACGAACATTTACAACGCGAATTGGTCTGATCAGTCACATTCGCTACCGCCATGGGTTGCAGTTATTATGCCTTTTTGAAGCACAAACTATATCGTCTGTCAAGACGGCAAGGTGCCAATGATGAAAACATAAAGTACAGTAAATTAAAGTAAAGTAAAGTAAAGTAAAGTAAAGTAAAGTAAATCAAATTAAAGTAAAGTAAAGTAAAGTAAAGTAAAGGAAAGTAAAGTAAAGTAAAGTAAAGTAAAGTAAATCAAATTAAAGTAAAGTAAAGTAAAGTAAAGTAAAGTAAAGTAAAGTAAAGTAAAGTAAATCAAATTAAAGTAAATTAAAGTAAAGTAAAGTAAAGTAAAGTAAAGTAAAGTAAATCAAATTAAAGTAAAGTAAAGTAAAGTAAAGTAAAGTAAATCAAATTAAAGTAAAGTAAAGTAAAGTAAAGTAAAGTAAAGTAAAATAAAGGACCTTGTATAAACCTTGAGTCGCGTCGTGTATATATTGTGAGTAAAGTATGTGATCCGTTTCTAAGCTGCTTTAAGATTATTGGAAAAATGGTTTATAGACTACGTAACACTGTACTGATGTGGTCTGACTTCCCGGAACATGTCCTATTACACATTCAGGCTGCATCAACTGACGAATCTTGATCAAATTTAAAAGTTAAAAAAAAAGTAATTTCATCGCTATGGGCATTCGGGCCATGGCACCAGACGGGAAGGCAAGCCTGGTACCGCATCTACCGCTGCTCCTGTGAAATGTTAGGGTTCCACATTTTCTAGGTAATGCCGTAAAGAGGCAGAATTTCATCTCTGAGAGATGAGTTGAAATCTGCACGTTACACATCCATTTCTGTTCCTGTCCACTGATGCTTCGAAGTAATTGCCTGTGACGTTGTGTGGTTAGTTTATTGGTGCACCTTCTCGTCTGGACATCCAGTTGAGGAACTTGTTTCAAAATCACTGTTCAGTCACTGGTCTCTGAGAATGTCTGTGCTTTTGCAGATAATCGCAGCAGGAGATTCCTTGACACAAGGAGGAGACAACAACCTAGAGTACCTGGAGTTATGTCAGATGATTGACGCTGCTATTGTGTTGCTATGTGACAAATGTGAAGAACTAACAGGTAAAAACTATCAGATAAGATCTAGCAGTAAGGGCTACCAGAAAAGAACAAGCAGGTAAAAACTATTTTTTTTTCTTCAGAACTAGCACGTAAGAAATAAACAATGAAATAGACGGCAGGATGGCACTGTCACTATACCAAACGCTCTACCAATACATAGAGCTGACATTGTGGGAGTCTATAGAGAGATGACATTGTTGGAGTCTATAGAGAGCTGATATTGTGGAGGTCTATAGAGAGCTGACATTGTGGGGGTCTATAGAGAGCTGATATTGTGGAGGTCTATAGAGAGCTGACATTGTGGAGGTTTTTGGAGAGTTGACATTGAGGAGGTTTATAGAGAGCTAACAATGAGGAGGTTCATATGGAGCCGACATTAAGGATGTTTATAGAGAGCTGATTTGTGAAAAGGTATATAGCGGGTTGATATTGTGGAGGTCTGTAGAGAGCTGGCATTATGGTACAGCTAGTCATTGTACATGGACTGGTTTATTATGGTACAGATATCCCATAATTCTACAAAAGCGGCTCTCCATGGGTCATGTCTCCGACCTCAGGCATATTCAATGTGTAGAGATAGCCCATAATTTTACATCAGTCGGCTCTCCAAGGATCATGTCCACGCCATCAGACATATTCAGGATGTGGAGATATCCCATAATTGTAAAATATACTGGAGATATACCTCATGAATTATGTAATTCTGTATTTATTGCAATCCCAAAGAAATCAGAAGCCTTGAAATGTGATCAACATCGAACGCTGATCGTTGCAAGTAGAGGGTTGTGTTAAATATTTAAATCTCAATTCCCGGAACAACCAAATAAATAAATTTTATTATTGCTCGCTGGACTTTAAGCGGCCTGGCGAGCCTTGCCAGTGAGAAGACCTGATCGTTCGGGTCCACATCGATTGACGGACGTCAGTCACGGCGATCGGGCAAATCTTGAGCTACAGCCTATGATGGGTGAAGTTGTAATGTTCTGTTGTGATAATTTGGCCGTGGGCCGCGTGGTCTAGTGTTTGCTCACCCGCTTCGCACGCCAGTGATCCGGGGTTTGTTTCCGGGTCCGGTCGGGGATATACACTACTGACTAGCTCAAACGAGAGCGAAACTCGAGTCTAGTGCTTCCACATTGACGTGGATAGGCGTTAGGTTCATACCAGAATACGATCAGCGTTGCCAGTAGTGGGTTGTGCTCAATATTTAAATCTCAAATCCCGAAACAACCAAATAAATTGATCTACAAATTGACGGAAAAGATCTTAAACTTGTTAAAAACATATATTGAAAAACAACAAGCTGCCATAAGAATTGATAATGAAGTAGGTAAATATCAGCCTATTAAGAGAGGTGTACGACAGGGATGTGTAATGTCTCCAGATCTTTTTTCCTGTACAGTGAAAATATTTTCAGAAATATAGAAGATATGGAAGGAATCAACATTGGGGGACGATACATCAACAACATTAGATATGCAGATGATACAGTCGTGATTGCAGACAATGAACAGGAACTGCAACATTTAGTAGATGCGATTTTTGCATAAAGTGAACAACTAGGGTTAGAAATGAATTGTAAGAGGACACAGATTATGGTCGTCACTAGGAAGGAAGAAATATCACTATGTAATATACGAGTAGATGGGCATATTTTTAAACAAGTGAATCGGTACAGTTATCTCGCAACAGTCATAACATCTGATGGAAGATGCCTTGAAGAGATTAGAACAAGAATTGCCATGGCGAAGGTAGCCTTTTGCAAGATGAAAAACATACTGACTAATAAAAAGATAGCAATTGAAACGAGAAAAAGAGTCTTGAAGTGCTACATATAACCTGTACTTTTATATGGGTGTGAAGCGTGGACAATGAGCAGACAGGCTGAAAAACATCTGATGGCTGTAGAAATGTGGTTTCTGGGGAAAATACAAAGAATACCATGGACAGACAGAAAAACCAATGAACAAGTTCTACCAGGATTAAATGAAGATCGTAAACTGATTAGAGACATTAGACGTAGACAATCAAACATTGTTGGGCATGTTATGAGAAGAAATTACTTGGGGAACTCGGTGACAACTGGCAAGATCGAAGGGAGGAGACCAAAAGGAAGACCAAGAATTAACTACCTGGATGGTTTGGTCATGTGGCATGGTCGAGACAGAAACACAGAGCTGATCCACGACTCTGGTGATCGAGTGAGATGGCACAACATGACCACCCACGCTTATCGGCATGGCACATGATGGATGGATGGATCCCACAATTCTACACCATTTGGCTCTCCGTGGGTCAAGCCCCGCCCTCAGACATATTAAACATGTGGAGATATCGCATAATTTTACGGCAGTCGGAACTCCACAGGTCATGGGTCATGGGTCATGCGTTCAGTATCACACCGGCCACCTTTACTTCCCAGAACATTTCCTGGAAAACATTTTAGGCTGGGTCGACCTTGGAGCCCAGGTAAAAGACAATATTCCCCCATCGAATATGATTGGAACACGTGACTGCCAGGTTGTTAGGCTTATGTAGATATCCTAGTGTAATTAAAGTCATTCAGAAACCGCAAAACAAACCACGATGAAAGTTTATGTTGCCTTTTATATTACTGGATATATTTGTCTTTTCCCTCTATTCTTTGACCGGGGCATCAGTGGGTGTTGCAGAAAATCAACTTTCCTGTCAGAAGCAAAATATGGCATCACTGTCAACAGTCCCAGCATCCTCTACTCCAGCAACATCCTACAGACAGTCAGTAGCATCGCTCGCTTCCACAGCGACAACATCCCACAGACAGCCAACAGAGTCTGTTCAACCTGCAGGTTGGTCTCGGATGTTGGGATGATTTATATAATGACACACACAGTAAGCCTAGTTTATGTTTGATCTCTGGACACTACATGACGTCCCAGACATCAAAGTGTTCTATCTGTCAATATTATCTTATTACGGTACTCGGGATCATTCGGTGATTTAACATACAGAAAGATCGGATTAAACACAGGGTATATAGCTTTACTCTAGATACCATGACCAACTGAATGCAAACAATTTGTCAATAAGTTTCATAAACCATGTCACTAAGGTTCTACTTAGAATTATGAGGAGAACAACAAGAACAAAACTATGGAAATTGGTGACGAACAATACGAATTTATAGAAGAGAAAGGGACACATTATGCAATACATACATTCCAAACACTAAAAGAGAGAACATCTGAGACAAAAGCAGACCTATCAGACATAGACCTGGGACGCAGAGGTGTTTCCAAGGCACCAGGGCCGGGTTATATACTGGCCAAGACCTATTGACGTGTCCTCGTCGAGCGTCCTGGGCAACAGGTCCCTTCGAGGTCCTGGCTAAAGTCAGTAGGATCGCCGATTCCTCCGAAGTCGGAGAGTATCTGCCTGTACGGCGAGGAACCACCAGTCTTGCACACCAATAAGCCAGACATGGGACAACGGATACTCACGCAAAACTCAGGTCCTGTATGACATCACACTGATGTTGGACAATAGGATGCCTTCATCCGACATACAGGACTTTGCGTTGGAGCTCAAGCCAACGAACACAAGCAAGCAAGCAAGCAGACATAGACCAGGAATACGAGCTGGGGTTTATAATACTTGTATAATCAAATTGCGTTATGGAGATGTCCCAGTATTTAAAGCTGAAAAAAAAGCTGGCCACTTAACTCACATGCCAGATCACAGGCTCCGCAAACGAATTTTTTTTTTTTTTTTACGGCGAGCTGCGCTGTTGTAAACGCTTCCATGGCAGCCGGAGGAAGAAAAGGTTAATACAAGCAGAAAATTATATGAAAACATAAGAAAGTGTCAAACAGTGTTCTTTGATCATATAATGAAAATATAGGCATTGGACAACATCGTGACGACTGGAGAGATCAGTGATACAAGAGACAAGACGAGGCACACTGACAGATTTAAAATTTGTTGTCTAAGACGGAGGCATGGGGGAATACCATAGACAGACTTGAGCCAAAACACCAGTGGCAGCGTCTTTTTACACCTCTTGTATTTGTATTGATCTAGTTCTGTGCGCACCAAGAGAGACCCTGCGTAGAACCATCATTAGAGAAGGCTCATTCAATGGCCAAGTAAATATCCAAGATCTACAACAGATAGCAGCGAACCGCCAGGCATGGAGAGACAGGACTTCTGCCCTATGCGCCGCCTTAGGCTCAAGAGGAAAGACTAACTAACTAACTAAGTTCTGTGCGCGATATCTATGGAGTGGCATACCCATCACTTGATGATGATTTCAAAGTGCCATATATTTCACTATTATATCCTTTTGCCAAGTAGTCAAAGTGGGAAGTCTGTTGAGATAATTCGCTCATGGCTCTTTATAATGTGTCCATATCGTGTGTTGTTCTATATTTTTTTTTATACAGAAAGTTGTTCTAAGTCTCCATACAGTGTGTTGTTCTATATCCTTATACAGTATGTTGTTTTGTGTCTTCATACAGAATGTTGTTCTATAGCTAGCTAGTTAGCTAGTTATTTAGTTAGTTAGTTAGTTAATTTATTACTCTTCTTTGGCTTCCTGCGTAGTGTTCTTGTTTGGCCCCACATCTTTTAATTTGCTGTTCTCGCAGCCTGACCATGGTTGGAGATTCCCAGTCATCGCTTGATTCTCGTAAACGACTTACTTCTCGTAGAGCATTCAGAATGTCAGCCTGGTCCGTGGCTCGTTCGCCTTCCACAGTAGCCTTACCTGCGAGCTTGTCAGCCCGCTCATTCCCATGTAAAACCACATGCCCTGGCACGAAGATGAAACTAATATTTGCCAGCCGTGACTGCTCTAGAGACAGCAGCCACTCTCTTCGGACACACCCCATCTCTATCCTCTTGAGCATGCTCATTGTGTCACTAAGGAAACATGCCCTTGTGAATGTCTGTGTCTTGAGCCATGTTATTGCTTTACTTCCTGCCAAGACTTCCATAGTCATGCTGCATGTGGTCAAAGCAAAAGCGCCAGACTATTCTTTCACAGTTTTCCCTCCGGCCTGAGCCGTAAAGGCCCATGAACATCTCACTCCTCGGACGACCGACCCAACCGTGCAAAAAGAATTATCGAAGCTCAGAAGATCCGCCTCCACAGCAGCTGGATTTACTTGTCTGCATTTCCTATCTAGTTGGATGCACACTGAAAAAGGGTGTACAGTACTATGTTAGCACTTGTACCCACTCCTCGCCAGGTTCTAAGTCCTCCAGTGAACACACCTACTGAAGAATGTCTTCGGCTTGACCCATCCACTACTTTCCTCTTTTTAATCTGCTGCCCTTTACCTTCTTAATCTCGCTATGCAGTGGATGTTGTGTGTTTGCATTGACTCTGAGAGAGGCACGTGCTTGGCAAATTTGTATTATGTTCCTCATTGTTGAAAAATCAAGAAGGCAGCGCACCACCCTGCATGCTGTATCTCTTCTACATCCAAGAATAATGCGCATAGTTTCTGTATCCTTTCCATCCTTTCTATCTGCTTATGGCTGAGAGTCAGGATCGCCATCGCATACTCCAAAACAGAATAGACCAGACCCTCGTAAAGAAAACATAGATGGCGCTGCTCACAATTTTCCGCTGCCATCACCCGCATCACAGCAAAACCACGCTTGGCTTTTTCTATCACCTGGTCTACTTGCATAGTATAAGCTAGGCTTCCATCAAATTGTATCCCCGGGTAATTTATTGCCTGAGTTCTTCCCACCGTCTCTGAACCCAGATTTACAGTTGGCATTGGGGTGTTGACAATATAGTTATTCAAGGAGAACTATATCACTGTTGCCTTTGTTAGGTTGACCATTGCACATGCTTCAACACACCAAGCGCTTATGCGATTGAGTTCGGTTTGTAGTTCCACAGCAACCTCCTCTCTATCCTTACCCTGACGATACACTAAAACATCGTCTGCATACGACAATGTCATCCCCTGTCCTATGATTTTCTCGCTGGTGATTCTCACAGTGTAGGCGTTGAACAGCACCGGAGATAATGGTGATCCCTGTGGTAGGCCATTATATATTGTTATTGGTTACGAAGTTCAACTGCCACATCTAAAAACTACTTTGCGTGGGAAGAGGGCTGCAGCGATCCAATTAAGGAGAAAAGGACTTATCTTGAGTTCAAGAAGCTGAAGCATTAAAAAATCCAATGGTACTCTGTTGTACACGTCCTCAAGATCAATCGCTGCAGCAAATGTGTCAATGCCTGAGTGGAAATCTTAATAGACATCACGGGCAAAAACTACTGCATTGGTGCAGATTTCTCTTTTTGGACGGTACCCTCCCAGGGTAGGCGGTAAACACCTTGCTTCTCTAGCTGGCTTATATTTTTCTGGCAAATAACTTCCCCAGCAACTTGCCTATTGTATTCTACATGGTTATTATTCGATATCCCTGAATTTGTGTGTGGTCTTTGTCAGGCTTCGGCAAGGGAATCAGATAGCTGTGTAACCACTCCTCCTTGATGCTAGCACTCTCTGTACTGTTGTCGTACATGTCTGCTGTTGTTCTATATCCCCATACAGTGAGTTGTTCTATGCCGGCATACAGTATGTTGTTATTTGTCCCCATACAGTGTGTTGTTTTATGTCCCCATACAGTGAGTTGTTATATAGCTCCAATCAGAGTACGGTCTCCAATCATTTTGTGTATTAGTTTGTCAGGAGTCGACATCTGAATACATTATTGACATTGGATCTCTGTGGATTTCCGAGGAGTGTGGATCCGGGGATGTGATCTTAGTGTGATCCTGGCTGGTCCAGTCCTGATTGAAGCTATTATTGATCTGAACTGATGACTTGTGTCCATGACAGTGAAGGCCACCTTCTGCTCGTACCTCTGTTGTCTCGAGCACTTCAGTCCTATGTGTCCGGTATAATGACCAACTCTACACAACACATTCACGACAACGTTATAAGAATCATTTTTTCCCCGCGTTTCCATCCTGTTTCAGGATATTGTGGTCAACATCAGCATCTCTCAGCTGTATGTTGATACCTAGGCTACATTACGCTCATCAGCACGCCACGACTTTCTGAGCGACCGGCTCCATACTCTCATAAGTCACAGGCACGACTCGAACCACTTCTAATTCTCGTGCGCTCACGTCAACCACGAGAGTATTCGGGGTTAACGGAGAAAGCTGCTAACCCCTCGGCCAGGGAGCCGGCTATAAGAATCATAGCACGGTGTAATGTTGATGATTAGCCTAGTTCTCTTTTCGTCTCGTGATTTACCTTTACAGCTCCATGAATCTGCACACTGGTTTAAACACAGCGATACAATCACAACAATCTAACGTGCTAGTTAATTAATTAATTAAACTACATTAACACACTCGCAACTTAAGAGTTACTTAATTAACTAACAATTACCAATTTGCCTGGCGGGTATTATGATAAAGTCAATGTTTATTCGTGTCTAAAGATCGTTTCTGGTTCCGGTGAAGTATGGTGTTGATGTTGTCTTTAGAGTGGGATATAACATGATTGCATAAATTACTCTTATAGTTGTCAGTTGACCATCAGTCTAGCCATTGCTGTTACAGCTGTGATAATAACATGTTAATACAATGAATATATGTAATACCTTGTTTAATTAAGTTATCATTGATAAGTTGTTTGATTGCATGCACAGATGGAGCTCACATAAAACCGGTTTTAGACAGAATTGCTGTCATAGAAGAGGCCATGTGCTCCTTCAGGAGCAGGACAGAAAACGTTGCTGAACAACAAAGTGGCATTGATCAACATCTGAAGGAATTATTATCCAAACTATCAGAGTCGGGCAAGAAGTACAACTCAAGGTGTAAACAAGTCAACCAACAAATCAGTGATATCAGAAAAACACACGATGAAACAGAGAAAGAGCAGAAGACAAGATTACAAAGTCTAGAGAAACAGCTGCAGAAGATAGCTATGGTACAAAACAAACAAAACGAAGAGATTGAGTCTCAGGCAGAACTCGTAGAGAAACTTGTCCATGTACCTAATCTACTGGAGTCTGTGAAAGAACATGTCGATGCATTAGATGATAGAACTGACAGAATCATTGATGACTGCAGCAACAAACATGAGGATATAGAAACTGTAACACGTGACCTAGCAGACAATGTCATGGCTAACACACAAAGTGTCCAGCTCATATCTGAAGGTCAAGCTCAGAACACGACCTTGTTGAAAGAACTAGAGACCAGGTTGCAGACATTGGAGGCGGACGGTGGGAGAAATGTGAAGGATGTCCAGAAACAAGCTGAGAAAGGGGAGACAAATGTGAGTATGAACTCTTCAACACAGAAATTGTGCAAAAGTATGACTGGCGTTAACCCACGCGTCGAAGGACGTGTTTGTTGCTGACATGAAATTGAATGTTTGTTGTGTCTATCGTCTTCTCCAACACTGTATTTTATTAACTGAACATGCTGCCCCCTTGCCGGTATGGAGTTCATCGTTTTCTCCATGTCGGTGCCCCGTAATTTCTACTCCGGCTCAGCACATTCCTGGTACGTCTGCCAGCGTAGATCTCTGAAAGATGGGCAGAACTGAACGATGTGTTCAGGGGTCTCAGTTTTCGCTCTACGAGAACATTTGCCTCAGTTTGTGACTTTGAGACCGTGTAGGTGACTCTGTACTCTGAGACTTTGAGACCAAGTAGAGTAGATGATGTAGTACTCTGAGACTTTGAGACCGTGTAGGTGACCCTGTACTCTGAGACTTTGAGACCGTGTAGGTGACCCTGTACTCTGAGACTTTGAGACCGTGTAGGTGACCCTGTACTCTGAGACTTTGAGACCGTGTAGGTGACCCTGTACACATTGAGACTTGAGACCAAGTAGAGTAGATGATGTAGTACTCTGAGACTTTGAGACCGTGTAAGTGACCCTGTACTCTGAGACTTTGAGACCGTGTAGATAACCCTGTACTCTGAGACTTTGAGACCGTGTAGATAACCCTGTACTCTGAGACTTTGAGACCAAGTAGAGTAGATGATGTAGTACTCTGAGACTTTGAGACCGTGTAGATGACCCTGTACTCTGAGACTTTGAGACCGTGTAGATGACCCTGTACTCTGAGACTTTGAGACCGTGTAGATAACCCTGTACTCTGAGACTTTGAGACCAAGTAGAGTAGATGATGTAGTACTCTGAGACTTTGAGACCGTGTAGATGACCCTGTACTCTGAGACTTTGTGACCGTGTAGATGACCCTGTACTCTGAGACTTTGAGACCAAGTATAGTAGATGATGTAGTACTCTGAGACTTTGAGACCGTGTAGATAACCCTGTACTCTGAGACTTTGAGACCAAGTAGAGTAGATGATGTAGTACTCTGAGACTTTGAGACCGTGTAGATGACCCTGTACTCTGAGACTTTGAGACCAAGTAGAGTAGATGATGTAGTACTCTGAGACTTTGAGACCGTGTAGGTGACCCTGTACTCTGAGACTTTGAGACCGTGTAGGTGACCCTGTACTCTGAGACTTTGAGACCGTGTAGATAACCCTGTACTCTGAGACTTTGAGACCGTGTAGATAACCCTGTACTCTGAGACTATGAGACCGTGTAGATAACCCTGTACTCTGAGACTTTGAGACCGTGTAGGTGACTCTGTACTCTGAGACTTTGAGACCGTGTAGGTGACCCTGTACTCTGAGACTTTGAGACCGTGTAGATGACCCTGTACTCTGAGACTTTGAGACCGTGTAGATGACCCTGTACTCTGAGACTTTGAGACCGTGTAGATGACCCTGTACTCTGAGACTTTGAGACCGTGTAGATGACTCTGTACTCTGAGACTTTGAGACCGTGTAGATGACCCTGTACTCTGAGACTTTGAGACCGTGTAGATGACCCTGTACTCTGAGACTTTGAGTCCGTGTAGATGACCCTGTACTCTGAGACTTTGAGACCGTGAAGATGACCCTGTACTCTAAGACTTTGAGACCGTGAAGATGACCTTGTACTCTGAGACTTTGAGACCAAGTAGAGTAGATGATGTAGTAGTCTGAGACTTTGAGACCGTGTAGGTGACCCTGTACTCTGAGACTTTGAGACCGTGTAGGTGACCCTGTACTCTGAGACTTTGAGACCATGTAGGTGACCCTGTACTCTGAGACTTTGAGACCGTGAAGATGACCCTGTACTCTGAGACTTTGAGACCGTGAAGATGACCTTGTACTCTGAGACTTTGAGACCAAGTAGAGTAGATGATGTAGTACTCTGAGACTTTGAGACCGTGTAGGTGACCCTGTACTCTGAGACTTTGAGACCGTGTAGGTGACCCTGTACTCTGAGACTTTGAGACCGTGTAGGTGACCCTGTACTCTGAGACTTTGAGACCGTGAAGATGACCCTGTACTCTGAGACTTTGAGACCGTGAAGATGACCTTGTACTCTGAGACTTTGAGACCAAGTAGAGTAGACGATGTAGTACTCTGAGACTTTGAGACCGTGTAGGTGACCCTGTACTCTGAGACTTTGAGACCATGTAGGTGACCCTGTACTCTGAGACTTTGAGACCGTGAAGATGACCTTGTACTCTGAGACTTTGAGACCAAGTAGAGTAGATGATGTAGTACTCTGAGACTTTGAGACCCTGTAGGTGACCCTGTACTCTGAGACTTTGAGACCGTGTAGGTGACCCTGTACTCTGAGACTTTGAGACCGTGTAGGTGACCCTGTACTCTGAGACTTTGAGACCATGTAGATGACCCAGTACTCTAGACTTTGAGACCGTGAATATGACCCAGTACTCTAGACTTTGAGACCATCTTGATGAGTGTCAGGGTCTTAAACTTGGCTCGCTTTCCTAACAAGTGTGAGACAGTACAAATACAACGTGATTTGACGTAAGACTCAACGACACATCGTTCGATGGATTTATTAACATATCAAATACAGAACGATGATCACAAATACATATAATGGATACTTTCCAACTTACATCCACAATACAGTCACAAGTCTGACTCGCAAGATGTCCAGACACTCGCCTTTCAATACAGAAACCATACAACGCCTTTCTCACACGTCCGTCATGTTCCGTGTCCCAGAGCTGTCTGGACCTGGTTCGCAACTTGCCTCCTGCCTGACGTGGCGTCACGTGGCAGGCGTGCGTGTTGCGTTGGCGGCCTGACCGCTGGTCAGCCAGCGATCTCGCAGGCCGATAACTCCTATTTGCCTGGCGGCGCAACGAAGTTGTTGCATCCCTTACTGGGAGCTAAGTCGCCTGGCGGTCGTAACGATGTCCCTGCATCGCTGTCCCCTGTCGGACTCTGACACGCTCCCCCGGTAAAATCCATGAAAGATGTCGTCTTTCATGTCTAATGTCTGTACCTGTTGGGTTAATAGTATGCCCTTGTCAGAGTCTACCTTCCCATTGTTATACACAACGTTATCAAAATTACACACATGGCATAGAAATATATAAGAACTGGGAGTTGGGTACAAAGACATGTGGTGCTTCATGTTTAACACATATCAGGCTTCACCCTCTCGATGGCTGGTTACCTCAATCGTATTATCACCCAGTCGGATCAGTAGCACCAGCTTCACGCATCTACGTCAACGCAATTTGAAAAAAAATAATAATATGGTTCTTGAAACAAAAACCATCTCGCGAGACTGAAATACGACTTTATATAAGTCGTATAAAACACTCAAACCCTGTCCCTACTTGGCCAGGAGTTATTGTGTTGGTATACAATGTTGGCAACCCTCTGCCATGCCCAGTAGATGCTTGCCTGTGGTGTCAACACTTTAACAACAACATGTTATATTACACACAACACATTAGCATATACATTTCAAATTATGGCCCTTTGTGTGAAAATGTAATAACAATAAATGGAAGGGAAATAATTCATACATTAGTGAAACACAATAATTTACAATAACTATTTAATTTCTTAGTGTCATTGCTTGACGTTTCTTCATATTAACGAGAAAAAGTCGGTAATATGAATACGTTAATCAAGATATGATTCTAAGATTACATTAGAGAAATAAATAAACACACAATTCGTGTATTCAATTTTATAGAATCCTAAACATTTTAGAATCGTCAAAACTTTTTAATCTTTTATATGTTGTCTGCTATTTTTGTTCTAAATTTCTAATTAATCCGGAAGTACACACGAGCTCTAAAATCAGCTGATGGTAAAGCTTGTAGAACACACCTGTTCCGGTTTGATGTAGTTTAAGGAAGGAACAATGTTCTCAAAGTTCGTGTTGGATTTTGGTACACAATCTTCTGGATTACGATCGAATGTTCATGTGTTAGATGTTTCAGTCGAACACTAAAGGTTTCGGTTCACTGCAGAGGTGTAGAAAAGTCGTCACTGTTCAGTTTTTACTTTCACACTCGTAATTAAAATGTTCCTGGACGATTCAACACGAAGTTGTCACTGTCAAGTTGGATAATTCGCTTCAGGTAAGTGCGAATGTGACACTGTTCTTGTACGTAATATATACAGTTAATAAAGTTCGCTTTCTACCACATACTACACATTTATACACGACAATCACTACATGAACTAGTAAAATACGAACACTATATATAATGGGAGTAATCCCTATCACAATATTGTAGACATTACACAGCTTTTTGTGAATGGAAAACCACTATTCACTGCTAAATGGCTGTGTCGGTCTGAGTGTATTTCTACATACTGCACTCAGACATTGGTGCTCACTGGGTCGGTCGGACAACGTGACAAAAGATCGGCAATTGAATTGGTTCTGCCTGGGATATGTCGAACCTCAAAGCTATAATCTTGAAGTTTCAGAGACCAACGCGCTATCATATGGTTCGATGGCACACCTGAATTCATCCATCGTAAGGGGCTGCTGTCCGATTCTACGATGAAATGGCGTCCTAGAAGAAATCTAGACAATTTGGTGATACCTACTACTAAAGCTAGGGCTTCCAATTGAGGAATGGACCATGCCCGCTCTCGGGCTTTCAGCTTCCGGGATACAAAATAAACTGGGTGGAGGATGTTGTTGTACTCCTGCAACAGGACTGCTCCAATCGCCACGGAGCTAGCATCTGTGCGTAATCTGAAAGGTAAATGGATATCGGGCAATTTAAGGATAAGATTCTGTTTATTCTTATCGGAAAAACATGATAGCACTTTATGAAATGCGATTTTTAGGCATTGATCGTGTACAATTTTCTCAGGTTTATCCTTTGTTAGTAAATTAGTAAATACCTCGGTCAGTTCCGAAAAATCAGGAATAAATTGCCTATAGTAATTGATTAGGCCCAGCAAACTTCTGACTTGTTTTTTAGTAGTCGGAAGTGAGAGTTTTAGTATCTTGGACACAATTTTATCGTCTGTCGTGACAAAGCCATTGGATATTTTGTAACCCAAGAATGATATTTCCTGGTAGGCTATGTCTACTTTTGCAGGCTTCACTGTCAGTCCGTGCTGTTTGATCCGTTCAAATGTTTGGTCTAATGTCTTAATGTGCTCCGTCATTGTCTCTGTGTGAATGCATATGTCGTCAATATAGCAAATTATGTTAGGAATGTCTCTTAGCAGTAGTCGTGTCATCCGTACGAATGTGGCTGGGGCGTTAACAAGCCCAAATGGAAGTTTGCACCATTCGTACAGTCCCCAAGGTGTGGCGAAAGCTGTCAGATGTCTGCTCTGTTCGTCTACAGCAATCTGCCAATAACCTTTAACCATGTCTACAGTCGTAAAGAACCTAGCGTCTGTCAGTTCTGTCAGAAGATCGTCAGTGTTTGCCATAGGCTCAAGATCTAGAACAGTTATTTTATTCAGTTTTCGGTAGTCGATGCACAGTCTTATTGTATTGTCCTTTTTGCGTACTATGACCATGGGAGATGAGTAGTCTGATTGGGATCGTCTTATGATGTTATTTTTCTCTAAGTTGATGATTTCTTGATGTAACTGTTCTTTGTAATGTAATGGGATGGTGTATGGTCTGCATCTAATGGATGTGTTTGATGTGAGTGCGATGTGATGCTGTATTAATTCTGTTTGTCCTGGGTTGTTGGAAAAGATGGTGTTGTACTGTTGTATAAGTTGTTTGCAACTGTCTGTGTCTGCTTGAGTTAAATTTGGGTTGATTTTGATCTCCTTCAAGCAGTCTGTCGTGTCTAATGCAGGTGTTGGAATTTCGTCACTAGCATCGTCGTCTTCGTGATCTATTATCACTGTACAAGCTGTTGTATCGTCTTGTTCGTCGTCTCTGTTGTGGTATGGTCTTAGCATATTTATGTGAAATATTTTGTGTTTGTTTTTTATAAGGATCTCGTAGTCTACAGGTGAAATCTGTCTTGTCACTTTAAAAGGTCCCTGCCAAGAATCAGTCAGAAGGTGTCTGTCACTAGGTAGCAGAAGAAGAATGTCCTGTCCAGGTGTCAATGTTATTGTCCTGTTACCTTTGTCAGCATACTGTCTATAAGTAGCACCAGATAGTTTTAGTGCATTCTTTGCAATAACACAAGATTTGATGATTCTTTCACGCAATGATGTCACATATGAGTATGATGATATGGGTTTAAGTACTGGTGTAGAGTCAGTTAACATTTGGTGGTAAATGGTCAATGGGCCACGTGGTTTGGCACCATAGATAAGTTCAAAAGGAGAGAAACCGGTACTAGCATGTGGTACCTCGCGATAAGCAAAAAGAATAGCTGGTAGATATACATCCCAGTTGTTGGGGTGTTCTTGCGTCACTTTTGCAAGCATGTGCTTAAGATCCCCGTTAAATTTTTCTATCACTCCGCTACTGTGAGGATGGTAGGGGGAATTGAAACACTGCTTAACTCCCAGCATTTTGGTGAAAGCTTGGGTGGATGCGGCAATAAACTGAGTGCCCCTATCAGATTGGATAGTATCTGGAAACCCTATCCTAGAAAAAATATGGAAGAACACTTCCATTATTTCATTGGCAGTTATGTTCTTTAACGGAATAGCTTCTGGCCAGCGACTACATTGATCAATGACCGTTAGAATAAATTTATTCCCTCTAGTTGTTGTATGACTGAGAGGGCCCACTATGTCAACCGATAGCTTTTCAAAAGGTCGACTGGCTAAGTCGGTAACTTGTAACTTTGCCTGTGGGTGTTTACCTTTTTTAACCAGTTTCTGGCAGGTGTCACAACTTCTGCAATATTCTTTAATGTCATTGCAAAATTTTGGCCAGTGAAATTGTGTCAATAACCTTGATCTGGTTTTAACGTATGCCATATGTCCTGCAAGAGGTATATCGTGTGCAAGATGTAAGGCTTGTTTGCGATAACTAGTTGGCAAAACAGTTTGCTCTGTGGTATTGTCACCTCTGGTGTAATACCTAGTGAGTATGTCATTTTTCATCGCAAAATGCCATTTTGCATTCTTGGTTACTTTTGGCTTTCGGCCGATCAGGTCAAAGTATTTTGACAATGAAGGATCAGCTTTTTGGGCTGTTACAAATGCTTCCTTCATGGTGTTAGTAGGTAGTGAAACTGGGCTGAGCAATTGTATCGCCTCAGTTTGATTTACTTCATCTTGCACTCTAGCAGTAGCTCTTGTTACTGCGTTCACACACTCAATGATATCAGATGATGATGATGGAACAATAGTTTCAATGATGTCATGAGAACTTAGTGCTACATTAGCTACATTAAAATCAATAGGTGGTGTGACATTTTCAATGATGACATTTGATGGTGATGTTATGGTATCATCATTACATGAAGATGTTATGTCATGAGGTTTATCATTTACCTCAGGTAAATTACCAATAATTATATCACAAACTGGACTGGTTAGTGCAGCGCACTTTACTTTCCCAGTGAGGAAAGGTGTATCAATATATGCCCATGCTAATGGGTATCTCTCAATATTGCCTGAGAATGTTCTACATGTTACGTGCCTGCCTGTGTAATCTGTAGGCAATATGAACGTTCTTTTCAGGCCAATGATTGTACTTCCTGTGTCGCGAAGGACTGTAGCATATTTGCCATTTACATATCCGTGATGGATGTTTATTCTGCCCTTTGAACCTATTACCGAATTAGCTTCTTCATTGGCAATAGGGATGGTATGACCGCATTTTAAAATACCATCTTCATAGAAAGTATTACAAACATAGCATTTGTTTGCGTTGAATATGTCAACAGCCTGTGCTGAGTTCACAGGATGTTTCTCTGGCTCTTCTTCTTCAGACGCGGAACTATCATACAAGGCGGCACCTGTTTTTTTTGGTCATCTGCCTGCCCTCACAATCCCTCCGATGGTGTCCGAACGCCTTACAGAGAAAACATTTAGTCAACCCTTTGAAGGTTTCACGCTCCTGATTTTGTTGATTTACCCTGTGTTGTAAGTACGTCTTGTAACGAGGGTTTTTATCACACATCTCACTCTGATGATGAGAATATTTACAATACCCGCACTGATAAAACTTCTCAGAGGTAGGCTTACGAAATTTCTGCCTACTGTAGGGTTGTTTGTCATAATTAGCCGCTGCTACAAAGTTAATGTTAGTATCTTCAGTAGCAAAGCAATCTTTGTTGGCTGTGTAGTAAGCCGAACCCCGTCTTTCAATTTCATCCACACTAGAGCATTCATTCTCTAACAAAAATTTAGCAAAGGCTGAAGGAATAGATGACACAATTTTGTCTCTAATAATTAGATCTTCCAATCTCTGATAACTTTTTTCAATTTTGGCTGCTGACGTCCATTTGGTGAAAATATCTCGGACTAAGCAGAGGTAGTCAGAGAACGTTTGAGTCGGTTTTGGGCTCAATTTACTGAACTGTTCTCTGTAACCTGCCTCATCTAACATAAAATGTGCCATAATCTTAGATTTCAGATAATGGTAATCTTTTCTGAGGTCTTTGGGGATGGTTTCAATAACTTTAAGAGGTTCCCCTGACAAACTCCTCATGTACACAATATTCCATTCAGACAGTGGAACTTGATAATGTTCCATTAAAGTTTCAAAATTTTGGGTAAAGGCTGCAATGCAGTCACCCGAGGTATAATTACGTACAATACCTTGATATTTCTTATACTGGTTTTCTTTCTCCAGTCTCTCAGATTTCTTATACTCTTTGTTAATCGCAGTCTCAGTGTCAAGTTGTTTCATCTTCAACTGTAACTCCAGTTCTTCTCTCTTACTCTGAGCTGCTATTTCTGCCTTTTTCAACTCACTATCTATCTCAGCTTGCTTTGTCTTTGCAGTCAGTTCTAATTCGGCTTGCTTTGTCTTTTCAGACAATTCTGCTTGCTTTAAGGCTGTGTCTGCCTCTACTTGTTTGGCAGATATCTCTGCCTGCTTTAATGCTCTTTCAGCTGCTCTTTCTTCACGTTCACAGTATTCAGAGTATTTCTTCTCACTCCATTGTGTTAATTCATCACCATGTAACTGTAATTTTATCCCCATATCAATGAAATCAAATAATGAAGACATGATGGAAAAATGTCAATGAAATACCAGCCACACACAATATGTAATAAGTGGTTAGTAATCAACAATTTACAATCTGTTTATATGGACGATATGTGCCTAAAAATGCATTTTTAAAGTATACGAAAAGGAAAAGTATACTCAAGTGCCCTGGATGCGGTGAAGAACGGTTGGAAATCGGGCTAGGAACTGTAGGGTCGCTACCTCAGACTACAAATGACCTCTACGGCAAGGTTTCGGATGGTACGGAAAAACCTGCTTTTATTTTGGAAGAAGATAAATTAGCGTCTATTTGTTGGTGTGTGCCTGCTTGTCACTAAGTATTGATTAGGTTTGTATGGCGTTGAGTGTAATTGTATGTCGTAAGTTTGTCCGTCAACAGTTTTTTTTTTTTTTACAATACACGTTACTTTCTTTCCAAACACTTTTCGCGTTCCACAAACTCAATTCACAAAGACAATCTACAAGTATCTTACTACTCTACAACATTGATGACACATCACTTACATCAAGATGACATTCAGTAAGGACATGGACATCAAATTTACAAGATGGCGACAAGGTCAAAATGGCGACAAGATCACAATGTCGACAAGGTCAAAACGGTGACAAGTTTCACAAATCACAAATGTTTTACACGCTTACAGGATCAAACAGAATGTATGCATTGTACGTTTACAAATGGTCTTACACATGTTTAAATAATGTAGTAACAATCAAAATGAGCCTTCCATGATCACATTTAAGTTTAAATCTAATTAAATTAAACGTTCAACACGGACAAGCTATTCACGTTCAAATATAACTAAATTAAAGCTGGACGAGCCCTCCACGTTCACACATGTCAGGGTCTTAAACTTGGCTCGCTTTCCTAACAAGTGTGAGACAGTACAAATACAACGTGATTTGACGTAAGACTCAACGACACATCGTTCGGTGGATTTATTAACATATCAAATACAGAACGATGATCACAAATACATATAATGGATACTTTACAACTTACATCCACAATACAGTCACAAGTCTGACTCGCAAGATGTCCAGACACTCGCCTTTCAATACAGAAACCATACAACGCCTTTCTCACACGTCCGTCATGTTCCGTGTCCCAGAGCTGTCTGGACCTGGTTCGCAACTTGCCTCCTGCCTGACGTGGCGTCACGTGGCAGGCGTGCGTGTTGCGTTGGCGGCCTGACCGCTGGTCAGCCAGCGATCTCGCAGGCCGATAACTCCTATTTGCCTGGCGGCGCAACGAAGTTGTTGCATCCCTTACTGGGAGCTAAGTCGCCTGGCGGTCGTAACGATGTCCCTGCATCGCTGTCCCCTGTCGGACTCTGACAATGAGCAAGTACTCCGTGACAATGAGACCGCGTAGATGATCAAGTACTCTGAGACTCTGAGATCGTATCGATGACCAAGTACTCTGAGACTGAGACTTTAAGATGTGGTCAGGTACTCTGTGCTGGTGACTTTAAGTCGGTATGAATGATCAAATGCACTGTATTTAAGACGTCATACACGACCATCTATTTTGTGTTTGAGACGGTATAGGTGAACAATCAATCCACACTGGCATGTCAACAGGTGAAAGATGTTGCTGCTTCTTGAATTCCATTTCTAAACTTGTTTCATTGAAAATATACGTTCTGGACGTTTTGATTGACACTTGTTGTGTCAAAGTTTTTGAAAACAATTACTATTATAAATTAAACTCCTAAAATAAGGTGTTACACGATGCATAGCAGTATTAGTAGTAGTAGTAATAGTAGTAGTAGTAGTAGTAGTAGTAGTAGTAGTATAGTAGTAGTAGTAGTAGTAGTAAGAGTAGTAGTAGTAGTAGCAGTAGTAGTAGTAGTAGTAGTAGTAGTAGTAGGAGCAGTAGTAGTAGTAGTAGTAGTAGCAGCAGCAGTAGCAATAGCAGCAGTAGTAGTAGTAGCAATAGTAGTAGTAGTAGTAGTAGTAGTAGTAGTAGTAGTAGTAGTAGTAGTTGTTGTTGTTGTTGTTGTAGCAGCATTATCAGTAGTAGTAGTAGTAGTAGCAGTAGCAGTAGTAGTAGTAGCTGTAGTAGTAGTAGTAGTAGTAGTAGCTGTAGCAGTAATAGTAGTAGTAGTAGTAGTAGTAGTAGTAGTAGTAGTAGTAGTAGTAGTAGTAGTAGTAGTAGTAGTAGTAGTAGTAGTAGTAGTAGTAGTAGTAGTAGTAGTAGTAGTAGTAGCAGCAGTAGTAGTAGCAGTAGTAGTAGCAGTATCAGTATCAGTACAGTGGTGGTAATGAGAAGAAAAATGTGAATGAAGAGAAAAAAAGAAGTAGAATAGAGGAAGAAGAAGAGGAGAAGGTGGATGAGGAAGAAATAAGAGGAGGATTAATAGATGGAGGAGGCAGATGAAGACGAATAATAAAAATAAGAAGAAGAAGAAGAAGAACAACAACAACCAAAGTAAGAGAAGACAATGTTGAACCTTGATCGACTGGTATGATAACAGACTTTAAAAGTCGACAGGGTCGACTTCATTGCACCGGGTTTTATCCTATATGGCTCGGTCTCTTTCCGCAGCGCGGAAAGCGTCGCACCAAGCACGAACTCCGTAGCTTTAGCAACGACCCACATGAGTCTCCGAAAAATTTAAATCGTGAACCGAAGGACGCGGCCCGGAATCGAACCCACAACCTTCGCCACAGAGACTCCCAACAGACTTTATAACAGATAAAATATATTACTGACGTTCTATATAATTAAAGTGCTGTTTTCAATTGTACAGTTCCGGATCCTGTGTCAGATGTTAAACGATCGACTGAGACCACTAGAACAACTCAGAACATGTCTCAATGAACGGGCCAGCATGCAAGATGACAATGTCACAAAGGTTCGTCTTTTCAAAACTTCGGTAAAGCTGTAGAAATGAAAACAAATGGAAGAGACAATGCATGGGATTACAAGAATACAATCACAAAACATAGACTACATTTCAGCAAAACGATTTAATCTGCAAACAATAACCTTGAATTGGAAATGATCCGTGGTATTTTTTTGGAAGGGAAAGACACTAATAACGTATGAGAACATTGGTAGAAATAATGATTGAAATGAATAGACTTCTATATTTGTGCTTACTGACTACACTAAGATATTTGATAGGGTGAAACACGAAGAAATGATTACACTGTTAGGAATTGTTAACATAATGTAAACAATATGCGTTATGCTGATGACGTGGTTTTGGTCGTTGCAAATGAAACGATGTTACAAGAAATATCAATTATGAATGCAACAGAAAGTCAAAACAAAGGACTTAGTCTGAACAACCGAAAAACAGAAGTAATGTTTATTGCAAAGAACACTAGAATACGCAAATGTAACAACGTAAAAACAAACGTAATAGTTATAACAAAGAACCATTGTACACCCAAATGTAACAACAGAAAAACAAATGTAATGTTTATAAAAAAATAACACATGTAAGTCCAAATGTAACAACAGAAGTAATATTTAAAACAAAGAACAACTGTATATCCTAACGCAACAATACAACACCAGAAGTAATGGTTATAACAAATAACACTTGTACACCCAAGTGTAGCAAGAGAAAAACAGATGTAATAGTTATTACAAAGACCAATTGTACACCCTTTTTTTTTTCGCGTTTCCATCCTGTTTCAGGATATTGCGGTCAACACCAGCATCTTTCAGCTGTATGTTGATTCCTAGGCTAGATTACGCTCATCAGCACGCCACGACTTTCTGAGCGACCGGCTCCATACTCTCATAAGTCACTTTTGCGATTCGAACCACTGCTAATTCTCGTCGCGTCACGTGACGAGAGTATTCGGGGTTAGCGGAGAAAGCTGCTAACCTCTCGGCCATGGAGCCGGCATAAATTGTCACACCTACAAGTACAAAAGAAAAGCAGAAGTAATAGTTATAACAAAATACAGCCGCACAACAAAATTTAACAACACAACTACAGAAGTAATGATTTTAACAAATAACAATAGTACACCCAAATTTAACACGAGTTGATAGGGAACTGCACTGATAATATCATGAGCACGGACGGGGGAAGGTTCGTCGGCTGAGCTCGTCGCCTGCTACAGTAAGGGAAAGAGTGGCCACCTATGTCTCCGAGCATTCAGGCTTACACTAAAGTCAGGGACAGATTGGCCACCTATGTCCCCATGCATTTAGGCTTACACTAAAGACACGGACAATTTGGTCACCTATGTCTCCGTGTATTCTTGCTTACACTAAAGTCAGGGACAGATTGGCCACCTTTGTCTCCGTGCATTCAGGCTTACACTGAACACAGGGACAGTTTGGCCACCTATGTCTCCGTGTATTCTTGCTTACACTAAAGTCAGGGACAGATTGGCCACCTTTGTCTCCGTGCATTCAAGCATACACTAAAGTCAGAGACAGATTGGCCACCTATGTCTCCGTGCATTCAGGCTTACACTAAAGTCAGGGACAGATTGGCCACCTATGTCTCCGTGCATTCAAGCATACACTAAAGTCAGGGACAGATTGGCCACCTATGTCTCCGTGCATTCAGGCTTACACTAAAGTCAGGGACAGATTGGCCACCTATGTCTCTGTACATTCAGGCTTACACTAAAGTCAAGGACAGATTGGCCACCTATGTCTCCGTGCATTCAGACTTACACTAAAGTCAGGGACAGATTGGCCACTTATGTCTCCGTGCATTCAGACTTACACTAAAGTCAGGGACAGATTGGCCACCTATGTCTCCGTGCATTCAGACTTACACTAAAGTCAGGGACAGATTTGCCACGTATGTCTCCGTGCATTCAGGCTTACACTAAAGTCAGGGACAGATTGGCCACCTATGTCTCCGTGCATTCAGACTTACACTAAAGTCAAGGACAGATTTGCCACCTATGTCTCCGTGCATTCAGACTTACACTAAAGTCAGGGACAGATTTGCCACCTATGTCTCCGTGCATTCAGGCTTACACTAAAGTCAGGGACAGATTGGCCACCTATGTCTCCGTGCATTCAGGCTTACACTGAACTCAGGGACACATTGGCCACCTATGTATCTGCGCATTCAGGCTGACAGAATATGATGACCCTATCATTTCACAGACCCATGGCAGGATACTGCTTCTGGGCAAATTACAATTGTTATTTATTACACTTAATCCCAATGTGAACGGAACAAATCTGAAACACATCAACGTATTTAATTGTTTGGGTATTTTAATAAAAGTAAATAGAATAGGTATCTAGGATGTTAAATGTAGAATAGCACAAAGGCAGCATTTCACCAGATGGAGAATATTCACTGAATGTATTGTTTGTCAATCGAGGTGAGGAAAAGTTTTCTCTTGAGCTATATTGAGCCAATCTTGATCATGGACAATTGACAGACAAGTGAGGAATGACGTGGAAGCTGTGGAGATGTGGTTTTATCGAAGAATGATGAGAACATCGTGAACTGATAGAAAGAACAATGAAGATACCTTGAAAGAAGTTAACTTACAGAGACAATGCATGAATCACCAAAGAACGAGAAGTTGATTGTGAGCTTTACTAGAACGCGACTACAAGAAACAAAATGGACATTGCGGCTAAAGCCTTCGTCAGCACAGAACAAACAAACACAAACAGACACACAACTACACGAAAAACACTACATGAAAATTCAAAGGTTACTTATCTGAATCCTTGCTTGGTGAATGCGCCTTAGGCGCTTACCGTTTGATGTGGATGGAAAGAACCGGATGTATGGGTTAAAAGGGTCGAGAGGCGACAAGGATTGGCTTAGTCGCCCGATGGGAGGGATGGGGGGGGGGACGCCCATGTGAGCGAACTTTAAAAAGCGGATTAGCAGTGAACTATAGCCGGCTCTGTGGTCAAGGTTTAGTTCGCAATTTCGCATACCGAGTAGGAACACAGCTGCGGGCGCTTCGAATGCAGTCCGCCCTGCGTTGGTTTGCATTGAATGGCACGAGCTAGTCGCTCAGAAAGCAACGACAATCCACTGAACTCAAACTTGCCAAGAAATCACAAACGGCAAAAGTAATGCTGGGGTTGACTGCGACGTACTGTAAAGGATATGCTACCACATTTTTCTAGTGGGCTATACAACTGAGGGGATGGACAGGGGGAGGGGGAAGGTTGGAAGTTCAATGAAACTATGTTGAGCATTGATGCCTTTAGGTGAGAGTGAATCCAATTGGAAGATGAGGCGGTTTTCCAATGTCTTACCGATCACGTTCGTGAGATGCGCACGATTTGAGCGCCGTGACCTGTATGTCCGCCACTCCAAAGTGGTCAGAACTGTTAAAGTGTGTGGATACCGGTTTCTGGGCACCACTGTTGATATCAGAGAGGTGTTGCCTAAATCTGCCAGCCAGACGTAACTCACAGAGAGAACTGGTAACTGGTATCAGAAGTAGATTTGGGCACGTCATGAGAAAGGGAAGCTGGAGTACGTTATCACAACAACAATGGTGCTAGCCCGATATCTTTACAGAGCAATCGGTGCTCGCCGGATGACGTGGTCAATATCAGGCCGCCGCCTTTACGTCCGAGGATATTTCCTGTACCAATTTTAAGCTGGGTCCATCTGGATGTCCAGATCACTGAAAATATTTCCTCATCCAACGGTATTCGAACTCATTACCTCCGGATCCGGTAGACAAGCGTGCTAGACAATGTACAATCTTGACTCCATAGTATAGTATAGTATAGTATAGTATAGTATAGTATAGTATAGTATAGTATTTATGTCACTTTTGCAGCTGTCCCAGTTAATCCAGGAGGTAGCAGTTATGTCCCCGAGATTAAAACTATTAGGTAACTCTCACATCTTCTATACAGTTATCGTATCACTGTTTTTGACGTTGTTATTGTATATTGCGTTGCATGTGTTGCTTTTGTTGTTGTTATCGTCGATCGGTTGCTGTCTTGTTTTTGATCTTGTTGTTGTTGTTGCTGCTGCTGCTGTTCAAAACCAGACTTTAGATATCATGACTCTCCACCCATATGTGTCTTCTTACGAGTATTTTAATGGAGCTGGTGTTTTGTTGTTTTGTTGCACAGCTGTTTGGGATTATACGCCTGTAAGAGGGCAATCGAGAACATACAGTAACAAATGGACAGATAGTTAGTTAGTTAGTTAGTTAGTCGACAGATCATCCTCATTGCACATCGAACCATTCAGTCCATAAGTGCTCGGATCCCCTCCTCAGCAAATCCCGCAGCGTGTAGCGGCTAACGACGCCAGTTCTGTGTTGGTTTATCAATCTTCTTTGGCTTCCTGCATAGTGTTCTTGTTTGGCCACCCCTCTTTTAATTTGCTGCTCTCGCAGTCTGGCCATTGTTGTAGATTCACAGTCATCACTAGGTTCTCGCAAAAGTCTCACTTCTCGTAGAGCATTCAGAATGTCAGCCTGGTCCATGGCGCGTCCGCCCTCCACAGCAGCCTCACCTGCGAGCTTGTCAGCCCGCTCATTTCCTTGTACTCCCACATGCCCTGGCACGAAGATGAAACTAATATTTGCCAGCCGAGACCGCTCCAGAGGCAGCAACCATTCTCTTCGGATCGATCCCTCCTCTATCCTCTTGATCATGTTCATTGAGTCGCTAAGGAAACAAGCCCTAGTGAATGTCTGTGTCTCGAGCCATGTTATTGCTTTACTTACTGCCATGACTTCCATGGTCAGGCTACTTGTGTTTCAGTGAAAGCACCAGAGTCCTCCTTCACAATTCTCTCTCCGGCCCGAGCTGTAAAGGCCCATGAGCTTCTCACATGTCGGACGACCGACCCATCTGTGTAGATGACCGCGTCACCGTCTAGCGAATTCTCGAAAATCAACGCTTGTACTTCAGCCTCAACAGCAGCCGGATTTTCTTGTCTGCATTTTCTATCTAGTTTGATGCAAACTGAAAAGGATGTGCAGAAGTCTGTTGGCACTTGCACCCACTCCTCGCCAGATTCTAAGTCCTCAAGTGAACACACCTGTTGAAGAATGTCTTCGGCTTGACCCATCCACGACCGTCCTCTTTTTAACCTGCTGCCCTTCACCTTCCTAATTTCACTATGCAGTGGATGTTGTGTGTTTGCGTTAATTCTGAGGTAGGCGCGTGCCCTGCAAACTTGTATTCTCTCTTCAATGGTTGGAAAATCAAGAAGGTAGCGCAACGCCCTGCATGCTGTATCTCTTGTACATCCAAGAATAATGCGCATAGCTTCATTCTGTATCATTTCCATCCTTTCTATCTGCTTATGGCTGAGAGTCAGGATTGCCATTGCATACTCCAAAACAGACATGACCAGCCCCTCGTTAAGAAGACATAGATGGCGCTGCTCACAGTTTGCTGCCGCCATCACCCGCATCGCAGCCAAACCCCGCTTGGCCTTTGTTATCACCTGGTCTATGTGCACATTATAAGCAAGGCTTCGATCAAACCGTATCCCCAGGTAATTCATTGCCTGCGTTCTTTCCACCGTCTCTGAACACAGCATTACAGTTGGTGTTGGAGTGTTGACAATATGATTATTCAACGATAACCAAGTCACTGTTGCCTTTCTTGTGTTGACCATTGCCCCAGCTTCATCACACCAAGTACTTATGCGATTGAGTTCGGTTTGTAGTTCCACAGCAACCTCCTCTCTATCCTTACTGTGACGATACACTAAAACATCATCGGCATATGACAATGTCCTGCCAGGTCCAGTGATCTGCTCACTGGTGATTCTCACTGTGTAGGCGTTGAACAGTACCGGAGATAATGGTGATCCCTGTGGTAGGCCAGGATATATTGTTGTTGGTTCCGAAGTCCAACTGCCACATCTAAAAACTACTTTCTGTTGGAAGAGGGCTGCAGCGATCCAACTAAGAAGGAATGGACTTACGTTTAGTTTAAGAAGCTGAAACATTAAAAAATCCAGTGGTACTCTGTTGTATGCGTCCTCAAGATCAATCGCTGCAGCAACAGTTTCAGTGCCTGAGTGGAAACCTTCATAGACATCATGGGCAAAGACTGCTGCATTGGTCCAGGTTTCTTTTTTGGACGGTACCCACCCAGGGTAGGTGGGAAGACACCTTGCCTCTCTAGCTGGCTTGATATTTTCCTGGCAATTACCTTCTCCAGCAGCTTGCCTATTGTATTCTGCATGGTTATAATTCGATATCCCTGAATTTTTTTGTGGTCTTTGTCAGGCTTCGGCAAGGGAATCAGATAGCTGTGTAACCATTCCTCCTTGATGCTAGCACTCCCTATACTGTTGTTGTACATGTCTGCTAGTTTCTCTAGCTCCTTGTCGGTACACCTATTGATGTCGTCGTATCTTATGCCATCAGGACCTGGAGCACTGTTTTTTGATCGTCGAAGTACAGCATTGATTTCTTTCACTGTCACTGTGTCTTCATCCGAAGTGTTCTGGGCCTTGCATCTGTCTGAGGTGACCTCCTTGGCCAGATTTCGGCCTCCCATGTCTGTCTGGTTGCTCTGCTCAAGGTAGCGTTCAAAGAGGGCTTTTCCCTTGTCCTCGTCAGTCCTCTGCCAGATGAGGTCAGCACCTTGGAAGTCAGAAATGCTCTTATTCTTGACTACACCACTCATGCTTTTATGTAGTCGCCAGAACAATTTCAGTGACTTGTCTGTGCTTACTCTTTGACACACCTCTGCCCATTTTTCGCTTTTAACCACCTTGACCAGTTTTTTGAAATAGCTTACTTTTGTGTGCATCTCTCTTTCTAAGTGCAAGCAGGGACTAGGATGACCAGCTCTGTTCTTCTTGGCATTTTGCCATCTCCTTACAGAACTACGCTTATCCACCCAAGCCTTCTCCACCTCGAAACTCCACCACGGTGGCTGCTCCCAGCTTTTTTTCCTGCCCTGAAACGTTCTGCGCTTGTCACGTCTTATTTTACTCACCACATCTTGCCCTGTACTATTTCTGTCAAACTGGAACGTCTTTACCTTTAGCTTGTGCTGCCTGGTTCTGCCTTTCTCCACCAATATGCTGCAAGGGTGGTGGTCGCTGCCGTGGTGTCCTAGGACACCCCATCTACACACTGTAGTGAGTGAAGGTGAAACTAGCGCCAGATCAATAGCACTGTCCTCATCGCCTGGACGGCTTGCTGTCCTGGTGACACAGCCACTGTTGATACAAACCAGGTCGATGGTTTCCAGTACAGTCTCGAGCTTCTCCCCCTGTGTATTGGAGGAAATGTTTCCCCATGATCTGAATTTAGCGTTGAAGTCACCACAGAAAAGTAACATTTCTCTCGTGGCCTAATATGCCACTTAAGCACTGCCACTTCTGGGCGTCCACACTCGCATTGCGGGCATAAACATTAACCAACACGAATGGTATACTGGAATGAACTCTCAACGCCTGTATTTGTATATCGTCACTGTCCCAACTGGACATGTCTAGCTCTGACGCCACCATGCTGTCGCGAACGAGAATCGCCATTCCCAGATATCGTCTGTTGTAGAAACATTTGAAGCCGGCAATTTGGAGTAGCTGATCGCCCAGTCTCGTCTCCTGGAGTGCTACAATGTCTTTCTTGTAAACTAGGGTTTCTAAAATAGAGCCCCGTTGTTTTACACTGGCACAGTTCCAATACAGAATACGGATATTCCTGAGCCCTAGACGGTGACACTTGAGTCTAAAGCGTCTCAAACCACCACGCTTACCTTGCTTCTTTTTGCCTGCGCGGCTTCCCCGCCGCCTCGTTAGGTTGACTGCTGACCGCTCGGAGAACACACGTTGTTCCGCCATGTTGAAAAAACGAAAACACAGACTGAGAAACCACACACGCTGCTGAAAATTCACTCAAGGATGGCTTCGCTCGATGCACGAACTCCGTAGCACCCGCGCAGATCTTGAGTAGAAACTCCTGGTTTTACATCCTGGCACACCAATTACACGCAAGAGATGAATAAATCCATCCCCTACGCGAAAAAGTTAACGAACACAAAACAACACGACCGTCCGTCGCCATCTTGAAACCGGAAACTATTTTATCCCTAAAAGTGGACAGATAAATGGACAAAGATCTAGAGGATGACAGTGAGGGATGATTCCAGACAGCCTTCCATCATGGCATCGACACATGTTCGATGTCTGCAAACGAATTTTGCTTGGCGAGCTAAATTACTGACCACCTAATCTTCCATGTAGAGGTCAGCGAGCTAAATACTGACCACCTACACTTCCATGTAGAGGTCAGCGAGCTAAATATTGACCACTAATCCTCAATGTAGAGGTCAGCGAGCTAAATACTGATCACCTAATCCTCCATGTAGAGGTAAGTGAACTTAAATACTGACCACCTAATTCTTCATGTAGAGGTCATGGCCGTGGATCATTGTTTGTTTGTTGTTGTATGGAAAAATAACAGCACTTTACATAATATAATCTTGGCGTTGACACATGTGAACTCTGAATGGATACTATTGGACTTCTGGATATATGGGTATAACATATGAGCCACCTTAAGACAATAAGATTGGCCATTGTCCCGCGGCCATTGTCCCGCCCATAACCGTCCATACACTTTAGTATATATATATATATATATATATATATATATATATATATATATATATATATATATATATATATATATATATATATATGTATATGAGGTTAGTATGTATGTGTGTGTGTGTATACATATATATATATATATATATATATATATATATATATATATATATATATATATATATATATATATATATATATATATATATATATATATATATATATGTTTTTTCTTGTTGCATATTCCGTAAAGGAATGCAGTCAACACCATCATTTTTCAGCTGCTCTCGATGTACAAGGCAGGTTTTACGTTCAGTAGTTTGCCATTGCTTTCTGAACGACCCGCTCACATACCCCCGTAAGTTACCAGCGCAGCGCGAAATGCTGCCGATTCTCGCAGCTGCTGTTTTCCCCACGTAGATATACGGGATTACCAACAATGTCGCAAACATCTTGGCCAGGGGGACCTGCGCGAAGACCGACGAAGGTGAACTATTCAGGCCGAGAGAGGGATCACGCTGCATGTGCAACACATGATCTCTATATTTTAGCCCAGGCTTTGTGTTATGAGGAGGCAATAACTCCAGCCCTGATCTTAACCTTTCTCAGAATCAAAGCGAGAGGTAGCAGTTACAGGTTATAAGTCCTTGTCAATTGGTGTAGACATGGGGCACCACGGGTTGCCTCTGACGATGGGAGAACACTACATATATCTGATCAGCTACCGCCCGCCTCAAGCTGGGCAGCCCCCGACCAACTGGGATCCGCCACAGACTGCCTGCTTCAATGGGTGCTTGGAGCTAGGACACAATCTGAATTGCAGGCTATGAAATCAATGCACTAAGTACTTCTAGAAATAAAAATAGAAACCTCACGCTACGGCTTGCAACCTGAAACGTAAGAATACTGACGATGTGAGAAAAACGGCAGTGATTGATGCCGAACTCAATCGTCTTAACATTGATATTGCTGGCCTGCAGGAGGCTCGCCTCGCCGGGGAAGCTTCACTCAGGGAATATATTTACACCTTTTGTTTTTGAAAGCGTAGAGGAAGCAGAAAAAAGGCAACATGGTGTGAGCTTTGCAGTGAAGAATTCGCTTGTGATGTTATAACAAATATCACACCGACAAAGCAACGAAGGTTTCCACCGATCTGCCGTGAAACCATCCAAATTGTTAGAATTTAACTGTTATCATGCAAATATTTAATTTCGAAAACACTGAACTTAATTATTAATCCAAAGTTCAAATAATCAAAAATATCAATCATTATCATGCAACATTCATCAAGTTCGCTAATCAAGGTTAGTATACTTTATCACTGAGTTTATACTTACATACCCAGCTATCTAAGGATGTTAATTTATTAATATCATAACATACGCAAAGTTAATTATAACACCACATAATTCACTAATTATTGATGTAATCATATTATCCTGTAATCACATATTAAACATTCAATTCACAAGCATAATATTTACTAATAAATTATTCTTCCTAATTACTAACGTTTTCCAATCAACTAATGCATACATCGCTCATAAATAATCTACACGCAACGTATACCACCAAAATTCTGTAATAATATTTATGTAACCATTCATTATCAGCTGTGGTATAACTAATTTAACTTAAATATAAAATAATAAATTCAGTAATATATTAAATGTTGAGCACAACCCACTACTGGCAATGCTGATCGTATTCTGGTATGAACCTAAGGCCTATCCACGTCAATATGGAAGCACTAGACTCGAGTTTCGCCCTCGTTTGAGCTCGTCAGTAGTGCATATCCCTGACCGGAACCGGAAACAAGCCCCGGATCGCTGACGTGTGAAGCGGGTGTGTAACCACGCGGCACACGTTGGACACACAGCCAAATTATCATAACAGAACATCACAACGTCACCCATCGTAGGCTATGCTCAAGATTGCCCAATCGCCGCGACTGACGTCCGTCATATAATTTGATTATACTGATCTATTGGTTTCCGCACATAAACACTAATTAATTGTTATGCTAACTCCTAAATTCATTAATCTGTTGATACCATACTATCTTAAAATAGCATAACATTTCCTCTATCTATGGTAAAATTCAGGAATATAAAGCAACTGAATTATAATTTTACACAAATTAATATATATTTATATGCTCATTTGCTGCATCTGCTATAAGTTCTTAATTAGTAACGTATTATTTTGTCATAGGTTGATCTACACACCGATCTGTTAGTCGTCTTTTAAATGTTGAAACCATATATCATCCTAATACATTCTTATAAATCACTTGATTAATCTGAAAGCTTTTTTACTCAAAAGTTAATTGCATATCTATGCAATCCTGTTATGTAACAGTCTAACCACTTGTCAGATCATCAGAGTCACTAGTGGTCATCATGAATTGACCAATCTCTCGCTTCATCCGCAAACAATATAAATTAGTTGCAACAATCACTCGTCCCAGAAAAGGACAACAACCTAGCAGACTTATTAAGTAGACTATGGGGGACAATACTTAGAGACTGTGAGACTGTGACAATCTGTATGCATAAGTGTAAAAGAGGAGATACAAAGTGTGTTTGATACCATTTGAAATGTATTAGGATGATCTCTCTTAATCTGCAAACACTCTAAATTAGTTGCAACCATCACTCGTCCCAGGTTTGCAAGGATATTATTGGTCAACCATGACAGCTTTATACTTCCCCACCGCCCAAGTCTGATCAAACTTAATTTCTTAATACTGCAAGCCAGCGTCATGGTCTGACAGTCTGCCCATGCGTTGCCAAGCCAATTCAACACTGTCGTTATAGTCTTAACACCCAATTCACGAATAATTGCAGTGAGTAATATTTACAACTTCATGTCTGTGATCGCTTCTATCCGACTTGAGCTGATCCATTATGCTCCAATATGTGGTAGCTCTCACTGTATTTACTTTCTAAACTCTATATCATTTCTACATAATCACATAATCAATCAATGATATCTAGTTAATTCATCTGCAATGTGTGTGTGTGTATATATATATATATATATATATATATTATATATATATATATATATATATATATATATATATATATATATATATATATATATATATATATATATATATATATATATACTCAGGAAATAAATGACCGTAGACCCCGAGGTAGACCAAAAAGACGGTGGAGAGATAATATATATACAGACCTACAAGCACTTGGAATCAACGACTGGCAAGAGAAGGTCCACCAGAGAGACGAATGGAGACGGACTGTATCTGCAGCAAAGAACCTCAATGGCTCGGAACGCTGAAGAAGATATATATATATATATATATATATATATATATATATATATATATATATATATATATATATATATATATATATATATATATATATATATATATATATATATATATATATATATATATATATATATTCTTTGCAATGAATTCTTTTTCAGTTAATAAATAATACAATTCAATATAATCAATAATTACAAAATAATGGTAATATTTAACATGTATCAACTAATTATTAATCTTATATTGGAAGGCAACCTGAAGGAGCTGAGAGCACAGGTCAAAAACCTAGAAGACAAAAGTGACAAAACGCAAGAAACCCAGATAACGGCCGTTCAGCGCATCCTGGACGACCTGAAGCAAGTCCAGCAGAAGATAGAGCAGGATGTCGCTCGAATGGCCGCCATAAAAGCTGACACTGACAAAACCCTTCTGAAAATTCAAGAAGAAAGAGCAAAGACAGAAGAAACGCTGAAACAAATCCATGAAGAAAGAGAACAGATAGAACTGCTAAAAACAGATAAAGAACTAGAAAATGCAAAGACCCAGACAGAAGAAGAAACACCAGAAGAAGAAATGAAATAGCAATTGAACTGGATATGGAAGGCTACCCAGATCAAGACCAATTCTGTCCGGGGATTGAAAATCGCCCCCCACCAAGATCGAACTATAGAGACAACACACAAAACCAACGTCGAACAAGAAGATTCGACGAAATCCCAAGACGTGGAAAGAGGAGAAATAACAGGTGGGATGACGAATGGTAGAGCTCCCTGAAGGAAACAGCACCATATAACGGGGTGGGTACACAATAACTCCAGGCCTCAGCAAGTGCGCGACTCTGTCCAGACATGAAGTACCTTATCAAGACAGGAATGAACGAAATCAACCAATCAGAAGCCAGAAAGCTGACAACAAGCAACCAGATGTACGAAAGAATCAAAACAAGCTACACAATATAGGACCCAAATACAACTAAACTGCGTTAGTCAACGGTTGATCGGGGCCATTCGTATCCGAGGATGAGATGAGATTATTAATCTTTATAATTTATCCTTTAATCAAATATATGTAATCTATTAATGATCTTCATAATCTATCTTATTAAATACCTTTAATTTATCAGTAAAATTAATAATTAATTAATTAATAATTAATAATCTTAATATAATAACATGCATTATTTGTATTGATTTAATACTTCATAAATACAATATCATGAAATGAATTTTATTCATATATTTACTTTTCCAATTACTTAATAATCAAATATATTTATTTTATCAGGTAATCAATCAGCTGTTATTATCAAATAACACATAACTGATTAATAATATTGTTCTAACATCAATCTGACATGCAATCAAAAAGCGCAAGCATTAATTTCTATGAATACTGCATGATAGGGACTTTAAGTATTGAATTCTATGCACCAAATTCTGTTGCCGAGGGTGCATGCACACTCTTTATATGTCTTACAACAAGTTCCTCGTTCCACTAACAACCATTTGATGACCTAGTTATAGTCTCCAACAGTCAAACGCTCCATCTTAGCATCCACTTCTATCTCTCGACGCACAGTCGAACGCTAGTTTATGTGTCTAAACAATTCTATTGGTACTAGTACAATGACGTTTCTATATACCTATATAACTAAGCATATGCTGAGCACTCATCCGTTCTCCGACCACTAACTCCAAGCATTACTATCACCATAGAAAATCGGTCTAAGAGGAGAGTTCTCTTCAACGTCATGATAATCTTTTCTCCATATGGATAAATTGATTGCTATTCGTTTCCTTCACATTTGTTCCTACACAATCATGTCTCCTCGAGGGATAATTCTTAAAAGATTATATAATATTAGAGATGTGTCCTGGCATAACTATAGTGTATTGCCAAATGACAATGGATTCGAACCTTGGACGACAATTGTCAGTTGGGGATTGTCCTAATCTGATCAGCTTAGAAGAGTTCGCCTTTGATGTCGATGCCTTCTAGTGTATTTCAATATATAGTTACTGCTTGTACCTGAAATAATACTTAATAATAAAATAACAATGTTTCATATCATGCAAGAATCATGACGATAATTCAAATAACTCTGCATGCAAGAAACTCGTTCAACCAAAAATATTAAATGAAAACTTTATATGTACATAAAGAAAATCATGCTTAAATATAACTCTTACTAATGTTTGATCACAAAATCATACAGGAATTTATTTCAAATCACACCAGTGTTTTCCCCCAGTCGCTATGCAGTTCGGTATCAGGGGCTTGTGATGTTATAACAAATATCACACCACCATAGTACGAAGGCAGATAAGAATTTCATGAAAACATTAATCATCAATCATCATATAATATCACATCATATAAGGTGATGATCGCAACATCATATTATCAAAGGTTATAATAATAAATTCATAAAGTCACCACACATCTATCATCAGAGAGTATTACAGTACAAGAGGGCAAAGAGAAGCGTGAGTGAACTAAACACTAGTAAGACCTAACAGGACCACATATTATCAGTTTTTGTTACATGTCAACGGTAAACTGACCGAATAGACTGTCAAAATGGTTGCACCATTTTGAAAAGAGTGGGGGGGGGGGCATAATGCCATCCACCTAAAAGACTCGAGAAGGAGTCACACGGTACAAGTGACAGTGGACAAGACTAGACCATGAAAGAGTTGTTGGTAAATAACAATCACCACGAAAGCGTGGCACGGTAGAATAGATCTAGTGACAATTGATCAACTACAGAACTAGAGGCCAAACAAAGGTAAACCACTCACGCGACAAGGGCCCCAAAACATCACTTGAAGGGACGGAAGTAACGTCAGGGACAATAAATCGCTGTCAGACATTTAGGCTGAGAGGCAGCTAGGGTGAGGTCGAAAAGCGTTCTCAGGCGCTCCCGAAACGTCAAACCATCAAGATTAGGATAGCGATTAAGACAGCCGATATGTAATACAGCAGGCTAGGACATTAAACCAGGTTTCTGCTTTGACAGCAGTCCAGGCTCAATGAATATCAACCGTCAACTGCTGTTGTGTGTTCACCCCAAGATGGCCAGACAGGGACGTAAGTTGACTCTTTTAGAACTTACCATATTATAGACTAAAAGAAGACAGCGTCACTCGAGGCGATAGCGTAGGACACCTAAGACTACAAGCTATTACACCAGTCATCTCATAAATATATATGATTCTTCTACCCTCCGACAGAATGAGAGGATGATGAGACAGTGGGAGAATGAGTGATGTCACAATGTCGAATAAACTTGGTGATCAAACGCTAGGACGCTTGTATTCGCACTTTTTCTATAACTACTGAATATTTGTCATGAAAGAGGTCACGTACTACACGACGAGCCTAACCAAGAACGTGGCAATAATCAAGTTTAATGGTGCAACTTCAGAAGAGTTTGAAATCGAGAGTGGAGTTAAGCAAGGTTGTGTACTAGCTGTTACCCTCTTTGGAATATACTTTTCACTTCTACTGAAATATGCCTTTCATGATCAGGATGGTGGTATATACATTCACTCACGCTCAGATGGCGGACTCTACAATGCTCAGAGACTGAAGGCTAAGACCAAAATTAGGAGGGTACTGATCAGAGAGATGCTTTTTGTAGATGATGCTGCAATTAAAACGCACTCTGAGGAAGAATTATAACGTCTACTATCTGCATTCTTCAATGCTTGTTCTGAATTTCTTTTAACAATTAGCAAAAAAAGACATAAAGACACAGATTACGTCACAAGGTGCAAATAGGGTTACATCAATTTTTATTGACGACGCCGAAAAGCATATAGTAAACCATTTTACATATCTAGGATCATAGAAGCACAGAACCGTAAATTATGGAGGGAAAACAATATCAAGTAATCGGTTCTTGTATTAACGCGATCTTGAAATAATCCTTGAATATAACGTCACGAGTACGCTTAATCTCCCGATCGCGTTTTGTGTGGTCCTGCAGCCAATTTGAAAATGCCAATCTGTGGTTTTCACCCCCCCCCCCCCCGGAAACCCTAATATTCCCCTTGTGGAGGGGGGGGGGGGAATTCCCCACCGGTTGAGAACCACTGGGATAGATGAATGGATAAACAGATAAACGAAGATAGGGTGATATGTTTCTTGACAGCCTTTGCCCAAAGCATTGAATAAAATTACCTCAGTCATTGATACATTCTCTCGGAAATCATGAAATGCGGAGAAGTGTTTTCACCCATGTCACCTGGCGAGACATTTAATGATCATGCTGATGATGATAGTTAGCATTAGCATAGTTAGGCATTGTTGTTTTGTTTTTAACAAGAGAATGAAATGGAGAGAAAACTTGCGTTGATTCTTTTACAGAAGTGAAATCTCAAGGAACTAGATGTGGATTTACTACTTGCACGTGGTTTACATGCGACATAGTTGGCTTTTCTACAATAAATCACTACAAGAGAACGACCTGCAATGTTGGCGAAAACTTTAATGCAGATAACGGGGTATTCACAGCTCCAGTTGATGGACTCTATGTGGCATCTATTTCATTATGGGTCTCGGAGAACGTATATACGAGTGTTAGTGTCGAACGCAAGCACAGTCTGGATCAAGAGTCAAGTACTTCAGTGTGTAAGAGTTCTGCTGTGACGAAACAAACAACCGGTTGTGGTGTGAGTGTTGTTGACATGAAGGCTGGTGAAGTGTTGTATTCAAGTGTGTTTCGCACGGAGCAGACAAAGTATGACCACATGGTTTTCTTTTCATGTTTTCTATTGGGATGAGTTCTATGACATGGGAGCCACGTTAACCTAGTGGCTAGACACTTGCCTGTCTCATTGGTGGTCAGGTGTTCGAAATGCAGGAGGGCGGATTGGAATTGTTAAACTTGACCTGGGCTCACAGGTGGACCCAGCCCAAAATGGCTACAGGAAATATCTTGGGAAGTAAAGGCGGTCGGCGTGACACTGACCACACCAACCCCGAGTGTCGTGGGGTCTATACAAACATGTGTCTGGTCTATACAAACATGTGTCTGGTCTATACAAACATGTGTCTGGTCTATACAAGCATGTGTCTGGTCTATACAAACATGTGTCTGGTCTATACAAACATATGTCTGGTCTATACAAACATGTGTCCAGCAACGCTATGTGCCTTAAGTCTGGTCTATACAAACATGTGTCTGGTCTATACAAACATGTGTAAGGTCTATACAAACATGTGTCTGGTCTATACAAACAATTGTCCAGCAACACTGTGTGCCTTGAGGCGAGTAAAAGGGACCACGTTTATATGGCATAGTTGTCAGAATCTTATATTAGGCTCGTTGGCTAACACATGTGAGACAGTACAAGTACAAACGTTATTCGACGTAAGACACAGCAACACAAGTTCTATGGATTTATTACCACAATAAATACATAACAATAGTTACAGCAATGTACAACATATAACAACTCACTACCACAATACAGCTCATAGGTCTGACGCTCACAATATCAGTCGTTCAGCTCACAACCACGGAGATTCACACAACGCCTTGCTCTCGACACACACGTCCGTTCAGATGTCCAGTCACAGATAGGTCTGAGATTATCACACACACTGCCCACTGCCTCAGGTGGGGTCACGTGGCTTTGCGTCGTCTGTCGTCAGCGCTGGTCGCGTGTCAGGTAAGAAACTTGCCAGCCGACAACTCTTGTCCGCCGGGTGCCGTAACGATGTCACTGCTAGGCTCTGACATTCTCCCCGGGTACTTCAATGAAAGATGCCATCTTTCATTCATGATGTATGTATATACTGGGGTAGTGTTAATTTCATGTCAGAGACTACTTTTTCCCAGTGTTATGCATGAAAATACATATAAGGCATAGAAATATATACAAAAAAAATGTAAGTTGCATTGAAATGACAAATGAAGTACAATTTTTAACACAATTCAGGTTTCATCCCCCTGATGCCTGGTTACCTTCATTGCAATAATACCCAGTCAGATCAGTAGTTCCAGCTTCACGCATCTACCTCGCAGCCATTTTGAAAAAAACGTAATAATATGATTCGTTTTGCAACAACCATCTAGGCCAGACTGAAATACGGCTTTGTGTTAGTCGTATTAAACACTTAAACTCTGCCCTTATTTGGTCAGGAGCTCTTATGTTGGTTTGCAATGTTGGCAGCTCTATGACATGCTTGGTGGACGCCTACCTGCTGTGCCAATCATTTGAGCAACAAAATGTCTATCTATACAATACACATTAATGAATATGTTTCAAATTATGGCCCTTGATGTAATTCACAAATGCAAGGGAAGTAATTTTGACATTTAAGAAATTTCATACATTACAATAATCATTTAATTTCTTAGCGTCATTGCTTGACGTTTCTTCATATTAACGAGAAAAAGTCGGTAATATGAATACGTTAATCAAGATATGATTCTAAGATTACACTAATCAAAATAAATATGTACACAATTTGTATATTATATTTTATAGATTGAAAAAGATTTTACAAGTGTCATAAATTTTTGGAAGTTTTTACATAGTCTGCTAATTAAGTTATACTTTTTAAACCACACCGGAAATGCACACGAAACGAAAAATTTGGTTGATGTTACATTTTCCGAACACAAATGATCCGGTTTTATTTCGGAACTGATAGTAGAATGTTCTCACAGTTCTTGTCTGATGTTATTGTAAGACAACGGATTATGATGGAATGTTCTTATTTCCCATGTGTTCACACGTCGAACAATTTGGATCACATTTGCTGTAGAGGTGATGTAGGAGTCAATGTTCGGTCTACATTTGCACATGTTAAAATATCACGGTGAACAAAAATCACCCACAAATGTCACAATAGTAAAGTTCGCTTCTGATAATTGGTTAAGCGTTTGTGACACTGTTGTTGGTGTCTATCTACAATTAATATCGTTCTCATTCTAACACACACTACACAATTATACTACACTCATTACATGACTTGATTAAAATAAGTATATTATACATGTCGGTATGCAAACCGTATCACAATTTTGATTATTGACCTTACACAGTAGGTGAATGGAAAAATTCACACATTGGTGGCTGTGTTGGGCTGAGTGTAATATTACACAGTGCACTCAGACATTGCTTACTGGGTCTGTCGGACAACGGGACAAAAGGTCGGCGATTGTATTCATTCTGCCGGGAATATGGCGAACTTCAAAACTGAAATTCTGAAGCTTTAAGGACCAGCGAGCAATCATGTTATTTGATGGTACTGTGGAATTGATATACCTTAATGGACTGTTGTCAGTTTCGATGATAAAGTGACGTCCTAGAAGATATTTGGACAGCTTTGTTACACTTTCTACTAAGGCCAATGCCTCTAACTGCGGAATGGACCAGGCCCGCTCTCGGGGTCTTAGTTTTCTTGATAGAAAACAGACGGGATGCAAGATGTCGTTGTATTCCTGCAACAGGACTGCACCGATCGCAATGGAGCTAGCATCTGTTCTCAATCTGAAAGGTAAACGAATGTTGGGCAATTTAAGGATGAGATTAGGTGTATTCTTATCAGAAAAATGTGCCAAAACTTTATCAAATGCATTTCGTAGGCATTCATCGTTTACAACTTTTTCGGGTTTATTCTTGGTTAGTAAATTAGAAAAAACCTCAGTTAGCTCTGAAAAATCAGGAATAAAGTTTCTGTAATAATTAATAAGTCCCAGCAAACTGCGGACTTGTTTCTTATTTGTTGGAAGTGACAGTTTTAGAATTTTCGAGACAATTTTGTTGTCTGTCATGACAAAGCCATTGGATATTCTGTACCCCAAAAATGATATCTCTTGGTAAGCCATGCTCACCTTTGAAGGCTTCACTGTCAGTCCGTGCTGTCTGATACGTTCTAGTGTCTTTTCCAGTATCTTTATATGTTCCGTCATTGTCTCTGTATGGACACAGATGTCGTCAATATAGGAAACTATATTAGGGATGTCAGATAGGAGGAGTCGTGTCATGCGTACAAATGTGGCTGGGGCATTGACTAGCCCAAATGGAAGTTTGCACCATTCGTATAGTCCCCAAGGCGTGGCGAAAGCTGTTAGATGTCTGCTGTCTTCATGTACAGCAATCTGCCAGTAACCTTTAGCCATGTCAAGGGTCGTGAAGAACTTAGCGTCAGTCAGTTCTGTCAGAAGATCGTCCGTATTTGCCATTGGTTCAAGATCTAAAACAGTTATTTTGTTCAGTTTTCTGTAATCTATGCAAAGTCGTATTGTGTTGTCCTTTTTCCGTACAATGACCATGGGTGAAGAGAAGTCTGATAGGGATCGTCTGATGATGTTGTTTTTTTCTAAGCTGATGATTTCCTGATGTAGTTGTTCCTTGTAATGTAATGGTATGGTGTATGGTCTGCATCTTATGGGTGTGTTTGATGTGAGTGTGATGTGATGCTGTACTAACTCTGTTTGTCCTGGGTTGTCTGAAAAGATGGTGTTGTACTCTTGTATCAACTGTTTGCAACTGTTTGTCTCTGCTTGACTTAGGTTTGGATTGATCTTGATCTCCTTCAAGCAGTTTGTCGTGTCTAATGTAGGTGTTGGAATCTCGTCGCTAGAATCGTCATCTTCGTGATCTATTATCACGGTGCAAGCTGTCGTATCGTCTTGTTCGTTGTCTCTGTTGAAGTATGGTCTTAGCATATTGATGTGAAATATTTTGTGTTTGTCTTTTATCAGGATTTCGTAGTCAACAGGAGAGATTTGTCTTGTCACTTTAAAAGGTCCCTGCCAAGAATCTGTCAGTAGCTGTCTGTCACTAGGTAGTAGTAGTAGTACGTCCTGTCCAGCTGTCAATGTTATAGTCCTGTTACCTTTGTCTGCGTATTGTCTGTAAGTAGCACCAGATAGTTTTAGTGCACTTTTAGCAATTTCACATGATTTCATTATCCTTTCACGCAATGATGTTACATACACAAATGATGATATGGGTTTCAATACTGGAGTGGACTCAGTTAACATTTGGTGATAAATTGTTAATGGGCCGCGTGGTTTGGCACCATAGATGAGTTCAAAAGGAGAGAAACCGGTACTAGAATGTGGTACCTCGCGATAAGCAAAAAGGACAGCTGGTAAGTATAGATCCCAGTTATTGGGGTGATCTTGAGTTACTTTGGCTAGCATGTGCTTCAGATCCCCGTTAAGCTTTTCTATTATCCCGCTCGAGTGAGGATGATAGGGGCTATTGAAGACTTGCTTCACTCCTAACATTTTAGTGAAAGCTTGAGTGGATGCGGCGATAAATTGAGTGCCTCTATCAGACTGGATCGTATCTGGAAACCCAATTCTGGAGAAAATATGGAAGAACACTTCCATGATATCGTTGGCAGTAATGTTCTTTAACGGAATCGCTTCTGGCCAGCGACTACATTGATCAATAATTGTTAGTATATATTTATTCCCTCTAGTAGTTGTATGACTAAGAGGGCCCACAATGTCAACTGATAATTTTTCAAAAGGTCGACTGGCTAAGTCAGTGACTTGTAACTTTGCCTGTGGGTGTTTACCTTTCTTTACCAGTTTCTGGCATGTATCACAACTTCTGCAATATGTTTTTATGTCATTACAGAATTTTGGCCAATGAAACTGTGTCAATAGTCTTGACCTGGTTTTAACATATGCCATATGACCTGCAAAAGGTATATCGTGAGCAAGATGTAAAGCTTGCTTGCGATAAGTAGTTGGTAACACAGTTTGCTTTGTTGTAACGTCACCTTTGGTGTAGTACCTGGTGAGTATATCATTATATAAAGCAAAATGCCATTTAGCATTTTTCGTTACTCTTGGCTTTTTGCCGATCAGGTCAAAATACTTTGACAGTGAAGGATCAGCTTTTTGAGCTGTTATGAATGTTTCCTTCATCGAGTCACTAGGTGGTACTTCTGGGCTAAGCATTTGAATAGCCTCAGTTTGGTTACTATCATCTTGCACTCTAGCAGTAGCTCTTGTTACTGCGTTCACACACTCAATGACATCAGATGATGATGGAATGATATCGTCAATGATGTGATGAGAACTTAGTGCTGCATTAGCTAACATACATTCAACTGGTGATATGACATTTTCAATGACATTTGGTGGTGATGTGTTATCATTAATACATAGTGATGTTATGTCATGGTTATGATGTTTGTCATTCACTTCCGGTAAATTCCCGATGATTATATCGCACACTGGGTTTGTAAGTGCTGCGACTTTTACTTTTCCGGTGAGGAATGGTGTTTCGATGTATGCCCAAGCTAATGGATATTTTTCAATATTGCCTGAAAATGTTCTACATGTGATGTGTCTACCAGTGTAGTCTGTAGGTGTTATGAATGTTGTTTTCAGGCCAATAAGTGTACTCCCGGTGTCGCGAAGTACTGTAGCAGACTTGCCATTAACGTACCCGTGATAGATGTCTAACTTGCCTTTTGAGTCTATTACTAAGTTACCTTCCTCATTAGCAATAGGGATGGCGTGCCCGCATGTTAAGATACCATTTTCAAAGAAGGTATTACAGACAGTGCATGTGTTGGAACTAAATACGTCACAAGCCTGTGCTGCATGTACAGGATGTTTTTCTGTATTTTCGTCTTCTGACGCTGAACTATCGAACAAGGCGGCATTGGCTTTGTTGGTCATATGCCTGCCTTTACAATCCATGCGATGGTGACCGTATGCCTTGCAGAGAAAACATTTTCGTAAGCTTTTGAACGATTTACGTTCTCTGTCTTGTCTGTTTACCATATTTTGCAAGTATGTTTGGTACCCTGGGTTTTTATCGCACATCTCGTTCAAATAATGAGACATTTTACAATGAACACAATGTCTAAACTTTTCAGAGGTAGGCCTGTTTGGTTTTTGCCTACTATAGTTTTTCTCATAGTTGGCAGCTGCTACCCAGTTACTGTCAGTAGCTTCAGTGGCAAAACATTGTTTATTTGCCGTATAATAGGCCGACCCACGTCTTTCCATTTCTTCCACACATGTGCATTCATTCTCTTGCAAGAACTTAGAAAAAGATGTTGGGATAGAAGAAATAACCTTATCTCGAATAATGAGATCTTCTAATTTATCATAATTTTTGTTAATTTTGGCTGATGAAGTCCATTTGCTGAAAATGTCTCGGACTAAACAGAGGTAGTCAGAGAACGTTTGAGTTGACTTTGGACTCAGTTTACTGAATTGTTCTCTGTACCCTGCTTCATCTAGCATGAAATGTGCCATTATTTTAGATTTAATGTAATGGTACTCTTTTCTGAGGTCTTTGGGGATGGTTTCAATGACTTTCAAAGGTTCCCCAGAAAGACTTCTCATATATAAAATATTCCATTCCGAAAGTGGAACTTGGTAATGTTCCATTAAAGTCTCAAAATTTTGGGTAAAGGCTGCTATGCAGTCACCCGAGGTATAATTACGAACGATACCTTGGTACTTTTTATACTGGTTTTCTTTTTCCAGTCTTTCAGATTTCTTTGACTCTTTATTCATTGCAGTCTCAGTGTCCAGTTGTTTCATTTTTAACTGTAATTCAAGTTCTTCCCTCTTACTCTGAGCTGCTATTTCTGCTTTCTTAAGTTCACCGTCTATCTCAGCTTGTTTGGCAGCCTTTTCAATCTCTGCCTGTTTCAAGGCTGTTTCTGCCTCTGTTTGCTTGGCAGCTTTTTCAATTTCTGCCTGTTTTAGAGCTCTTTCAGCTGCTCTATCTTCGCGTTCACAGTATTCAGCGTATTTCTTCTCACTCCATTGTGTTAATTCATCACCTTCTAACTTTAATTTTAAACCCATATCGATGAAATCAAATAATGACGACATGATGGAGAAAATACGTCAATGACAATCAATCACACAAAATATGTTGTAAATGGTTAGTAGAAAAACAATTTACACTTGATTTGACTATACGATGCGTGCCCACTAATGCATACGTAAAGTTAAAGTAAAGAAAAATATACTCAAGTGCCCTTGGATATGATGACGAATGGTTGGGCAATCGGGCTAGAAAAACTGTAAGGTCGTACTTCAGAACCACTAATGACCTCTACGGCAGGGTTATGGATGGTGCGCAAAAACCTGCTTTGTTTTGGAGAGAAATAAGTTAGCGTGTGTTTGTTGGTGTGTGCCTGTAAGTCACTAAGTGTTGATTTGGTTTGGATGGCGTTGAGTATAATTGTATGTCGTAAATTTGTCGTCAACAGTGTTTCTTTCAACAGAAGTTACACTCTTTCCAAAACTCTTTGCGTTCCACAAACTCAATACACAACAACAATCTATCTGTATTTGAACACTCAATAACATTGATGACACATCACTTACATCAAGATGACATTCAGTAAGGACAAAGACATCAAGTTTACAAGATGGCGACAAGGTCAAAATGGTGGCAAAATCACAAGGTTGACAAGGTCAAACGGTGACAAGTTTTACGAATTACAAATGTTTTAACACGTTTACAGGATCAAACAATATGTACTGTACATTTACTAATGATTCTAAACATATTTAGACAATGTAGTAATGGATCACACTGAGACTTTTCCGATCACATGTACATCACTATAACCTTGACAAATTTTACAAGTACAAGAATTATAGTTTTAAATCACAAAGACGAACAACACACGTCTAAATATATTAGGTTCTTAAATAATGACGAGCAACCCACGTCCACACATGTCAGGATCTTATATTAGGCTCGTTGGCTAACACATGTGAGACAGTACAAGTACAAACGTTATTCGACGTAAGACACAGCAACACAAGTTCTATGGATTTATTACCACAATAAATACATAACAATAGTTACAGCAATGTACAACATATAACAACTCACTACCACAATACAGCTCATAGGTCTGACGCTCACAATATCAGTCGTTCAGCTCACAACCACGGAGATTCACACAACGCCTTGCTCTCGACACACACGTCCGTTCAGATGTCCAGTCGCAGCGTGGTCTGAGATTATCACACACACTGCCCACTGCCTCAGGTGGGGTCACGTGGCTTTGCGTCGTCTGTCGTCAGCGCTGGTCGCGTGTCAGGTAAGAAACTTGCCAGCCGACAACTCTTGTGCACTTTTAGTTTTTTTTAAGGGACCACGTTTATATGGCATAGTAAAGAGAGCCATTAAATGACATCGTTTATATGGCATAATAAAGTGAGCCAGTAAATGACATCGTTTATATGGCATCATAAAGTGAGCCAGTAAATGAAATCGTTTATATGGCATCATAAAGTGAGCCAGTAAATGACATCGTTTATATGGCATCATAAAGTGAGCCAGTAAATGACATCGTTTATATGGCATCATAAAGTGAGCCAGTAAATGACATCGTTTATATGGCATCATAAAGTGAGCCAGTAAATGATATTGTTTATATGACATAATAAAGTGAGCCAGTAAATGACATTGTTTATATGGCATAATAAAGTGAGCAAGTAAATGACATTGTTTATATGACATAATAAAGTGAGCCATTAAATGACATTGTTTATATGACATAATAAAGTGATCCATTAAATGACATTGTTTATATGACATAATAAAGTGAGCAAGTAAATGGTATTGCTTATATGACATAATAAAGTGAGCCATTAAATGACATTGTTTATATGACATAATAAAGTGATCCATTAAATGACATTGTTTATATGACATAATAAAGTGAGCCATTAAATGACATTGTTTATATGACTTAATAAAGTGAGCCATTAAATGACATCGTTTATATGGCATAGTAAAGTGAACCATTAAATGACATTGTTTATATGACATAATAAAGTGAGCCAGTAAATGACATCGTTTATATTTTATAATAAAGTGAGTCATTAAATGACATTGTTTATTTGGCATAGTAAAGTGAGCCAGTGAAGGATCGTGTTTATTTGTTTATTTGGCATAGTAAAGTAAGTAAGTAAAGGAGCCTTGTACGCTTGTTTAGACATATTGAACACGTGGTTTTGGACCCATATTGTTATAGGACAACCAACACTCGGGCAGTGATGTGGTTCTAGACCCATATTGTTATAGGACAACCAACACTCGGGCAGTGATGTGGTTCTAGACCCATATTGTTATAGGACAATCGACACTCGGGCAGTGATGTGGTTCTAGACCCATATTGTTATAGGACAATCGACACTCGGACAATGATGTGGTTCTAGTCCCATATTGTTATAGGACAACCGACACTCGGTCAGTGATGTGGTTCTAGACCCATATTGTTATAGGACAACCGACACTCGGGCAGTGATGATGTCAATATCTTCCGGCAGCCTTCACTTCCCAAAACATTTTCTGGTACCAGTTTTAGGCCGGGTCGATCTGGAAGCCGAGGTCAAGGTTAAAGACCAGATTCTGTGCGAATTCAAACCCATGACCACCGCGTGTCTAGCAGCTACGCTACCGCAGCACACGTGATGTATCATGGCGTTCTATATTTCAGAATAAGCTGCTGGCCTTTACGTGAATTTGATATAAATATTGATTGATTAATTGTTTTAGAATTCATAAGTTCTTTAATATGGATACTAGCAAACTGCTCAGTTCCATGATTTCATATCTCATGTATTGGATTAATCAATTCCATAATCTCATATTTTATATCTAGATACTGATACATTTAATAATTTCAGTTTGTTTATCATCACCATCATGTGCCCTGCCAACTGGCGTAGACCTTCATGACTCTCCACAGATCTCTCTGCCCTGGATTTCTGTATCAACTCTGATGATGATATTCCTCCATGCAACCATCTCAGTCCATCCTATCTTCTTGTCTCTTAGTCTGTCTGTGCCTCTTATACAACTAATTTTTCTAGTTGTCACGATGCTCCCAAGGCCACTCTTCACATTACATGCCCACAGAATGCTGTTGGCTCATTTCTTATAACTAAATTAAATGTTATACTTTCATTAACATCCTCCAGACAATCTTTGATAGTTACTCTGGCAGTCCAAGGTATTCGCAACATTCGTCTCCAGAACCATATTTCTGTTGCTTCAAGCTTGTCCTAATGTGTTCACTCACTTTCCATGGTTAACTTTCGTACAGTAATATATGGCCTATTTAACATTCCAGAATTCTTTATCTTTCATTCAATGATTGTGATTTGATTTGCCTATATGGATCATACAGAAGAGAAATCTTAACAGTTTGTTCAAGATGCGGATATGGAAGGAAACAAGCTCATAAACAGCATCATGTCTGGGAAACTGAAATACTTTGACCTTGTTAAACCTGGCAGTGGTTTACAAAGAACAGTCAGAGACTCATACTTCCTGGGAGAAGAGACAGTGGTTTAGAGAGAACAGTCAGAGACTCATACTTCCTAGGAGAAGAGACAGTGGTTTAGAGAGAACAGTCAGAGACTCATACTTCCTGGGAGAAGAGGCAGTGGTTTAGAGAGAACAGTCACAGACTCATACTTCCTGGGAGAAGAGTCAGTGGTTTAGAGAGAACAGTGAGAGACTCATACTTCCTGGGAGAAGAGACAGTGGTTTAGAGAGAACAGTCAGAGACTCATACTTCCTGGGAGAAGAGACAGTGGTTTAGAGAGAACAGTCACAGACTCATACTTCCTGGGAGAAGAGACAGTGGTTTAGAGAGAACAGTCAGAGACTCATACATCCTGGGAGAAGAGACAGTGGTTTAGAGAGAACAGTCAGAGACTCATACTTCCTGGGAGAAGAGACAGTGGTTTAGAGAGAACAGTCAGAGACTCATACTTCCTGGGAGAAGAGACAGTGGTTTAGAGAGAACAGTCAGAGACTCATACTTCCTGGGAGAAGAGACAGTGGTTTAGAGAGAACAGTCAGAGACTCATACTTCCTGGGAGAAGAGGCAGTGGTTTAGAGAGAACAGTCAGAGACTCATACTTCCTGGGAGAAGAGACAGTGGTTTAGAGAGAACAGTCAGAGACTCATACTTCCTGGGAGAAGAGGCAGGAGTTTAGAGAGAACAGTCAGAGACTCATACTTCCAGGGAGAAGAGGCAGTGGTTTAGAGAGAACTTTCAGAGACTCATACTTCCTGGGAGAAGAGACAGTGGTTTAGAGAGAACAGTCAGAGACTCATACTTCCTGGGAGAAGAGACAGTGGTTTAGAGAGAACAGTCAGAGACTCATACTTCCTGGGAGAAGAGACAGTGGTTTAGAGAGAACAGCCAGAGACTCATACTTCCTGGAAGAAGAGGCAGTGGTTTAGAGAGAACAGTCAGAGACTCATACTTCCTGGAAGAAGAGGTGGTGGTTTTGAGAGAACAGTCAGAGACTCATACTTCCTGGGAGAAGAGGCAGGAGTTTAGAGAGAACAGTCAGAGACTCATACTTCCTGGGAGAAGAGGCAGGAGTTTAGAGAGAACAGTCAGAGACTCATACTTCCTGGGAGAAGAGGCAGTGGTTTAGAGAGAACTTTCAGAGACTCATACATCCTGGGAGAAGAGATAATGATTTAGAGAGAACAGTCAGAGACTCATACTTCCTGGGTGAAGAAACAGGGGTCGAACAATACGTCGGTGGACACAGGACAATAAGTACATTATGAGCAAGAAAATGTATGTGGCAAAATAACTAGTGATGGATGGGATGAATCCGATGTTCTGCAAAGCATATCCTAAATAATGGTGATGTAAAGAACTAATCAATTCCACTAATGTTTTATTTTCTACTGAAGCACGTGATCATTTCTATGATTTAGTGTTATCTTTGTGAGGAACGGCTCATTTTTATTATTCCATGTTGTCTATTTAAAGAATTGATACATTTTATGATCCCATGTTATCTATTAGAAGAAATGATAAATTGCTTTATTCCATATTGTCTATTTAGAAGGAAAAAAAGATCAATTTTATGATTGCACGTTGTCTATTTAAAAAGTTTATTAATTTTATTATTCCAGGTTGTCTATTTAAAGAATTAATCAGTTGTATGATTCCATTGTGTCTGTGTGAAGAACTAATCAATTTTGTGATGCCGTGTTGTCTGTCTGAAGGACACGATCAGATTCATGTGTTCTACAGAATGTGTGGTAACGTGTTTCTGACCTTGCATCTGTAATAGTACAACATGTTTCTCTGTAGTTTCCTCAGTCAACAACCTGTCTGCTGTAGTTTCCTCAATCAACAACCTGTCTGCTGTAGTTTCCACAGTGAACAACCTGTCTGCTGTAGTTTCCTCAGTCAACAACCTGTCTGCTGTAGTTTCCTCAGTCAACAACCTGTCTGTTGTAGTTTCCACAGTGAACAACCTGTCTGCTGTAGTTTCCTCAGTCAACAACCTGTCTTCTGTAGTTTCCACAGTCAACAACCTGTATGCTGTAGTTTCCTCAGTTCAAAACCAGTCTGCTGTAGTTTCTTCATTCAACAACTTGTCTGCTGTTGTTTCCACAGTTAACAACCTGTCTGCTGTAGTTTCCTCAGTCAACAACCTGTCTGTTGTAGTTTCCTCAGTCAACAACCTGTCTGCTGTAGTTTCCACAGTACCGCGCTGGTGGCGAGGGGGGTTGGTCCCTGGTTGGTGAACTGGATAGCAGCCGTCCTGCATTCTCGTCGGGTTGCTCTCCGTCTGGGTGCGTGGACCTCGGGGCCATATGTTTTAACCCCGTGACTGCCGCGGGGATCTGCAATCTCACCGGTGCTCTATAGCGTGTATGCGAGCAAGATTGCAAACCTAGAAGCACAAGGGGTTGGTAGGATACTAACATTTGCAGATGATGTTCTTGCATGTAGGCAAGGGGGAGATGGGGGGCAGGCGGCCCAGGGGCTGCGGGCGACGGTAGACAGAGTGATTGATTGGTGCACTGAAATGAGTGCTGTCATCCACCCGGAAAAGGCGGCTGTTTTGTGGTGCTCTCTGGGCAGCAGGATTGTGGGAACTGGTGGCCTCGCGGTGGATAGTGGGGGTGTCGGCAGAGAGAGCGGGCTGGGGTGTCTGGGAATCACGTTTGGCGGGAGTCTGTCCTTCCGGGACCATGTGGGGACTGTTGTGGAGATCTCTCAGGGGAGACTCGGTGCACTTGGGACTATGGCTGCGGTGGACGCAGAGCAGAGAGTGCTCTTCACGCTGTGCCAGCACTTGGTCCTCTCGGTGATAGATTATGGACTAGGACTGCTCACTGTCTCAGGGAGTCAGCTGGTGAAATTAGACCGCATGCAGAGCGAAGCTATGTGGGTCGTTCTGGGATGCACCGGAGACGCCCCGGTGGTGTGTGTGCGTTGCATCCTTGGTCCGCCGACTGTTGCTGGTGGGCACGGGATGATGCGGGCGAGGGCATGCCTCGGGGTGGCTGCGGAAGCGGATCACCCGTTGCATGAGGCGCTGGATGCAGTTTAAGGTTAGAGACTGATGAGAGGGAGGTCGTGGATGGCTCGGGGGCAGGGTACAATCGGACGGATGTGCATCATGGGGAGCATTGGACGATGGGAGGAGTGGGTCGGAGTGCCAGCAGAACGGTCGGACTTGTGGAGAGTTGTGATCGCATTGGGCCGGGAGTGCAGGGAGTGGCCAGTGGAGACCACGGAAGTGGAGATCCAGCGGCTGATTCGGGATGGTTCTTGCCCGGGTGATGTGGTTGTCTACATGGGTGGTTGGGTGTTGGGAGGTGGAAGGGGTGCCTGGGGATTCTTGACAGAGGCTGATGGTCGACCTTTGGTGCGGGAGAGGCTGGCATATGGTGCCACGGCATTTGGCTTGGGAGTGGAGGTGGAGGCGGTCGGTGCAGCTTTCCGCTGGATGAGGGTGCCAGCATGCTGTTGCGTCCTCAAACATGACGTAAAACTATATGCAACAAAAACATGTTGGAACTGAAGAATGTCGGCTCAACTTGAACAACAGGAACAATGATCAAACCTGTGAACTGTGACATACTGAATCCGGACCCATGGCTGACAAAAGTTCAATGCCGTTTTATTGAGCATTTATTTTCAAAGTCGAATTAATATATCTGCCGTTGACTCCTTCCAGAGTGCCTGTTCTTACCAGGTCAGCATCCGAAATATAGGAGCTCATAATACTGAGATAAGTTAATGACCTGAATAACTAATGGCCAGTGTCTTTCTTCAGATATCACGTAGTATCACCTTGAGTGTGACCAGTCTGTCCTTTCGTTGTTTTTCTTCTTGTCTAGGTCATGTCCTCGATTTCTTCACATTCAGGATACTAAGCTCTTGTATCAATGTTTCTTATCGGTCCATCCCTGGATTCATACTAGTTATTACCTCCAAGCCACTCCAGTTTATGCCACGAACTTTAAAACATGACTCCTCTTTCCATGTCCTTTCCCAGTCTGTTTGGTGTCAAATAACGTCACTCTCTTGTTCACGCTAGTGCGCATCCGTGCCTGTGCGTGTGTTTACGTATCGGTTTTTCCCGATCTTGTCTATCCATCATCATCATGTCTGCATGCTATGTGGCAGAGGGGCGCGATACATGCACACATCGTGATTGTGGCTGACTCGGGGTCGTGCTGGGGAAGGGTGGGGACGGGCTGGCTTCGTGCAGAGTGGCTTGCTTCGTTTCGGAAGTCACGGGTGACAAGCATCGTCTGGATCTTTTCTCCGGGGCGTGCCGGTGTGCTGGGGAGTGAGCGGCCGGACGGATTGGCTGGCTCGGCAAAACTTGGTGGAGTGTTGATGCATGGCGGGGCGGACGTGGTTGCGGCCTTGTGGGAGCGCGTGTACACCTCGGAGGAGCAACAATTCCCTTATCCTCGGACTTTAGATTCAGAAATATTCCCCCATTACATTGCCAGTTTCCTTATCCTTGGTTCTGTAACTCTGAAATTTAACTCATTCTCTCTCTTCCCCCACCCCCACCCCCTCCCCTCCCCCACCCCATACACACACACGAACTCTGCCATAAGAACTATCCGCTAACATTCACTGTTTATGTTCGTATTGATGGACCATTAGGCAGACATGCCATCCCATGTTAATGTTACAATTGTTGTGATCTGTCTGTATATGCATGAGCCCAGGTACTGTTTATGGTAATGCTCCTCTATGAACATAAATTTATGTATCGTTTGTCTGTTGCATTCTGTGTTACTTTTCCTGCAACACCAGGGATGGTTGCTACCATCTCAGGGAAGCGCCAATGTACTCCAGGCTGAGGGAACTGTGTGAGTTATGTAAGTGTTTGCCTGTTACTTGGTTTTAAGATGCTATCTTTAGTAATAGTGAAATTATGGTTGGCTGTTCAAGAACATTTTATTTGTGAAATAAAATACAAATATTGTGCATTAAGCGTGTGACTGAAGATGTTGAATCACTTTTTGTAATATGTATAATATTGATGAGACTCCTATGGAGGATAAATCGCAAACACACGTAGTGACCATTGAGGCTTCCAAGGCGATGAGTTAAATCACAAATATACATATCGAAGATTGAGGCTTTCATAGACGATACAACACAAATCTACAAATTGATGACTGGGTCTTCCAAAGAAGGAAATTCACAAACATACATAGTGATGATTGAGGCTTGAAAAAAAAAAATACATATAAATTACAAACAATGCATAGTGATTGTTTAGAATTCTATATAAGCTAAATTCATCTTCATAGAGTGCCTTGCTGACTGGCATGGACGATCATTAATCTCCACATCTGCGATCTCCAACATGATTCATCAATTCGTGTGTGGACACATGTCCGTGCCATGAAAACAGACTGTCAAAAATCTTCTCTTATCGTCTTCATGTGTCTCTCTTTCCAAAAATCTTTCCAGTTGTCATAACATGTTCCGTTTGTTTTATTCTTCTTCTCATATTGTGGACAAAACTTGGCCACTGCCTCAGTCCGATGTTTGTGATATGTTGTCTTTGTGTCATAGCCTCTGTATGATGTTTGTGATAAGTTGTCTTTGTGTCATAGCCTCTGTCTGATGTTTGTGATAAGTTGTCTTTGTGTCATAGCCTCTGTCTGATGTTTGTGATATGTTGTCTTTGTGTCATAGCCTCTGTCTGATGTTTGTGATATGTTGTCTTTGTGTCATAGCCTCTGTCTGATGTTTGTGATAAGTTGTCTTTGTGTCATAGCCTCTGTATGATGTTTGTGATAAGTTGTCTTTGTGTCATAGCCTCTGTCTGATGTTTGTGATAATGTTGTCTTTGTGTCATAGCCTCTGTCTGATGTTTGTGATAAGTTGTCTTTGTGTCATAGCCTCTGTCTGATGTTTGTGATAAGTTGTCTTTGTGTCATAGCCTCTGTCTGATGTTTGTGATAAGTTGTCTTTGTGTCATAGCCTCTGTCTGATGTTTGTGATAATGTGTCTTTGTGTCATAGCCTCTGTCTGATGTTTGTGATAAGTTGTCTTTGTGTCATAGTCACTGTCTGATGTTTGTGATAAATTGTCTTTGTGTCATAGTCTCTGTCTGATGTTTGTGATAAGTTGTCTTTGTGTCATAGTCACTGTCTGATGTTTGTGATAAGTTGTCTTTGTGTCATAGCCTCTGTCTGATGTTTGTGATAAGTTGTCTTTGTGTCATAGCCTCTGTCTGATGTTTGTGATAATGTGTCTTTGTGTCATAGCCTCTGTCTGATGTTTGTGATAAGTTGTCTTTGTGTCATAGCCTCTGTCTGATGTTTGTGATAAGTTGTCTTTGTGTCATAGCCTCTGTATGATGTTTGTGATATGTTGTCTTTGTGTCATAGCCTCTGTATGATGTTTGTGATAAGTTGTCTTTGTGTCATAGCCTCTGTATGATGTTTGTAATAAGTTGTCTTTGTGTCATAGCCTTTGTATGATGTTTGTGATAAGTTGTCTTTGTGTCATAGCCTCTGTATGATGTTTGTGATATGTTGTCTTTGTGTCATAGCCTCTGTATGATGTTTGTAAAAAGTTGTCTTTGTGTCATAGCCTCTGTCAGGTGTTTGTGATATGTTGTATTTGTGTCATAGCCTCTGTCAGGTGTTTGTGATATGTTGTATTTGTGTCATAGCCTCTATCTGATGTTTGTGATAAGTTGTCTTTGTGTCATATCCTCCTCTGTCCGATGTTTGTGATAAGTTGTCTTTGTGTCATATCCTCCTCTGTCCGATGTTTGTGATAAGTTGTCTTTGAGTTATAGCCGCTTCTAAAACGTCTCGATCATTCATCTTGACTGTTACTTGAATTCTCAGCTTTCTTCTATAAAACCACGTCTCTGAGACCTCGAGCGATGATTGTGCTTGTACTACTGTTCATGAGTCATGGAGGAAATTGGAGGAAAGGCGCTAATCACAGGCGCTGGAACTTCAATAATCTCTCCCTACGACATAAGTGAGACTTGTGTCTCAGGTAAGAGGTCACCTGATTGATGTAACACTCCTCCCGTTCGTCACTGGGGTTGAGATCTTCACTAGTACATTTTGAGTGCGGTGAGTGAACACTTACATCATGATGGAGGATCCTCATTCATTCATTCATGCATTCATTCGGTAGCATGTCCTTTGCAGAACCTCGCTCCCATAACAAACTTCCTGAAAACCTCTCGATCATAAGCAAGATGTCCCGCGTCCGATACACCCATCTGGAGATCATCCGCCACATCCTGCACCCATCTTCTCTTTGGCCTTCCTCTTCCTCTCTTCCCAGGCATATACCCCTCCATTATTGTTCTCTCCAAACTTTCATGACGTTTCAAGTGACCAAAATATTTCAATTTTCTTTGCTTTATCGTCTTTAATAGCCAACCTTCTTCAATATTCAGCTCTTGAAGTATGGATGCATTTGTTCTTTTCTTTACCCAAGATATTCTTAGAACTCGTCTATAACATTTATATTCAAAGGCATTTATGCGCTGTTCAGCTTGTTTAGTAAGTGTCCAGGTCTCACAGGCGTATGTTGCAATGGGAAAGATGCATGCTCTTAAAAATCTAATTTTTGTAGTTCTGTCTGTCCCATTCCATAATTTATTCAGTTGTTTTAGCTTTGAAGAGCAATTGATAGTCGTCGTTTAATTTCTTTCATTGTGTCACCGTTGTTGGTAACCAATGACCCAAGATATTCAAAACAGTTCTATAGTTGGTGCATAATTTCAAGTTGCCCTTTTTTGGTATTGGAATGAAGATAGTTCTCTTCCAATTTGTTGGCCATATACCATATTTCCATATCTTTTTACATAATGCGAGATAGATTTGTATGCTTTCTTCTCCTCTCGCTTTAATTAGCTCAGCTGGTATCTCATCACATCCAGGTAGGTGATTACCATTCTTCAGGTTCTTTATTGCCCATGCAATTTCATCTAATGAGGTTTCAGGTTCTGTATCTGCTATCGTTGTCTCATGTATCTCATTCATATCTTCACTGTCACTAATATCATACATGCCACTGCAGTACTTCTGCCATCTTTCTAGAATTTGTCTGGATTCTGTTAAGGTATTTCCCATCTTGTCACAGATAACATTCAATTGAGGTTGAACATTTCTTGTCAATAACTTCATTTCTTTTAACATTTCGTAATTCACGTCCATATCTTACAATGATTATATGCAACATGTCCAGGATTCACGTCCATATCTTACAATGATTATATGCAACATGTCCAGGATTCACGTCCATATCTTACAATGATTATATGCAACATGTCCAGGATTCACGTCCATATCTTACAATGATTATATGCAACATGTCCAGGATTCACGTCCATATCTTACAATGATTATATGCAACATGTCCAGGATTCATGTCCATATCTTACAATGATTATATGCAACATGTCCAGGATTCACGTCCATATCTTACAATGATTATATGCAACATGTCCAGGATTCACGTCCATATCTTACAATGATTATATGCAACATGTCCAGGATTCACTGTCCATATCTTACAATGATTATATGCAACATGTCCAGGATTCACGTCCATATCTTACAATGATTATATGCAACATGTCCAGGATTCACGTCCATATCTTACAATGATTATATGCAACATGTCCAGGATTCACTGTCCATATCTTACAATGATTATATGCAACATGTCCAGGATTCACGTCCATATCTTACAATGATTATATGCAACATGTCCAGGATTCACGTCCATATCTTACAATGATTATATGCAACATGTCCAGGATTCACGTCCATATCTTACAATGATTATATGCAACATGTCCAGGATTCACGTCCATATCTTACAATGATTATATGCAACATGTCCAGGATTCACGTCCATATCTTACAATGATTATATGCAACATGTCCAGGATTCACTGTCCATATCTTACAATGATTATATGCAACATGTCCAGGATTCACGTCCATATCTTACAATGATTATATGCAACATGTCCAGGATTCACGTCCATATCTTACAATGATTATATGCAACATGTCCAGGATTCACGTCCATATCTTACAATGATTATATGCAACATGTCCAGGATTCACTGTCCATATCTTACAATGATTATATGCAACATGTCCAGGATTCACGTCCATATCTTACAATGATTATATGCAACATGTCCAGGATTCACGTCCATATCTTACAATGATTATATGCAACATGTCCAGGATTCACGTCCATATCTTACAATGATTATATGCAACATGTCCAGGATTCACGTCCATATCTTACAATGATTATATGCAACATGTCCAGGATTCACGTCCATATCTTACAATGATTATATGCAACATGTCCAGGATTCACGTCCATATCTTACAATGATTATATGCAACATGTCCAGGATTCACGTCCATATCTTACAATGATTATATGCAACATGTCCAGGATTCACGTCCATATCTTACAATGATTATATGCAACATGTCCAGGATTCACGTCCATATCTTACAATGATTATATGCAACATGTCCAGGATTCACGTCCATATCTTACAATGATTATATGCAACATGTCCAGGATTCACTGTCCATATCTTACAATGATTATATGCAACATGTCCAGGATTCACGTCCATATCTTACAATGATTATATGCAACATGTCCAGGATTCACGTCCATATCTTACAATGATTATATGCAACATGTCCAGGATTCACGTCCATATCTTACAATGATTATATGCAACATGTCCAGGATTCACTGTCCATATCTTACAATGATTATATGCAACATGTCCAGGATTCACGTCCATATCTTACAATGATTATATGCAACATGTCCAGGATTCACTGTCCATATCTTACAATGATTATATGCAACATGTCCAGGATTCACGTCCATATCTTACAATGATTATATGCAACATGTCCAGGATTCACGTCCATATCTTACAATGATTATATGCAACATGTCCAGGATTCACGTCCATATCTTACAATGATTATATGCAACATGTCCAGGATTCACGTCCATATCTTACAATGATTATATGCAACATGTCCAGGATTCACGTCCATATCTTACAATGATTATATGCAACATGTCCAGGATTCACGTCCATATCTTACAATGATTATATGCAACATGTCCAGGATTCACGTCGATATCTTACAATGATTATATGCAACATGTTCAGGATTCACGTCCATTGAGCTCAAACAAGAGCGGAACTCGAGTCTAGTGCTTCACATCTGTCGTGGAAAAAGCCTTAGATTCGTACCAGAATAGATCAGCATTGCCAGTAGTGGGTTGTGCTCAATCTTTTAAGCGATGCTAACCTCAAAAAATAACGATTTTTGGTCAGTTTGACTATTTTTGGAATGGTTCATTTTTAAACACCTTAGCATGTCTTCTATCAGATTCGGTACTTGTTTTTCTTTAAAAACTGTTATTTTAATGCAATATTCATGTGTTACTGAACCCACCCTAGGTGTAGAATTGTCTAATTATTGAAAATTGCAACGAAATTGACGTTTTTTCAAACCATAGCAACGATATGTCGCCGACGCGCGATCCGCGTGTTTCATACATCACTGTAAAGGTCATGAACTCCCCTAATTGTTCGTTAAACTTCGGGTTCGTTTAATTGAGAGCTCTTCTGTGTACGACAGTTTCTTTCGAATCAATAATCTTCCGGAAAATCCCATATATGGAACACCTCGCCGAATGCGCAACGCTCGTTGGCGGAAACTGATCACGTGGGTTTCCAAGATGGCTGTTTTGTTGTGTTTTCGCTTGGCAACCGATCCACACGCGAATTGAAAAATGCCTTGTTCCAAGAAATTTAACATACAATCATATGCTCAACGTAAGAAATCACGAAGTCAATAACTGGCAAATGCTCCTAAGCACCGAAAAGCCTACCAGAACTTAAACATTACAGAAAAGTCTGAATTTGACCCTAAGATAACTTTTTTAGTATAAAAAACATGAAAATAATTTGTTTTTCCCCGTTTTCTCATTTTGCCATATTTTTTTACTTTGTTTCAATTTTTTTCAAAAACGGCTAGTCACATTACAATGAAACTTGGCAGACATATTCTTCATTGTATTATGTACATTTTGTCAAGAGCTTTTTTAAAACTAAGATTTAGTTTTTGTGCAGTAGTAAAAATAATCAAAAATATTGTCAATGAAAATGTTGACATTTATTTTTAATTATGAAGAAAAAAATTTCCAAGGGATATCACTGAAAGCTTCTGACAGAATGTACATATTCTATTTCTGTACCCATATACAAAATATGAAGCTTGTAAATTAATAAATAACTGTTTTAGACCACATTTAAGAAATCCAATATGGCCGCTGTTTATCTTGGTTTCCATGGCAAACGTTACGTACAAAGTCAATTTGACAGTATTTTATCAATCATCAGTCTTCAGTATCAAATCCTATACCATAACAGAACATAGAAATTAAATATTATAGAATTTGATTTTTTAGGGTTAGCATCGCTTTAAATTTAATGTAAATCTGTTCTTATGTTTTGTGGATTATTCAAAGGCATTGATTTTGTACAACATTAGAAACTTTGGGAAGTCATGAGGAAACATGTAGTACAACTCATAAAAAGGCTCCATATAGACCAACAAGCAGTGGTTAGAATAGATGGCGAGATATCATATTGGTTAGACATCAAACAAGGAGTCCGTCAGGGCTGTGTGCTGTCCCCCTATTATTTCTTTAACCTGTACGACGAAAATATATTGAGAAATGTCGGAGATGATATAAACAGGGAGCAATATGATGCCCTAAATATCGGTGGTCATGAAATACCAGAGATTCGATACGCTGATGATACATTACAGTACAGAAAAATACTAATATCCTCAACCCAAAAGAATAGTGAAAATCGCAACTTATATCTCAACATAGCAAACATAAAGAAAATGCACACAGATAAAACTAATATGGAGAAAGAAATACATGTATATGTTAATGGGGAAAATTGGAGGTGGTGAACATTTTGAGTATCTTGGGTTATTAATTACCAACAATGGTCACATAATGAATGAAAATAAAAGAAGTATATCTATTGCTCTTCAAAAGATAAGACAACTAAATAAACTGTGGAGTGGGGCAGATAGAACTACAGAAGTTAGATTTTTGAGAGCACGAATCTGTCCCATTGCAACATACGCCTGTTAGACCTGGACACGTATAAACAAGCTGGACAGCACATAAATGCCTTTGAAGTTAAATGTTATAGACGGGTTCTGAGAATAACTTTCTCACAGAACAGAACAAATGCATCGATACGACAAGAGCGGAATATTGTAAGAAGGTTGGCTATTAAAGACGATAAAACAAAGAAAATTGAAATATTTTGGTCACTTGAAATGTCATGAAAGTTTGGAGAGAACAATAATCGACGGATATATGGCCGGGAAGAGAAGAAGAGGAAGGCCAAAGATAAGATGGGTGCAGGATGTGGCAGATAATCTCCAGATGGGTGTATCAGACGTGGGACATCTTGCTTATGATCGAGAAGGTTTCCGGACGGTAGTTATGAGAACGAGGTTATGCAAGGGACATGACACTGAATGAGTGAATGAATGAATATTATCTTTATCTAACACTCCGCTACCATTGCTCATCATCATTTATAGCACTTGTGGGTGGCGGTGTCATTATTTGTTTTACTGGCGAAAGTGCTACCACACCAGAACATGTAGTCTGTCTGTATTTGTTGGTAATGTAGTATTTGTAACATATGTGTTATTGCATTTACTGTTACAAATTAAAAATAGTAAAGATTAGCCATTCTATCAGCAGATCGACGTGGCCGAGAGGTTTCAGCGCCCACTCTTACACTTCTCTAGTGACCGCAGCCATAGTGGGTTCATTCCACACACCGGTCAGGTGGACTTCAGTGTTGACTTCTCGTCCTTGACTTGGGAACGTACATTACAAGTATCTCAGAAGTCGAAGTGGGTTGGCCTGATGGCGATGGACACCGGTAAATTGGAAAGCTAACCTTCACGCAAAATCATTCTAGTGCTCTCCCTAGAAGTAGCAACTGCCAGTTGTACAAGTAGTAGCACCATGCGTGTCAACCACGCTTAGTTCACATCGAACGTTCGCGAATATTAATAATAATAATAATAATAATAATAATAATAATAATAATAAAAACTGTTATAATTTAAAACATGTAAAGATTAACCATTTTGTATAACCGGCATGTGCACACAATAAGGAACCAGACTGCACGTTAACAACACCCACTGTACAGGCACCTGCCGTCTTTAGATAGCGGGATTCCCCCACAGAAGTTGGGATACATCGGCTGGGGTCCTTCTATCTGTGCGTGATGCCAGCAGATCCTCCAGCAAGCTGCCTACTTGATCATGAAATAGACGCCATGGAAAGCCCATCGTCTGGGACCGTGAACAACCCAGTGGCTGCACTAAAGTGGTTGCCGACGTCAGAAAACACTTCTGGGTAGTTAGTCCGGTCAGTAGATGGTGTCGTTGTCCATGTCCAGTCACAGAACACAATATGAGTTTATGAAATCCTGGTTTCTGTAAAAGAGTTACATTGAGTTATGATACAGCAGGTTGGTTGTGATTGCTTTGCAAGAGTGAGTTTTAACTCTTTAAGTCCTATGAATTGGCATCCAGGCCGTCTGAGTTCTGGAGAGTGCTTGCATCTGTCGGAATAAAATGGGTCCAGATACTCCCCCCCCCCCACCAGGCATGAGAGCATCATCTCCAGGAGGCATGTGTGGCCGTGCCCCCCCTTCCCTGTTCAAGCTCAGATACCAGCGGGGTGTACAAGACCGGTACTGGAATGTCACATCCTACAGAGAGGCATAGTATCATTTAACCAGGTCATACTAACACATCTTTAATGTTTATACCCACCTGGGTAAAGTTCGCCATATTTGTCTGAGGACATTTCTCCTGCTCCTGTCTGTCTTGTGTCACGTCATACCAAGATATTAACAGTAATTCGTTTCATTTCCCCCGTGATGTTTTCCAGCTGACCAACTTGCATTACAAAATCGTGACTTCCAGTTGTGCAAAACGTCGCTGGATGACGGTCGGGTAGTACCCGTAGCACTTGTTGTTTCCTACAGGACAAGGCAGTTCTTCAGCTCTGCTTAACGTGGCTCACGTTGATTATATTGCGTACAGACGTGATATGCGAAGCAGTATTAAAGAATGTAGTTTGCCATTGCTTTTCTTCATTAGTAACTGGTACTTCACCTTGCTCAATGGTGTCTTGTATATTAGTAGAGGGGATGGTGAGTCTTCTCCTTTTATAGGGGTTACCCCTACTCCGCAACTCGTCTACCCATGTCTACCCATGTCTACCCAGGTCTACCCATGTCTACCCAGGTCTACCCAGGTCTATCCAGGTCTACCCATGTCTACCCATGTCTACCCATGTCTACCCAGGTCTACCCAGGTCTACCCTGGTATGGGGTATGAGGTATGTGGGGTGGATGGGTAAGGGTATCTGTGTGGGTGAGAATATTGTGCGGTATGTGGGTGGGGGATATGTGTGTGGTGTGTAGGTGGGGATGTGTGGTGGTATGTGGGTGTGGGATCTGTTATTGAGGGATATGTGTGTGTGTGTGCGGTGCGTGGGTTGGGAATATTGCGTGGTAGGGGATGTATGTGATGTGGGGGATTGGGTTAAGGCATGTATGGGTGGGTGGAGGATGTATGTGTGGGTCGTGGGGTGTGTGTGTGAGTGGATTGGGGATGTATGGGTGGTTAGGGAGATGTGTGTGTGTGTGTGTGTGTGGGGTGGGGGTAGGGAGATGTCAGTTGGTGGGGATGTGTGTGTATGGTTTGGGGATGTGTGAGTGGATGTGCGATGTGTGGGTTGGTGGGGGATTGTGTGCGTGGGTGGTGAATATGTGGTCAATGGAGATGTGGCTGGGGATGGGTGGTTTGAGGTGTGGATGGGGAGAAGATGTGTGGGATGGTGGGGGAATGTTTGTGGGTGGCGAGTGTGTTTTGGTTGGGGGAACAGGTGAGGGGAGAGTGTGTGGGTGGGGGATGTGCGGAAGGGGGATGGATCGGTTGGTGGGGTATGTATGTGTCCCTTGGTGCGCGTGTGTGTGGGTAGGTGGGGGTGTTGTGTGTGTGGGGTGATGTATGGGTAGGTGGGAGATGGGCCTCATAACATGGTAATTTGCCTTGTTTATGTTTACAACATTCATTTCACAATGTTTATTTTTCTTCCTATGTAAATGTATAATGCTCTTGATGAATGAAAGACGAGTGATTAGAAGGGCCGAATGTAAGACGGGCCTGCGCGCCCAATTTGTGACCCTAATAAAGTTGATTTGATTTGATTTGATTTGATTTTACCCAGCCTAGAATAGGTAACCAGAAACATCTTAGGAAGTAAAGACGGCCGGCATGATACAGGCCACATCAGCCCCCGAGTGCCGGTTGGTCCATACAAATATGGGTCTGGTAGCATATGACGTGTGCGACTGGCGGCCTGTAACATGACCCTTGACCTTTTACTTTACTGTCTCGTAAGGAGAAATCAGCCTGGCCGCCAGGTTTTATACGCTTACGATTGCACTTCCTTTGCGGTGACGGCGGATAGTGGGATAGTTTCCTAACACAGGTCACTTGAACCTAAACGTCGACTTATCTTTCAGAAAGAAATGGCAAACTACTGAACGTGAATATTGCCTGGTAAATAACACACAGCCAAGAAATGCTGGGATTGATTGCGATGTCCTGTAAAAGACACAGAACTAACTAACATTTAGTACAATCTGATGGTGTTTTCACGGTCTTCTTCTGTTCGGGATTTGAGAAGTAAACTGAAGGCACAGTCTATTGTCTGAGTTCTGTGTTACCGTGGTTTCAGTGCCTTGAACTGGGAATTATGCTTGAGCACTCCACCCACAGCTAGTGCCTGAAGATTTCACTTCTGTAATAGAATCAACATCAGTGTTCTCCTCGTCACGATCACTTGTTTTACAACAAAAAACTATATTGCTTACTTATGTCTACTATCATCCTACAAATCATCAGCGTCATTAACAAATGTCTTAACAAATGGGAGTACGTACAAAACCAAGAAATACGACTAGAAGCTCGACCAATGAAAACAAAAACCGCACACAGTAACAGGCGAACGTTTTGACCGACCTCTTTATCATTGGAACAACAAACACGAAACACTAGAAATATATAACGAAGGGACAACAGAAACATGTACCTATCTGAGTCGTATCCTGTCTAAAAGATGGAATACTAACAAAGATATGTTTGTAGTGTTTTGTTTTCGTTGTTCCATTGCAAAGGACTTCGATGGAAACGTTCGGCTATATCGTATTTTTCTTCATCCATCGAATGTCTCAGTCATATTTCCTGGATGTGTCCGTACTCCAGTAAAAGCTCGGCAGCTGCAAACCCCCTGTCTCACCTTAAAATAGAGGCGTGGCTGATTATGCTTCTTCCATTTCGCGAAGTCCAACAGAATGCGTTACTTCCTGGGTTCATACTAATATTCCTTCATGGCATGATGAATGTTGGAGATTCCTTGGACTGCCAGAGTAACTAACGACGATCGCTGAAAGAGGCAAATAAAACTAGAGAAACTATTTACAGCAATAAGAAATAGACAAACAACTTTCTTTGGTCACGGGATGAGAAGAGAGGCACTGGGGAACATCGTGACGACTGGAAAGATCGAGGGGAAGAGAGGCAGAGGCTGACCAAGAGAAATAATGCTGGACTGATTGAGACGGTGGCATGGAGGAATATCATCAGCAGAGTTGATCCAGAACATCAAAGATCGAGATCTGTGGAAAAGACATGAACAGTCTACGCCAGCTGGCTGGGCAATTTGATGATGATAATGGCATGATGAAAGGCTGTCATGCGTTTTCTATCACTATCTTCCTCTATCTCTGTGTTCATTAATATTTGCAGTTGTTACAATATGTTCCAGGCTTTATTATCCGATCAGAGAGCAAGATATACGTGGACAGCTGAAACCACTGACCAACACAGTATAGTAAACATAACCCCAGCTTTAATGAGATATCTGAAAAGGGGGGGGGGGGGGAGGGGGTACGAGGAGAGTCATGGTAGCCAATATCAGCTCCAGACCAGACACCTGAGTCATACCTAGACACCCGAACCACTGTCTCATATCGACTCTTCCTATGGACAGTTGTTCCACTGGCAGGAGTCATACCTAGACACCAGAAACACTGTCTCATATATATATACACAGGTTCAACGGTTACTTACGTTTGAGTTTACCACTGCAATAACCTCTGACAAATACTTCAGTAAATCAGTGTTATGTCCTCTACACAACGTTGCAGTAATCCCAACATTTATTGGCTGTTTGTGGTGTACTGGGCAGTGTTACGTTCAGTAGTTTACCATTGCTTTCTGAACGACCGACGCCTCACTGCCATCAAAATCAACGTTAAGCGATCTGCTTTCACATCTCAGGCGGCTTGATGTCGAACCATGGACTCGGTGTGTTGAGGGAATTTTGGCCCTGCGTGTCACTAAACCCTAAGCCACAGAAGCCGATCAGCGACAAATATAGTGAGGAATAACTGCTCATTGTTTCCAATACTCATCCTGTATGTCGTCGTTGACAGAAGAATGGTTCATGGAGAAGACAGTTGCTGGATTCGGTTGTGGAATTCTTGAACGACGACAGAGTAGCTTTGTTTGAGTAGTGGTCTATGATGAGAGAAAGAGACCTAGAATGAACTGATCTGTTCACACTGACAGTCTCACATAAGGGTGCTAAACAGTCCTCTATAAATCTCAACTCTAATTATCTGACTTTGATAATGTTGTCACCCCCTCCTCTGCTTACCCCCTCCCCAACCCCGGTCTTTGTGTGGTTACTATACCTAGCCGTAGAGGTTCCCGTTTTACTCGCTTGATGGTGGTCCCTGGAATCATGTCTAGTGGTCAGAATTTCTATTGTCTGTTTCTTTCAAACCCTACTCCGTTGTTTAACCCTCTACATACTAACTATTTTAACTCTATCCTCTATCTGAACCTGACAGATGTAAAGTGTCATTGCCAGGGTTAATATCAGTAAAAAAAAATTCATGTGCTGAAGATTTCGTACTCACATTTGCCTCCCCTCTATAGGCATTCTTCACATTTCTCTCACCGCCTGCCTCCAATATCTGCACCCTGGATCGTTCCATTCTTTCAACAAGGTCGTCATTGTAATCTTGACCTTCAGATCAACACTGGTCAGTATATGTATTAGGCATAACCTTGTCTGCCAGGTCAAATGTTACAGTTTCTATATCCTCATGTTTGTTTCTGCAGTCATCAATGATTAAATCAATTCTAGCATCTAATGCATCAACATTTTCTTTCACAGACTCCAGTAGATAGGTACATGAACAAGCTTCTCTACGAGTTATGTCTGAGATTCCATCTCTGCTTTCTGTCCGTCTTGTACCGTAGATATCTTTTTCAGCTGTTTCTCCAGACTTTGTAATCCTGTCTTCTGCTCTTACTCTATTGCATCTTGTGTTTCTCTGATCTCACTGATTTGTTGTTTGACTTGTTTAAAGCGTTGAGCTGTGCTTCGTGTTCGAGCCTGATAAACAAATTTCTTCAGTTGTTGATCAATGCCACTTTTTTGTTCAGCAACTTTGAAGAAGCACACGGCCTCTTCTATGACAGATATTTTGACTAAAACCGGCTACATGCGGTCAAGGGAAGCATTGGTGGCCTGCGTGATCTTTACCACGTGACCCATAGAGTATCGAGTCTGCTATAGAAATACTTTACCACTTCACCCATAGAGTGTCGAATCTGCTATAGAAATACTTGACCAAGTGACCTATAGAGAGTCGAATCTGCTACTTTACCACGTCACCCACAGAGAGTCGAGTCTGCTATAGAAATACTTTACCACGTCACCCATAGAGTGTCGAGACTGCTATAGAAATACTTGACCAAGTGACCTACAGAGTATCGAGTCTGCTATAGAAATACTTTACCACTTCACCCATAGAGTGTCGAATCTGCTATAGAAATACTTTACCACGTCACCCATAGAGTGTCGAGTCTGCTATAGAAATACTTTACCACGTCACCCATAGAGTGTCGAGTCTGCTATAGAAATACTTTACCACGTCACCCATAGAGTGTCGAGTCTGCTATAGAGATACTTTACCACGTCATCCATAGAGTGTCGAGTCTATTATAGAAATACTTTACCACGTCACCCATAGAGTGTCGAGTCTGCTATAGAAATACTTTACCACGTCATCCCATAGAGTGTCGAGTCTGCTATAGAAATACTTACCACGTCACCCATAGAGTGTCGAGTCTGCTATAGAATACTTCAACACGTCACCCATAGAGTGTCGAGTCTGCTATAGAAATACTTTACCACGTCACCCATAGAGTGTCGAGTCTGCTATAGAAATACTTTACCACGTCACCCATAGAGTGTCGAGTCTGCTATAGAAATACTTTACCACGTCACCCATAGAGTGTCGAGTCTGCTATAGAAATACTTTACCACTTCACCCATAGAGTGTCGAGTCTGCTATAGAAATACTTTACCACGTCACCCATAGAGTGTCGAGTCAGCTATAGAAGTACTTTACCACGCCACCCATAGAGTGTCGAGTCAGCTATAGAAATACTTTACCACGCCACCCATAGAGTGTCGAGTCAGCTATAGAAGTACTTAACCACGCCACCCATAGAGTGTCGAGTCAGCTATAGAAATACTTTACCACGTCACCCATAGAGTGTCGAGTCTGCTATAGAAATACTTTACCACGTCACCCATAGAGTGTCGAGTCTGCTATAGAAATACTTTACCACGTCACCCATAGAGTGTCGAGTCTGCTATAGAAATACTTTACCACGTCACCCATAGAGTGTCGAGTCTGCTATAGAAATACTTTACCACGTCACCCATAGAGTGTCGAGTCTGCTATAGAAATACTTTACCACGTCACCCATAGAGTGTCGAGTCTGCTATAGAAATACTTTACCACGTCACCCATAGAGTGTCGAGTCTGCTATAGAAATACTTTACCACGTCACCCATAGAGTGTCGAGTCTGCTATAGAAATACTTTACCACGTCACCCATAGAGTGTCGAGTCTGCTATAGAAATACTTTACCACGTCACCCATAGAGTGTCGAGTCTGCTATAGAAATACTTTACCACGTCACCCATAGAGTGTCGAGTCTGCTATAGAAATACTTTACCACGTCACCCATAGAGTGTCGAGTCTGCTATAGAAATACTTTACCACGTCACCCATAGAGTGTCGAGTCTGCTATAGAAATACTTTACCACGTCACCCATAGAGTGTCGAGTCTGCTATAGAAATACTTTACCACGTCACCCATAGAGTGTCGAGTCTGCTATAGAAATACTTTACCACGTCACCCATAGAGTGTCGAGTCTGCTATAGAAATACTTTACCACGTCACCCATAGAGTGTCGAGTCTGCTATAGAAATACTTTACCACGTCACCCATAGAGTGTCGAGTCTGCTATAGAAATACTTTACCACGTCACCCATAGAGTGTCGAGTCTGCTATAGAAATACTTTACCACGTCACCCATAGAGTGTCGAGTCTGCTATAGAAATACTTTACCACGTCACCCATAGAGTGTCGAGTCTGCTATAGAAATACTTTACCACGTCACCCATAGAGTGTCGAGTCTGCTATAGAAATACTTTACCACGTCACCCATAGAGTGTCGAGTCTGCTATAGAAATACTTTACCACGTCACCCATAGAGTGTCGAGTCTGCTATAGAAATACTTTACCACGTCACCCATAGAGTGTCGAGTCTGCTATAGAAATACTTTACCACGTCACCCATAGAGTGTCGAGTCTGCTATAGAAATACTTTACCACGTCACCCATAGAGTGTCGAGTCTGCTATAGAAATACTTTACCACGTCACCCATAGAGTGTCGAGTCTGCTATAGAAATACTTTACCACGTCACCCATAGAGTGTCGAGTCTGCTATAGAAATACTTTACCACGTCACCCATAGAGTGTCGAGTCTGCTATAGAAATACTTTACCACGTCACCCATAGAGTGTCGAGTCTGCTATAGAAATACTTTACCATGTCACCCATAGAGTGTCGAGTCTGCTATAGAAATACTTTACCACGTCACCCATAGAGTGTCGAGTCTGCTATAGAAATACTTTACCACGTCACCCATAGAGTGTCGAGTCTGCTATAGAAATACTTTACCACGTCACCCATAGAGTGTCGAGTCTGCTATAGAAATACTTTACCACGTCACCCATAGAGTGTCGAGTCTGCTATAGAAATACTTTACCACGTCACCCATAGAGTGTCGAGTCTGCTATAGAAATACTTTACCACGTCACCCATAGAGTGTCGAGTCTGCTATAGAGATACTTTACCACGTCACCCATAGAGTGTCGAGTCTGCTATAGAGATACTTTACCACGTCACTCACAGAGTGTCGAGTCTGCTATAGAGATACTTTACCACGGCACCCATAGAGTGTCGAGTCTGCTATAGAAATACTTTACCACGTCACCCACAGAGTGTCGAGTCTGCTATTGAAATACCTTACCATTTCACCCATAGAGTGTCGAGTCTGCTATAGAAATACTTTACCATGTCACCCATAGAGTCTCGAGTCTGCTATAGAAATACTTTACCACGTCACCCATAGAGTGTCGAGTCTGCTATAGAAATACTTTACCATGTCACCCATAGAGTGTCGAGTCTGCTATAGAGATATTTTACCATGTCACCCATAGAGTGTCGAGTCTGCTATAGAAATACTTTACGACGTCCCCCATAGAGTGCCGAGTCTGCTATAGAGATACTTTACCACGTCACCCATAGAGTGTCGAGTCTGCTATAGAGATACTTTACCATGTCACCCATAGAGTGTCGAGTCTGCTATAGAAATACTTTACCACGTCACCCACAGAGTGTCGAGTCTGCTATTGAAATACCTTACCATGTCACCCATAGAGTGTCGAGTCTGCTATAGAAATACTTTACCACGTCACCCATAGAGTGTCGAGTCTGCTATAGAAATAATTTACCACTTCACCCATAGAGTGTAGAGTCTGTTATAGAAATTCTTTACCACGTCATCTATAGAGTGTCGAATCTGCTATAGAAATACTTTACCACGTCACCCATAGAGTGTCAAGTCTGCTATTGATATACTTTACCACGTCACCCATAGAGTGTCGAGTCTGCTATAGAAATACTTTACCGCTTCACCCATTGAGTGTAGAGTCTGTTAAAGAAATTCTTTACCTCGTCATCTATAGAGTGTCGAGTCTGCTATAGAAATACTTTACCACTTCACCCATAGAGTGTAGAGTCTGTTATATAATTTCTTTACCACGTCATCTATAGAGTTTTGAGTCTGCTATAGAAATACTTTACCACTTCACCCATAGAGTGTAGAGTCTGCTATAGAAATTCTTTACCACGTCATCTATAGAGTGTCGAGTCTGCTATAGAAATACTTTACCACGTCACCCATAGAGTGTCGAGTCTGCTATTGATATACTTTACCACGTCACCCATAGAGTGTCGAGTCTGCTATAGAGATACTTTACCACGTCACCCATAGAGTGTCGAGTCTGCTATAGAGATACTTTACCACGTCACCCATAGAGTGTCGAGTCTGCTATAGAAATACTTTACCATGTCACCCATAGAGTGTCGAGTCTGCTATAGAGATACTTTACCACGTCACCCATAGAGTGTCGAGTTTGCTATAAAAATACTTTACCATGTCACCCATAGAGTGTCGAGTCGGCTATAGAGATACTTTAGCAAGTCACCCATAGAGTTTCGAGTCTGTTATAGAAATACTTTACCACGTCACCCATAGAGTGTCGAGTCTGCTATAGAAATACTTTACCACGTCACCCATAGAGTGTCGAGTCTGCTATAGAGATACTTTACCACGTCACCCATAGAGTGTCGAGTCTGCTATAGAAATACTTTACCACGTCACCCATAGAGTGTCGAGTCTGCTATAGAAATACTTTACGACGTCCCCCATAGAGTGCCGAGTCTGCTATAGAGATACTTTACGACGTCACCCATAGAGTGTCGAGTCTGCTATATAAATACTTTACGACGTCCCCCATAGAGTGCCAAGTCTGCTATAGAGATACTTTACCACGTCACCCATAGAGTGTCGAGTCTGCTATTGATATACTTTACCACGTCACCCATAGAGTGTCGAGTCTGCTATAGAAATAGTTTACCACTTCACCCATAGAGTGTAGAGTCTGTTATAGAAATACTTTACCACGTCACCCATAGAGTGTCGAGTCTGCTATAGAAATACTTTACCACGTAACCCACAGAGTGTCGAGTCTGCTATAGAAATACTTTACCACGTCACCCATAGAGTGTTGAGTCTGCTATAGAAATACCCAGCTAGCACCATATACCCAAAAGGTCTTAAGACATGTAGAAGTGTCCTGTACTTTATGGTTGACTCAATGTTTACATTAAATTTATAAGTAAACAGCAAACCTTGCAAGGCCGCGAATCCAAAAATAAAGGTATTTTAAAAAGACTGGTCAGTTGACGACACGCTGGCTCTCCGGAATACAAGACTTACTAGCCATAGTGCAACTATAGAAGACCAAATAAGAAGGGGAATTCCTAGACGTTAAATATAATTCTAGGTATCATCTTAGGAAATTCCATTTCTGATACGAACTTCGGTGACTGCAGTAGAGCAGGCAAATCTTTTTTCTCAGAGAACCAGGTCCTGCCGCACTGCCAACCCACGATTCGTGTTGTCCATTGTTCCTGAATTCAAGGCCTCATAAGTCATAAGGTTTGTTAAAGCTTACGTTTCGATTTCAGTTCGTAGACCTACATAATTCCAAAATGGTTCAACGTGACCGTCCTCCATCGCTGTAGCTGGCAGATTTCGTTGTGGTTTGTCAGTATTTAACCAAGGTCAAGGTACAGTGAATCCACCAAGTGGATGATCAAACCAGCTCGGCTTGTATGTTGAACAACACAATCTGCCCCACATATTTATGTAACGTAGAGCTATTCCTGTTTGTAGATATGGTGTTACCCTTTGTTTATTTCTTCGCTGATGAAAGTTTTTAATCTGTAACTTCCATCTATAGTCATGTGAACTGGGTCTCTGTGAATGGTGTTGCATTCTGTTGACAATGAAATACCTAAAACACACTGAGACTCTGGACAATAAAATACCTAAAACACATCGAGACTGTGGACAATGAAATACCTAAAACACACTGAATATGTTGACAATGAAATACATAAAACACACATGATTTAAGTAAACATGACCAACCTAAGCCTAATCCCAGGTCAAGAGACAAATCTCTACATACGCCTCTCTCCCATAGATGCCTGTACCAGGTCAGGAGACAAGTCTCTACATAAATCTCTCTCCCATAGATGACTGTACCAGGTCAGGAGACAATTCTCTATATAAACCTCTCTCCGATAGATGACTGTACCAGGTCAGGAGACAAGTCTCTACATAAACCTCTCTCCGAGAGATGACAGACCTTTGTGCACACCAAAACCTGTCAATGCAATGGCCTCACGTGTTCCCCAAGTATGCAAATGTCCGTGTTTCTTCTTTATTTATTTTTTATTTATTTTGAAAACGTGTAATTTAATTAAGCATTACATAATGACAGAATTTAGAAACTGTAACTAGAAAATTACGAACTAATAAAATTACAAAGGTAATTGAACACTGGTGGCAAATAACTGTGAATAATAAAGAACATATATTGGCAGCAAACAGCAGCCATAAGAATCAACAACCTTGAAGGAATATTTCAGTGTGTAAAGAAGGACGTCAGACAAGGCTGTGTATTGTCCCTTGATCTGTTCTCATTGTACAGTGAATATATAATGAGATCTACAGAAAATATGCCAGGGATCCTGATTGGTGGACATAAACCTTGGCACCTTTCCGTCTTGACAGACGATAGTTTGGTACATTGTGCTTCAAAAAGGCTTAATAACTGTCATATGGCAATAACTACGATCCATGGCGGTGGCGAGTGTGGCTGGTAAGGCCAATTCTTGCTGCAAATGTTTGCCCACAGTAGGTGCATGTGAAAACATGGTCATTTCCACCATTTTGCACCATCTTACGTCTCTCACGCTCTGTGTGTGTTTATCTGCAATCATTTTCTCCTTTGTCTTTATTCCATTTCTGATAGTTGCCCTCCATGCTAACACGTTCAGCGGCGACGTGCTCCCATTGTGCATTATCAATGCCTGTATCAATCATGTCCCGCTTACACACATCTTTGTATCGTAGTAGAGGCCGACCCTGAGATCTCCTTACCCGTCTGTAATTCACCAAAAAAGATGTCCTTTGGTATTCTACCATCATCCATCCTCCTAACGTGTCCTATCCATCTAAGTCTACGAAGACTGAGCATGGAATACACCGTCACACAACCTGATCTTTCCAATACTTCAGTATTTGTGATTTTGTCTTGCCACTTAATACCAAGTATTCTTCGCAGACACCGCATATGAAAGCTGTTTAAACGTTTCTCTTGGCGTGAGTAAGTTGTCCAGGTTTCACTGCCATAAAGAAGAGTACTAAGGACACAGGCTTGGTAGACGAGGACTTTTGTTTTGGCAGTAAGCTTCCTGTTCTCCCAGACTCTTTTTGCTAACATGTTCATTGTTGTTGCTGCCTTGCCAATCCTGATGTTGATTTCCTGATCGAGGGATAATTTGCTATTTACCTCTGATCCTAGATATGTAAAATGGTCTACTATCTCCAGTTCGGCGTCGTCAATAAAGATTGATGGTACACCATGTGCACCTTGTGACATAATCTGTGTCTTCTTTTTGTTAATTGTTAAACCAAATTCAGAACAAGCATTGGAGAATGCAGATAGTAGATGTTGTAATTCTTCCTCAGAGTGGGTCGTAATCGCAGCATCATCCGCAAAAAGCAACTCTCTGATTAGTACCCTGCTAATTTTGGTCTTGGCCTTCAATCTCTGAGCATTATAGAGGCCACCATCTGCGCGTGAGTGAATGTATATACCGTCATCCTGATCACGAAAGGCATATTTCAGTAGAAGTGAAAAGTATATCCCAAAGAGGGTGGGGGATAGTACACAACCTTGCTTAACTCCACTCTTGATTTCAAACTCTTCTGAAGTTGAGCCATCAGACTTGATTATACCCTTCATGCCTGTGTGGAATGATTCCACAATGGACAGAAGAGTTGGTGGACAGCCAATCTTCTTTAGTGCTTTGAACAGACCCTCACGACTGACCAAATCGAATGCCTTTGTGAGGTCGATGAAGGCAATAAACAGTGGCTGATTTTGTTCCCGGCATTTGTCTTGCATCTGTCGCAATGAGAATATCATATCAATGGTAGACCGGTTCTGATGGAAGCCGCACTGTGATTCGGGGTAGACTTGATCTCCCAGGACTTGAAGTCTGCGCAGGACAATTCTGGCAAATACTTTCCCAACAATACACAGAAGTGAGATACCCCTATAGTTGTTGCAGTCGCTCCGATCTCCCTTGTTCTTGTACAGCGTTATGATGTTTGAATCTTTGAAATCCTGAGGGACTTGTCCTTCTCGCCAGCATAGCTCTATTAGCTGGTGGATAACAGTTGCCTCTCGCTTTGATTCCGAGACCGGTTAAGACCAGGGATGTAGTTATTGTCTCTCCATAGCACAAAGCCTGGGCTAAAATAAAGAAACCATGTGTTGCCCATGCAGCATGATCCCTCTCTCGGCCTGCCTAGTTCACTCCAGAGGAAAGTTAACACCTATACATCTGGAACAAGACAAGCTGCAGAAGCTGCCGGATCAGCATAGCAATGCTCTAACTGTCCGCCTGTCGGAGCTTTGATCCTAGACCAGCTGCCAACCAAGGCTTAGGGCCTTGTCTGCCCTGCCATGACTTATTTTGTCTTTGGGTTGCATTTCCTCGCACCAGGATAAGGCTAGTACCCTCCCAATTGCGCTCTTCCGCCCGAAGCCGTTGGCACAATGTAGGGTGTCGGGTTTGGTAAGCGCCGCCCAATATTCGGCGCTGACAGAAAACAGACAGTACCGTCTACTGTCATACGGTAGCTCAGTCATATCTGACTAAGACCTGACCTGAGGTGGACATAATATAAATAACTTATGTTATGCTGATGACACCTTCGATATAGCGACAAGTTAGATCTAATGGAAATGATAGATACATTGGTTGTAGAAAGTGAAAATATGGGCCTTAGTTTGAATAATAGACAGACAGAAGTTATGGTGATATCAAGGAACGAGATTGTGCCTAAATGTGCAATTACACTACAGGACGTTATTTTGGGGCAAGTGTAGAAATTTAGATATCTAGGTACATGGATAACATCAGATGGAAGATGCATCACTGAGATAAAGAGAAGAATAGGACAAGAAAAAAAAACGGTATTCTATCAAATGAAGAACGTTTTGTGCAATAAGTCACTCTCCTTGAAAATTGGAAAACGTGTTCTTGCATGTTAAATAGAAACAGTTTTAACATAAGGCTGCAAATGGACAATTCGTAAACAGGTGAAAAAAATCACTTGAAGCCATGGAGATGTGGTTTTAGAGAAGAATACTGAAATTTAATTGGACAACCAAAATAAACAATCAGGACGTTTTAAGGGAAGCTGAGTTGCAAAGACAACTTACCACAAACATCAGGAAGAGGCAGTTGTCGTTTTTTTTTTCTTTGGCCACCTCATGAGAAGACGAAAACAGGAACATTTTGTGACAACTGGAAATACTTGCGGAAACAGAGATAAAAAAAAAAGACAACGTGAGAAGATTATTCACAATCTTGTGTCATGGTACGGAAGGGAGTCAACATGTGAACTGATCCATGCCGTCGGATATCTTAATTTGTGGAGAGGCATGATCGCCCACGCCAGCAAGGCGCTGGATGATGACCTAGAAGAAATAAATAAAGATATTGTCTGAAAATAGTAAACTACCTTAAACGTGTGCTATAACGGAGAAATTAACTCATTATATGCCAGGAGTAAATTGACGGTTGTTGGCTCAGCAAACCTTTGGCATTATTTACAGTGATGGTCAGTCAGGGGCGACCTTTGTAATATTTCTTTACAGGGTTTCTGTGCGATAGAACAACTTCGCACGCCTTGGACAACACTATCATCTTGACGCACCACCCTTGCATTACTTCAGTGGCGCTTCGTTGATATCTTTAGAGATACTTAATCTTGATCTTGTTGGCATCTCTCCTTCTGCTACAGATGGTCATTAAGCTTTTCTATCTTCTATACTTGTTAATTACTTAGACTGAACTCGACGTAGCTGGTTTAACACAACACTGGTAGAGTTCTCACATTCTATTTTACTAAGGCTATACACTGGACACTGTCGATAGCACAACCATTTACTCTACACAAGATGCACAAATATACAAAACAGTGCCTAAACAATAAACTGTTCTAAAAGAGCCGCGTAATGTTAGCCATGCTCTATAACTCAGAACTAGGTCGAACGCAGACCGTAGCTCGAGTCCAACTGATTTTAAGATGACGTTTTGCCCTTGCGCAAAACGTCCTACACACTTTCCATGCTTTTGTGACCATGCCGTGGTAGGTCACTTCGCAAGGTCTCTTCATGCAGACCGCGCTTGTTACTAACTCAAGCCATGGGTCAACCTGTATCAACTGGACCCTGGCACTATAAGTGACCAACATATGTGGTGGACCTGATAAATGAACTCATACTTACTGACTGTCAGCGTCCTGGGAGTATGAAAGAGGACATATGACAAGGACATGACATAAGTATGCCATGGATAGGATATAGACGGGACTAGAGTATCCATCTACAGGGATATAGACAGGACAATGTCCGTGAGTGACAGTACAACCCGAGACACCAGTCAGCAACAGACGGGGTAAGGACAGGACGACATCCAGAATACCGAGACATCCGACATAGCACGAATATTGCGGACCACACGGGGTCAAGCAGCACGACACCACAGGACTGAGGCATAGGGAGAGCAGACTGGACAGGACCGTGATAGAGTAAGGATGCGTGTTGATTGGTGAGAGAGTGTACTGAGTACCCGACATGAGAGTTTTGCCATAGCTGAAAGAATGCGGCGGTGATTTGCCGATGCGCTGTGTGTGAGACTAAACTGCGTTACGAAAGCGAATGCCTTTGTTGGCTGAGTATTCTGTCGTAATTGTATTTGCATTGTATAACAATGAAATAGGAATGTATTCGTGTGCATCACGCGACTGTGTGCTCTAAATAAATAGTATTAGTTTACATGCATTTTGTCTTGACACTATTTGTGTACGCATGTATCTACTGTCACTGTCGCACCCACGACAACGAGCAACAACTGAGACGTTGACACTGACAAATATCTGTGGTAGAGTTGAGAAATGAAATCATTCTTAATTACTATCATTTGTGGTAGTGTGGAGAAATTAATTCATTCTAAGTGACTATCATTTGCGAAGGTTAATGGACGATCTTAAAAAAAATGAGGGGGGGGGGGGTGAGAGAGAGAGAGAGTATGGCATATGAGATTAAGACCTCCAGCATGAGAATGAAGGTAGAAGCAGACACAGCGGCATTCCGTTGGTTAGAGGAGACTACTGCAACAAACATTGTATTCATTACGTACGCAAGGAGCATGCTTAGTAAGGTGGAGAAAGGAATGTTTCGTGTGGAATGCCTCACCTCGCTTCAGATGTCACAGATTGTGAGAAATGTGTGGATTTTTTACCGAGGTCATGCGGGAGTGCGAGGGAATGAACAGGCTGATAGGCTGGCAGAGAATGCACCTCTTGGTGGTAGATTACCTATGGACAAGTGGAAGTGGTCTTGCGACTGTGGGACCAGGTGGAGAAGGTGGAGGAACAGACTGAGAACGTGTATTTGTAAAAGAATAGATTTGAAGGATTTTCAGGGGTTCTGGTGAAATCTCAAAACTGAGAGGGAAGACCAGGCGAACTTTCAATCAAATAGCGGTGGGAACGATTAGTAGCGTGACTCTTCGTTGACTGTTGAACGAGGGGACGGGGCACGTATGAGAATGTCTTGAGTGCAGTGATGTCGGTTTCTTAGCTAAACTCAACTCACTGCAAATGCTATCACTTGTGGTAGATTGCCCAGAAATGTCTTACTAACTTTTAAATTGTTCTGTTAGTCGCTTAAAAGTCGCTTAAATGTCGACAGGGTCGACTTCATTGCACCGGGTTTTATCACATATGGCTCGGTCTCTTTCCGCAGCGCGGAAAGCGTCGCACAAAGCACGAACTCCGTAGCTCTAGCGACGACCCACAGGAGTTTCCGAAAAATTTAACTCATGAACCGAAGGACGCAGCCCGGAATCGAACCCACAACCTTCGGAGCCCGAGTTAAACGGCTTGACCACTTCGCCACGAATACTTCTGTTTTGTTATATAAATCCATCTAAAACGTAACCATGCTTTCTTCCCAAAGTAACCTTACCATTAATTTGCTAATGTGTTTATGGTATGGCAGTGAATCTTGGAATGTAAATGAACAAATTAAGAAGAAATTAGAAGCAACAGAGATGTGGTTCCTGAGACGAATGTTGAGAATTCCTTGGACTGCCAGAATAACTAGCGACGACTGCCTGAAACAGGCTAATGAAACTAGAACACTATATACAGCAATAAGAAAGAGACAAACAGCTTTCTTTGGTCATGTAATGAGAAGAGAAGCATTGGAGAACTTCGTGACAACTGGAAAGATCGAGGGGAAGAGAGGCAGAGGCAGACCAAGAGAAATTATGCTGGATGGATTGAGACGGTGGCACGGAATAATATCAGCAGCAGAGTTGATCCAGAAAACCAAAGACCGAGATCTGTGGAGAGCCATGAACGCCTACGCCAGCTGGCAGGGCACTTGATGATGATGATGTTTATTATCAACTTTCCTAGGTCTAGACATGTTTATTATCCACTTACCTATGACCAGAGAGCTACCCAAGTATTGCCCAGATGGCGTATGCGAAACAGAGGAAAGCAACATTCATCTCCAACAAGGTGACATTCTTGAAAGACCAGGGAGACGATTTGATCAGCGCTGTTGGACAATATGTGATCAGGGTATGTGTTATATAGTTCTGATATAGTGCTATGTTTATTACTTTTTGTAATGCGGCCAAACTTTCCGAAATGATTTCATCATCATTGTCATCATCACCATCCTCTTAATCATCATTATCTTCATTATTATCACTATCATTATCATCATCATCATCATCATCATCATCATCATCATCATCATCATCATCATCAACATCATCATCATCATCATTTTCACGTTCATTATCATAATTATCATCCTCGTCATCATAACATCATTATTACCACGTTCATTATCATAATCACCATCATCATCATCCTCCTCATCATCATGATCATCATTATCAACTACATTGCCAAATAGAGTAGTCGATCATGATGCTGCCCATCCTGCTATCTCATCCCTAACACATCAACCCGTGCGCTATGTTTCTATGTCACGATGGAAACTGGCGACCCAGTGGTCCTGTGTTCGAATCTTCCTATAGGCCTGGATGTCTGCGCCATGATACCAGAAAATGATCTTTGAAGGAAATGCGGTTAATCTCATATCAATTGCCGTTTGTCTATAAAAATATGTGACTGGTACAATATTCTTGTAGGCTAGAACATTCTCTTAGAGCGAAAGTCACAGAAATATGCATATAGACTAGAACATTTAACATCAATATATCTTGTAGACTAGAACATTCTCTTAGAGCATACATCAGATGGAAGCAGTGAGTAATTTGACAGCTCCACCATGGCTATGTCAACCACTGACAAGAGTATTCCCCTTCGCTACTCACGTCACCAGTTTACATCCGCAGACAGTTCAGGCTCTTCAATGTTCCAACTGGGCTTAATCAAGCTGAATATCTAGACTGCAAGGAGACGTGCTGGCATTGTGGTTAGCCCGCTTGCTAGCCAAGATAGGGGTCCGGGTTCAATCCCCATCAGTGACCAGGTCCTTGTATTGTTTCCCGATCAACACGGCTCTGGAGTCAACCCAGTCTCAGTAAATGAGGACTGGATAATTTTCTGAATTCTCTGGGACTAGTCTAAGAAAAATGCGATTGTAAAGGACACTGATCACCTAACACCATTGTCATGTGATCTAGAATATGTGAAGTCCCAACACGTCACATCACAATAACATTTCCTACAACAGAACTTCTGCACTGTATCCTCTATTGGAGGATAGATCCTCAATCAACTCACACTGAGTCCTCCCATCTGTTGCTATCTCCTGCAGCTGCCCAAAGTATTCATGTTCATGTCTAGTTCTCTTCTCTGTGAGAGTTCCCTCTTTGTCTGTTGATCTGTGGGTTCCAGAAAAAAAGTACTTTCTAGTTATGCAGATACCAGATTTTCTTAGTGTGTATCCCTCCATTGGCTTATCCATATATGTCTGTAACGTAAAGTTGACATCCAAGCTGGTAGGGGGTTCCCAATCGTCTCCAAAGAACCCATGAACTGCTAGAAACAAGATTTTGGCTCTCACATTCTGTCAACACTCTTCTTCTTATCGTCCATACCGTGTGGCTTTAGGGACCATACCTGTCAGGTGTCTCATCATCATTATGTGCCATGCCGCTAAGCGTTGGCGGTCATGTTCCACCATTTCACACGATTTTTATCGACATCAGCATCCTCAAGGGCCTGAAGACCGTTCTCCAACAGAATCTTAGAAGACTGCTTGACTATTAGGATCCTCCATCATGATGAAAGTGATCACTCACCGCTACTCAAAATGTGTCAGTGAAGGTGCTCAACCCTAATGACGCACGGGAGGGTCCTACATCAATCAGGTGACCTTCTACCTGAGCCGCAAGTACATCCTGACGTCACAAACCTTGCTCTCCAGCAGTCTTAGTGATAATGCAATCCAGCAAGACTGCTCTCACTTATAATTAGAGTCTGGGACATTTCTAACCGTCACTTTCAACATCTAGCCTTATTGTCTTGAAGGACAATTTTCTACCATTAACATTAATTTTGTTGTTGTTCTTCTTCGTTAAAGAATTGTTTGCTAATTTCCTTGGATGTGTCAGAAATAGAATAGATATAGTATCTTACTCGTTTGTAGTCTTTTGTCTATTGTCTGGCGTGGGACGACGTTCCACAAAAAGTGTAACGGAAGTACATTACACTTTTTTTTTTTTTAAATTCCGATATCCTTTTACAGGACATCGCTGTCAACAGCAGCATCTTTCAGCTGTCTGTTGATTTCTTAGCAAGATTACGCTCAGTAGTTTGCCTTTGCTTTCTGAGCGGCCGGCTCTGTTATCCCGCAAGTCACCAGCGGGGGACGAACCGCTCCCAGTTCTCGCCCGCTACGAGACTCTGCGTGATAAACGGGATTACGGAGAAAGTGGTGTAACCCCTCGGCCAGAGAGACCGGCACATTACACTGCAACTCAGATATAATGGGAGATGACATGGAACCGACCCCGTCCTGTTACAACCTTGCATATTGTATAATATTGATATACACAATATATATCAGGTGTTTCAGACAGTTCTAACATACCAGGGTAAATGTTCTATTTTACTAATGTTATGAGTAACGTTCTCTAAGCATATTTCCTACTGTTGGGCTATGCTTTAGTTGTACTATGTAACCTCATGGTGAGTGTTATACGATACTATTGTGGTTGGGTGTGATTGACAGGGAGGAAAGCTGCCCTGAATAGTAGATCATTAATATACATACATCTAGGCATCTAAAATACTCCTTCCTACTCTTTGGGATACCAAGACCAGCTACGTTTACTTTTCTACGAGCCGTTTCCAGTCGTGCACTTGTGTATCCTGGGATATGGTCTTTAATCGGTCTAAAAGAGGTATTTGTCGCGACTTTGCTGGCGGCTTGTATTGGGAGCGCCAAGGGATTTGCACCCGCACCGTCTACAACGCTAGTGTGAGCACCAACTTAATTTATGACAAAGTTGGAATTGCTCACATGGTTTAGAATCCAGCCCAGACTCAAATTGGTGACAAGGCCTCCACATACTTCTAGGTGGTAATAACAAGAAGTTTTGTGTTGACATCTACAGTTGAAATACTCAGTTCTGTCCATCCACACTTCTAGCAGATGTCCCTGGGGTAGTGTGGGCAGCTTTTTATTTTTTATTTTTTTTAACTTTGTGCGTCTCTCTGTCTGGACATCTCTGTTCAGGAACTTATTTCACATTGACTGTTCAGTGACTGACCTCTGAGAATGTCTGTGCTTTTGCAGATAACCGCAGCAGGAGATTCATGGACACAAGGGGGAGACAACAACGTGGAATTCCAGGGGTTATGTCAGATGATAGACACAGCAGCCCTGTTCCTATGCGAAAAATGTCAAGAACTAGCAGGTGAGAACTAGCCTATAAGAACTAATAGGTAAGAATTATATGGCAAGAATTAGCAGATATGATCAGTGACAGTTTACTGACATGACAGTAGCGAAATTTACCGACTACGGTCAATGTGTTCATCGGGGGTAGTCAATAACAAAAACTAAATGACACACATGATGATTGTTTCAAGAATACATATGAAAACATTTTTGTTTCGTCACACACACTGCATGCCAGGTGTGGGCTATTGTTATAATGAAATATTATATATTATAATGAAATATTCTATATTATCCATATTTGCACTAAGTGATTCATTTTGCGTGATCTAGAATGTTGACACAGGTTTCGCACTCAGGTATTCTTTTGAAACAGAAGTCCACACTTTGGTCACGCAGGCATCATTGGCAATGAAACAAAAGACATGCTGGTTGATACTGCCTCTATATCAATGAAAGAGCAGATATGAATTTTTTGCACTACCACTGTATCCTAGGAATAACCAATTAAAGCGCAAATAGGCTGGCCAGCACTACTACTATATCTAGGATCAACAAATGAAAGAGCAGATGGGCTGACTGGCGCTGCCACTGTATCCTTTGAACAACCAATGAAAGAGCAGATATGAGTTTACTTTTTGCACCGCCACAATATCCTAGCATCAACCAATGAAAATGCAAATAGGCTGGATGATATCGCCATTATATCTTAGGATCAACCAATGAAAGCGCAAATAGGCTGGTCTCCACTACTAATATATCATAGGATCAACCAATGAAAGAGCAGATAGACTGGCTGGCACTATCACTATATGGTCAGCAAAGCAAAGCGCAGATAGGCGGGCTGGTACTGCCATTGTATAAGATGGTGCCACTAACGGACTAAGCCGGCGGTATGAACACTCTTAGAGAATTGGGCTGAAATAAGGGGTGTCAACTGATTGAATCAGTTAGCATGGACTTACATCGATACTCAGAAACTAAACTTTCAGATCGAACATCTGAGTGGCTAAAATTAGCAACACACGAAGAGGTTGACCAGAAATCTTAGAATGTAACAGATAATAGTTGAATTGGAAAGACTACAAGAAACCATTGATTTGGAAATTGTACAGTTAGTCATTGTATGTGGATGGATTTATTATGGAGAAGATCTGAGGCTGATATCAAGAACGCTTAGACATACAAGACATGTACATATGGGTGCAAACTTAATCCTCTATACATATGTACATGTGTGGCGGGTGGCTTGGAAGAAACGCTTTATGTGTGTGCGTGCGTGTTTGAATTCACTGTTAGGAGTGTAAGTTAGTTAGAAACAATAACATAATTATGTTAGACCCCCTTCCCTCTCCCACTGGTACTGGTGTAGTGTATCGGATATCTAACATTCGTTGACAAGGGTAAAAAAGAGGGCCAGCCCGCGTGCACGTTGCTCGTGATAACAATGTCTCACCAATGGCACATCGAGAGGACTGGACAACACAGGCCGCTGCCCGGACTATATTCTGCAATGAGAACACCTACCCACGAAGGAATATTTATATGACATGTGATTCTGGTATACACACGTTTGGATTCTCGCCGGTACTGCGTGCGGAGTTCGAGCACTGTGATGAGAGAGCCCTTGTGTGATGTATTGAGGGTGGGAGGGGGGAAGCACTTATGGAGGTATCCGTGTGTGATGTACGGGTGGAAACTGGAGCACTTATGGAGGTATCCGTGTGTGATGTACGGGTGGAAACTGGAGCACTTATGGAGGTATCCGTGTGCAATTAAATTGACCCATGAACCAAAACCTAACCATGATTACTGCTTCTGTGATCGTTGACAGTAGTGGATTTATTTGTTGTCTCCTCCATTCTTTGCCAGATCTGACATCCCAGCCAATAACAGATGCAGATTCTACCCCAGCAACATCCGACAGACAGTCGACAAGGACTGTTCAACCTGCAGGTTGGTCTCGGATGTTGGAATGATTTATATAATGATACAAACAATACGCCTAGTTTATGTGTGTTGGATGGACACTGATGACCTCCCAGATAATGTACAACATCAAAGTGATGACCTGTCAGTGTTATCTTATTCCTTTATTAAGAGTCATAACTGTTCACTTTGTCCACCGTTTGGTCAAGTTGTGAAATTGGCGAGGCATGGATACTTGTCCTATAACTCCGTATACGAGGGGACTTAAATTAAAAACTTAAAAGTGTGAAGAAATTACAATAACCGTGCCTTGTCTTGTAATCTGTCAATATTGTTGTTAAAGATGTTAAAATTGTTACGCACGTGACATCACAGTGCAGTGGAACACGGTGACATAATAAGGACTGTTTAAAGATGACCGCCTGACTTTTTACGTGCACCAAAAAGGAGCAGCGTTAAGTTATCCGATATTTTTTCATCAGTGATGGGGTGAAACCTATAGAAATTCAATGGCGAATGAAGTTCTAGTATGGTGATGCTTGCCTGTCAGTCTAGCAAGTGTATGAGTGGAGCAGGAAATTTTAAAACGGTGTGACTTCTGTGTTCATGACCGGGTCAGGCACAACGAATAGTAAATCCAGAATCGATTGTAGCCGACGAAGTACAGGAAAATTGCTTATTGACTGTGAGTCACATTGAAGCACATATTGATATCAGTCAAGGTTCAGCACACCACATCATCCATGATGTACTACAGTACTGCAAATTGTCTGCAAGGTGGGTGTCACGGCAGCTTACTCCAGAATTGAAACAACGACGCATTGATGCTTGTCAAGTTTTTTGCAGTTCTTTGAAGAAGAAAGTGATGGTGGCTTACTATCACTAATTGTTACTGTAGATAAATCCCGGGTTCACTACCACGAGTCACTACCACAGAAAACGAAGAGAGCGAGCAAGGAATGGCGCCATCCCTCCTCACCGAAACCAAAGCAGTTTTCCATGCGGCCATCTGCAGGGAAGGCTATGCTGACTCTACTTTTGGCATGAACGAGGCGTTATTTTAGAGCACTACATGCCAAGAGGGAAAACTGTCACCAGTGGTACGTATGCAGATCTTCTCAGTAATTATCTTCCACCCGCAGTCATATCCAAAGGACGTAGATTTCTGAGTAAAAGTGTCCTTTCGGAAAATGACAATGCTCTACCCCATACTGCCCGTGCAGCAGTTGAAACCATCGAAGACCTCCACTTTCAGTGTATCACATCCCCCGTACTCGCAGACCTAGACCTGAGTGATTTCAACCTGTTTGGACAACTTAAGTATTCATTTGGAGAACATAATATTTGGTCCGATGAAGAGGTACAGCAGGTAGTACATGAGTGATTACACGCGCGACCAAGAGCAATGTTTTTTCTACAGGAATCAATCAATCAATCAGGTGCCGTCTCCGCAATGAAGGATGGCTGCAATGGATCTCCAACACTGTCAGTCTCTTTCCTTGACTGTACATTTTGTCAGGCTGATGTTCGTCCATCTCTTGATGTTATCCTCCCACTTGTGTCGTTGTCTACCTCTTGCTCGCTTGCCCTCAACCGTGCCTTTCAGTATGGTTTTTATAAGAGTATCATTTCTTTTAACGTGGCCAAAATATTTCACTTGTCTCCGCTTTATTTCTTTCATCAACTCTCTCTTCATTCCCAGTTTTTCTAGGATCTCTGCATTTGATTGTTTTTGTTTCCATGAAATACGACCTATTCGTCTGTATATCCACATCTCCAGGGCTTCTATGCGACTTTCTAGTTGCTTGTTCAATGCCCAGGCTTCGAGCCATATAGTAGCGTTGAATATACGTAGCATTTGACAATTCTCATTTTTAATGCGTTATTAATCTCTCTAGATGTTAATACTGATTTCATGCCGTTGAAGGCATACAGGAATACAAGCACTTTATTGGCGCTGGCGAACTTGCAATGAACGTAGTGGCGACTACATCGATAAATGATACATTTGTTCTTTAATGTTTCAGAATATATTCCCCAAAATATAAGACATTTAAGTTTTTCATTTGAAGCCCCTTCGTATATTGAGTGTAACTAAAAACGAATGCCTGGACGAGGCTATTGACACTAGAACGTCACATACAATTATTCTTTTTAAACGTAAATTCTTTGGTAATAAATGAGCAGAGAGGCATTAATGACCACTTTGACGATATGAAAGAATAGTGGTGTAAGAGGCAGAGGCAATCAAGACAAATGATGCTGGATGGACTGAGGCTGTGGCATGGCTGAATATCATCAATAGAATTGAGCAATAAAGCAAGGACAGAGAGATATGTGGAGATGCATCACCTCTTAAGTCAGTTGGCAGTTCACATGATGATGATGATATGTCAATAAAGTGTGTTGGTGATGGGAGGATTTGAGTGTTGTAGTTGTGTCCTTACATCAGCCAGTGAAGGGACCTTTACAAGACAGTGAGTACTGTCACGGGATACTGTGAGTTTAGGGATTCCATGATAAACTAGAATAGAAAGATTAATTGCAATGTAGGAGGAGGGTTAACAATCGAGTACGTCAGTCTAAGATGAGGATGAATTGAAGATCATTGACCGAATGGTATAAAAAAATAAGATACAGTGTGAGGGGTCATTGCCCATCGACTTCAACGGACTAAACAACTCGAAGACAGCGGGTTGGGGAACCAACGGGGGAACACACGAAGACGTGATCAAAGAGTTAGAACTCTTTGATCTGCGACGAGTGTTGAACGAGGGGACCAGCGGAAGAACGGAGCGGGCAGGAGCACGGAGCGGGCAAATAACGAATACGTGACTTCACAGACTTTTGATGTGGAGAATTACGGCAAATTTGATTGTGGATCAAAAGTCAACGGAGAATTGGAAAGGAGTATAAATTGGTGGAAACTTGTTTTTGTGATTAGTGTGTGCTACCAAATTGGACGGAAAACTGGATTTATGTGTCCTGTAATAGAAAAGAAATCATCCCTTATTGTTTAAAGGCGATGGGATAGAAGTGCTTATGTGCTGATATATATTTCAATTCTTGGACTAACATAAACTATATAAGGTACTCTAGCCTTGGCGTAATAGTATAGCATAGGGATAAGGTGTGTGCTTGGCTTTTACCATTTCTTCTTTTAACTAATCGTTTAGACTTTAGTGTATTCATCTGTCTTATGTCAGAGTATCTTTCGGAAGCTTCTGATTACGGCTGGAGAAAGACTCTCACATAAGAATTAGTTTGAAGCAGACACATATCACCTGATAAAATATATATCCCACAGGTTCACGTATATTCCTGACATGCACAGAAAAGATTAAAGACATTAACGTCACTTGTGCAGTGAAAGAATGTCACTAGAGCAAATTCAACATAGCCATTCACTAATTGTGGGCTGACATAACGAATTGCAAAAACACAGGGTTTTGTGAAAACCATTGAAAGGACTTTCATTATATAAAAGTAGAGAGAAAGAGGAAACATAATTTAATTGAGTACTCAACTAAAAGAAACAGTGAAGAACTATAGAACAGTTTACCTATATTCAAAAATCTGTTAAGTCGATCTAGAGACATTGATAGACAGTGGTGATGTGTTTTTCCGTGATGGATGGTACAACTTCCAAAACCAGGACATATGTGTTTTTCAGTGACTTACCTTAATCGCATTATTTTCTGGTGATAGACATTGAACATTTGTTTTCTAAAATTGGATTACGTCCAGACTCAAGAGGAGCGGAGCATCCAGGGTGAGAGCTGTCCATATGTGTGTGATGTCTTGTGCTTGGCCGTATGCAGATGGGAGAAAGATACGGCACATACGAATTCAGAGTCCTATCTTGCACTCACAATAGAAGACACTACCAACTACATATACACAGTCCATACATACACCAGACATAGTTTTAATTAATAAATATTTTATTAATTGTTGAAGGAAACTGTTGTCGGAGTATGTGATGAAGGAATAAGAGAGAGAGAGAGAGAGAGAGAGAGAGAGAGAGAGAGAGAGAGAGAGAGAGAGAGAGAGAGAGAGAGAGAGAGAGAGAGAGAGAGATATATATGAAATAGAAGACAGAAGGGAGGAGTGTAGACAGAAGTCTGTCAATAATCCCAAAGTATAATAAGCTTAAAGGTGTGCTTGTTGATTCCACGTTCCTCCCTGGACGACAAGCGACAAGTACTTGTTTCCCCCTCCTGCCCACTCAAGTGCTTGCAGTATGACAGCATGGTTTGTAGTCACGTGATGTAAGTGTTTGGTCAGGGCTGTGTGTTGTGTTTCTAGTCTACAGATTGTATTCTGGTCCTGGTGGTGTAGGCTGTTGATGTCCTCTCTAGGGTTGGGCTGTGACATGTTTGAATACAGAGATCTGGATGTTGTATATGATGTCCAACTGTCTAGCCATTGATGTTTGCAGTTGTTGATGACACCAAGCGATAAAACAGTTGAGAATAATATATTTTTATTTTAGTTATCATTGATATGTTGTTTGATTTTATGCACAGACGAGGCTCACACAAAACCGGTTTTAGAGAGAATTGCTGTCATAGAAGAGGTCATGTGCTCCTTCAGGAGCAGAACAGATAAAGTTGCTGAACAACAAAGTGGCATTGATCAACAACTGAAGGAATTGTTATCCAAACTATCAGAGTTGGACAAGAATCACAGCTCGAAGTTTAAACAAATCAAGCAACAAATCAGTGATATCAGTAAAACACGAGATGCAATTGAGAAAGAGCAGAAGACAAGATTACAGAGCCTGGAGAAACAGCTGCAGAAGATATCTACGGCACAAAACAGACAGAAAACAGAGATAGAATCTCAGGGAGATCACGTAGAGAAACTTGTCCCTGTACCTAGCCTACTTGAGTCTGTGAAAGAAAATGTCGATGCATTAGATGCTAGAATTGATGAAATCATTGATGGCTCAAATAATAACTATAAGCTTTTAGAAACTGAAATGCATGACCAGGTAGAGAAGATCATGGCTAATACACAGAGTGTCCAGTTCATATCTGAAGGTCAAGCTCAGAACACGACCTTGTTGAGAGAACTAGAGACCAGGTTGCAGACATTGGAGGCAGACGGCGGGAGAAATGTGAAGAATGTCCAAAAAAGGGCTGAGAAAGGGGAGGCAAATGTGAGTATGAACTCTTACAACTGAGAGATTTTTTATAGGTATAACTGCCGTTAACCATGCCGTAAATCTGCGAAATGGCAAAGTATCTGCGTTTGAGATAGTATAGAAGACCAATTACTACACACTGGCCTTCCATCAGGTGAAAGATGTTGCTGCTTCTGAAATTCCGTGTGTTTCATTAAAAATATACATTAGAGACGTTATTATTGATACTTGTTGTATAAACTCTTGTGAAAACAATTGATATTTTAAATTATATTCCTCAAAGAAGGTTTTACAAGTAGTAGTAGTAGTAGTAGTAGTAGTAGTAGTAGTAGTAGTAGTAGTAGTAGTAGTAGTAGTAGTAGTAGTAGTAGTAGTAGTTGTTGTTGTTGTAGTAGTAGTAGTAGTAGTAGTAGTAGTAGTAGTAGTAGTAGTAGTAGTAGTAGTAGTATGAGTAGTAGTAGTAGTAGTAGAACATGTAGTAGCAGTAGTAGTAGTAGTAGTAGTAGTAGTAGTAGTAGTACATGTAGTAGCAGTAGTAGTAGTAGTAGTAGTAGTAGTAGTAGTAGTAGTAGTAGTAGTAGTAGTAGTAGTAGTACCTGTAGTAGTAGTAGTAGTAGTAGTAGTAGTAGTAGTAGTAGTAGTAGTACCTGTAGTAGTAGTAGTAACCTGTAGTAGTAGTAGTAGTAGTAGTAGTAGTAGTAGTACCTGTAGTAGTAGTAGTAGTAGTAGTAGTAGTAGTAGTAGTAGTAGTAGTAGTAGTAGTAGTACCTGTAGTAGTAGTAGTAGTAGTAGTAGTAGTAGTAGTAGTAGTAGTAGTAGTAGTAGTAGTAGCAGTAGTAGTAGTAGTTGTAGTAGTAGTAGTAGTAGTAGTAGTAGTAGTAGTAGTAGTAGTAGTAGTAGTAGTAGTAGTAGTAGTAGTAGTAGTAGTATTTGTTGTAGTTGCTGTATGTGTAGTTCTTTTTTTAAAAATATTGTTATTGTTGTTGTATGAATAATTGTAGTAGCTCTAGTGGTAATAGTAGTGGTAGAAATAATAGTAGTAGTTGTCGTAGTAGTAATCGTTGTAGTAGTAGAAGCAGCAGCAGTAGTAGTAGTAGTAGTAGTAGTAGTAGTAGTAGTAGTAGTAGTAGTAGTAGTACCTGTAGTAGTAGTAGTAGTAGTACCTGTAGTAGTAGTAGTAGTAGTAGTACCTGTAGTAGTAGTAGTAGTAGTAGTAGTAGTAGTAGTAGTAGTAGTAGTAGTAGTAGTAGTAGTAGGAGGAGGAGGAGTAGTAGCAGTAGTAGTAGTAGTAGTAGTAGTAGTAGTAGTAGTAGTAGTAGTAGTAGTAGTAGTAGTAGTAGTAGTAGTAGTAGTAGTAGTAGTAGTAGTAGTAGTAGTAGTAGTGATGGTTATGATGGTGGTGGTAGTAGCAGTAGCTGTGAAGTGGTGGTAATATGAAGAAAATGGTGGAGGAGGAAAAAAGAAATAGAAACGATTTTTAAAAAAAATAGGTAGGCGAATGATGAAGAAACAGAAGGGGGGATCAGGAAGAGGAAGAAGAAGAAGAAGAAGAAGAAGAAGAAGAAGAAGAAGAAGAAGAAGAAGAAGAAGAAGAAGAAGAAGAAGAAGAAGAAGAAGAAGAAGAAGAAGAAGAAGAAGAAGAAGAAGAAGAAGAAGAAGAAGAAGAAGAAGAAGAAGAAGAAGAGAAGGAGAAGAAGAAGAAGAAGAAGAAGAAGAAGAAGAAGAAGAAGAAGAAGAAGAAGAAGAAGAAGAAGAAGAAGAAGAAGAAGAACGAAGCAACAACAACAAGCAACAACAACAACAACAACAACCAAAGTCAGAGAAACAATTTTGAACATTAAATGCAGCCACTGTCAATGTGAAGATGGCACTTGATTGATTGACTGATATGATAACAGATCTATAATATCATTGATGTTCTATATATGAACAGTTCTGTTGTCAATTGTACAGTTCCGGATCCTGTGTCAGATGTTAAACGATCGACTGAGACCACTAGAACAACTCAGAACATGTCTCAATGAACGGGCTAACGAGCGAGATGACAATGTCACAAAGGTTCGTTTGTTTTTGTTTTTTTTTAAACATTCGGTCAAGCTGTAGACATGTAAATAACTGGAAAACACTTGTATAGAATTTCAAGAATACAATAACAAAACACAGAGCACATTTCAGTAAAACGATTTCATCTGCATGCAAAAACAACAACCAAAGTACTGGAAATTTAAAATACACTAAAGTAACGCCATTAACCGGTTAGCGGGGTAGGGGTATCCCCTATCAAAGGAGATGTAAGACGCCTCCTTACCTCCGTTAGTCTACGGGACACCCTTGGGCAAGGTGGAGTACCCGTTCAGCCCCCCGATCAGGGTTACGTGAAGCCATGGAAGCAGGTGGTGGATGAAGTGTGAAAGCAGCTGGCAGATTGTTGTTGGTTATGGTCTTGCACTCTGCGGCTATAGGCAGATGATCTCGTCAGTAGAGACAATGGCTATGGCCACCGACTAGTACAGTCACTGCCCAGAAGGAAAGCAATGGCAAACTACCTTAAAGAGACCATAACAACCATGAAAGAAAACATAATAAGAAAGAGATCTGGTGGCGAGACCCCCCAGGCCAGGCAGATCAGATAACACTGGGGAAGAGTGTGACACAGGGACCAGTACTAGTAATCGTGATGACGGAGTTAATCCTGACTGTGTTACCAAGGAAATCCCCTGTGTCAGACTAAGAAACAGAGTGAGAATAGCAACGTGGAATGTGATAAGTTTATATGAGGGAAAGCTTAAAGTAGTGTGTGATGAGATTGAGAGGTTAAACATTCAAATTTTAGGAATTAGTGAACGTCGCTGGAGCTTCAAGGGACATTTTACAACTGAAAATGGAAGTATTTTCATTAATTCTGGTAGAGATGTCGGAGGCCAGAGTGGAGTGGCATTTTGTTTAGATAAGACAACTGCAAAATCTTTAATGGGATATAATCCAGTTAGTGATAGAATCCTCACTATTAGACAAAGGCCGTCCAAAAAACACAACTCTCATATAGATATGTTCACCTACTTCAACAGCAGAGGAGGACGAAATTGAAGATTTTTACAACACACTACAAGACACATTAAATAAGATTGGTCATTGCCAGGATATGACTGGGACTATCTGAATGAGCTACTATCGATACTTGTGTAGCAACACTTCTCGTGTCCAACAGGGGATGATTCATTCTTCTCTTCTTCTCCAGTCAGAACCCTGGTCATCTCGCAGCACATGAGTATATCATGGTTACTCGATCATACGTCATAAACCTCACCCACTCGAACTCCAGTTAACTCGAACAAGAGTGAACACAAAGACTGTTATAAGTTTCCTACGTATAATATACACAATCACATAATCAGATACCATCACTTATTCGACAGTCACATCACATTACACTACATCACAGATTATATGCGTGTAGAGCCATAACGCTGTCTACTTTTCACCATGTCTACACAGGACGATGGATCAACGCCGACTAACTTGTCCCGAGCTCACTTCCTGTCACCTGGGCAGTGAGCTCCAGCGTTTTCACGTTGCGTGGAAAGCCCCTGCTTTCCACGTTCTCGTGTTCAATTCTGAACACAGTCGTAACCTGTACTCTGTGACCTAGGCTATAACTGAACCATGCCATGACGTCGTCAGGCTCATGGCATTCCCCCCTTCCACGGGCAAAAATTGAGAATCAATTTTTGAAATATCCAATTTTCAGTTGTGTAAGCAATATTAATGTAGTTCTAATTCTAATTTAACTATCTGTCATCTTTCCATAAACCTTGTTAAGTTCTTGTCACTCTGAAATATCCAACTAGTTAATTATTCTCATCAACATATAAAGTACATCCAAATGCATACCTCTATTTTGTCCTACACCCTTTAATCCAAATTTCTGTATAACAATATCAATGTAAATGTTCTTTATAGCATCGAATCAAGATTTCTACACTCAAGTTCTATTATGTTTCTAAATGAACCCTCAGTTTCTAATATGACTCCGAGAATCAATAGTTCCATTCTATCAATGCTGTGCAGGTATTTTAATCAATTCAGCGTGTTGGTAGGTAGCGTCACTAGTGGTCATACCAGACTGACCATCACTCAGCTTCATCTGCTCATCCTCACCACTCATTTACTAAGCCACTCGTCCCAGGTCTAGAAGATCAGCTGTTATCGCGTTACATACAAGGCCACCTGTACAACGCAAGCCAGCGTTCCCATGGTAGACAGACTGATACCCGACTGCAAGGATTGCCCAAGAAAGATACCAAGTTCCAAGTACCGCCAGCACATCTTTGCTGTTGTCGCGTTACCATACTTGACCACCCGCATCTCCAGTCAGTCAGCCACTGCAGCCACATACTTCCACCACCGCCCATGCTTGTACCAAGTTCCAAGTACCGCCAGCCTAGACATCCTCTTTGACTCTGTCGTTGTAGACCCAGCGTATAGCAATGAACATAGTTGCAGCTAATAAGCTTGAGAGCATCTTATGTTACTGGCCGCTTCGTTCCATTTGACCAAATCATTACGCTTTAACTGCCACAGCTTCTGTTGTATCTTCATCCTCTATATAGTACTCTCCTCCCTTTCATTAATTATTCCAATACTAAGTATCCTATACATCTAAACAATTTCTTCTTATATTAATCAAAATCAATCAACAAATATCAATAAATGCAACATAATAATAAATATGAACAGAAATATATGTCTCAATCAATCAATTAATAACAAAATTAAATAATATCTATACTCAACAATAAGTAATTATATTCTCATTACTAAAATTATATAGCATTTACATCAATAGTTCACAATATTCATTAATCCGTATCAATAATAAATATGTAATCGTAATAATAATGATCTAACACCCAACATCAATCATATAATTATATAACATATAATATAATGCTATATTTGCAATAATAACAATCATTGTTTATAATTTAAGTTCTCTATTCCATAAAATAATTACTAATCAATCTCTATATAATTACATAGTCATACTTATATAGCAATAAAGCTACTTTTCCCATAACATCTCTTCTTAAATTTAAATTCTAACTCAACCTGTATGGCTATGTGACACCATGACCACGTGTTAGTAAGACATGCAATCAATCAACAAAATATTTACATAGGTTAGTTCTGTACAATAAGTCAATCCATAGTGCCTCCACACATGAGTGAGTCTCCATCTGCCACTAAACCACACTTATATCAACAATCTGCAATGCGAGACCGCCATCACACAGCGAGCACATACATAGCTCACCAGGTGTTAGCAAACCCACATTAACTGATGCCAATACCAATATGTTTTTACCTATCCACTACTGTTGTCAATCACAAAATCTTCCAAAATTAAAATATAAACCTAACAAATATCGAAATGATCTGTGCCGCCGGTCCCCGTCACGGATTATCATTTAACACATTCATTCCATTCACATCAACCACCATAACCCGTATCCGAGATCAGCCGCCCACATGACGTAACTTATCCTACTATCAATATTGACAAAGTCATCTCCGGTTTCCATCCCAACCGATGTTTTCTCCCAGCGATCTCCGCCGATGCCGTGATGGAGTCGACAAGTCTGATGTTACCAAAGAGAACACTGCACCGCCAGACACCGCTCGGATATCCACCCATTTGAAATGAATTCCCATTCACTAAAGATAGTATTAACCAAAATCCACTAATGAAAAGTAAACCAACTACCACACTCAACCATAGCATGCAAGACATGATGATGTTAACCTAAATAATTTTCCATGCCACAAACTCAACTTCAAAGAAATTTATACAGTGGAAAATATGAACTAAATGCTTAGAAATTATGTTCCACCATAGCCCAAAACAATGTCGCGTATGATAACCCAGAGATGCCACACCAGTCAGGTGCTGATATAACACAACCTCACATGCTGTTATCAGTTGTAAACTATTTTTATTTCTAAATCACACTTTACCTCAACGACACTCTGTTGTGTCTCATTTACCCATAGACACAACACCAGTTAGTTGAACCTACAATCACCTATGCCCAACACCCTGGATAGCAAGTCCCCCGCCACATAACAATTACCCATGCCATATGCCGGAAGGCTGCTCTACACGATGCGAAACACATTCTTGAGAAATGCTCTTGTCGGCACAGAAAGATTACCCACGAACCATGCCGGCAATGCACGTCTCCAGTTGTAAACACACTCACTCATGCAAAATTCACTTCGCCAGGTGTTAATTCACTATCTGTTAATTTTCCACTGGACAAACAATTGCCAATTCTATTTTAAATAACAATAAAATACTTGCAGAAGAATAATAATATTATCCTCAAACCTGCATGCAAAAAATGATGATGATTTAAATTAACCAAACTTCTGCATGCAATAAATCATTAAGAACCAAACAAAATAATTACTAGAATTATAACAAAATTCAGAAATCATGCATAACTGTAACCTATAAATTCCAATAATGATTGATTCAATCTCCTGCTGTCAGGACATTATAACAGTCCACGACAGGGCTCATACTTACCCACTTGATGTGTTAATTCATTAATACACTATAACCAAAATTAATTATAATAACATAACCGTAAAATATTCTACCGTATCGTTCACTAATTATTACTATCATCTTATTATCGTATAATGTTCGTTAATATATTGGTTTCCGCACATAAGTAGGCCTACTAATTAAATATTATACTAACTAGTAAGTTGTTCAATAATTATAGTTATTTCCTAACGTAGACCGTACTCCAATTTATTACATAATGCTGCTACCAAGTAATTTTATATGCATTCGTTAGGTTACTGTCACATACAACCAATTCACAATTACATATATAACACAAACTAAACAATAACAACATATCACAATATAACTGCACATGCTTAATAGACTAAATGTTAAATACTAACTGCACAACGCAAATGGTTTCTATATTGCCTGTTCCTAGCTTAACTGTCCTGCTGTTTGTTTACCATTTTCCTAACTTACACTGTCTAATCACACAGTTACAATGTTTAACCTAATTTCAGTTGATCCAATAGCCTACTTAATGTTTTTACGGCAGCTATGAACTACACACACACACCAGGCCCCACGAATATAACACGGTGTTCTGTCAAATACCGGCACTTTACAAGTTCACACAGTTCCGGTGTTTATTAGAAAATGTTCACGTTTTATAATAGTTTATTTCAGCCTGGCTGATCACATCCTGACGTCTCAAATTGTTAACTTGTGTGTCCGTTTTTTGAATTTACACAACTGTAGCCAGCTATGACTGTCCCTTCACTTGTTTACATTGAACATCTGTTCATTAACACAGTAGACCTGTCGAACGTCTGACCTCGCTTGTTGACACAGCAAGCCTGTCACAACCCTGTAGGCCTGTTCCATATTTTCTCTCGCTGTACTCGTAATTTAACTTCACTGTCGGTGATTTATTTCCTTACACACCGCTTGCGTTGAAGAACCAATCGATGCTTGCTCACAGGTTTTACCAGTTCGTACGGGGAATTCCCATGTTTATAGGCAAGTTATATGAATCCCACGTGGTTTGTTGACATATCTAATTTAAAAGGAACTTTCCAGTCACATGATGTGTCCATTGCCTCATTAGAATAATCAATACTCACTGTTGACTCCTTGATTTGTCCTCATTCACAATTATAGTCCTTTCACCGTTCAACTTGTGTACACTTATTGTTACTAGTGACACATTTGTAAGAAATAAATTTCTCTTCGTCTTTAAAGTCTTGCACCAATATTAAGTCAATATCTTCAATCACATAGTACTAACTGTTTATATATTTCACATAGTCACATTTTCAATACTTGATAAGACTTATTTAATTATTACACTTGTTGACTACATCTTTTTGCCGAATCTGTTCAATTGTTCACATGCCTTTTGTAATGCGTACAGTTCTACGCCTGTTTTGTCATTTCAAATTCATTATGATAGCTGGAGTTGGTGATTATGTTTCTCGTTTCATCATGTGTGATATCAACTTTTCCGTTAGCCAATTCTCTATTTGTAGAATGATACTTTGTGGCTTAAACTTTACGTTGGCACGTGTTACGTATGTAAAATCATCATCTGTGGCCTCAGGTTTCATATGGACGATAAGCCCCCAAGTGCCAGGATATGACTGGGATTATCTGAATGAGCTACTATCGATACTTGTGTAGCAACACTTCTCGTGTCCAACAGGGGATGATTCATTCTTCTCTTCTTCTCCAGTCAGAACCCTGGTCATCTCGCAGCACATGAGTATATCATGGTTACTCGATCATACGTCATAAACCTCACCCACTCGAACTCCAGTTAACTCGAACAAGAGTGAACACAAAGACTGTTATAAGTTTCCTACGTATAATATACACAATCACATAATCAGATACCATCACTTATTCGACAGTCACATCACATTACACTACATCACAGATTAAATGCGTGGCTCAATGTAGAGCCATAACGCTGTCTACTTTTCACCATGTCCACACAGGACGATGGATCAACGCCGACTCTCTTGTCCCGAGCTCACTTCCTGTCACCTGGGCAGTGAGCTCCAGCGTTTTCACGTTGCGTGGAAAGCCCCTGCTTTCCACGTTCTCGTGTTCAATTCTGAACACAGTCGTAACCTGTACTCTGTGACCTAGGCTATAACTGAACCATGCCATGACGTCGTCAGGCTCATGGCAGTCATAATGATATAGCAATAATAATGGGAGATTTTAATGCAAAAGTAGGTGCAGGAAGAGCTGAAAATGAGAGACACGTTTTAGGAAAATTTGGATTAGGAAATAGAAATGATGCAGGTGACAAATTAATTGAATTTTGCACAGAAAATGAGTTAACGATAGCCAACACGCTTTTCAAACAACATCCAAGAAGACTCTTCACATGGAAGTCTCCAGACAGTTTTACCAAAAATCAGATAGATTTTATTTTAATACAAAGAAGATGGAGATCAAGCATAACATCTGCAAAAACCCTACAAAGTGCAGACTGTGATACGGATCATCAGTTATTAGAAGCAGATCTGAAATTAAAACTCAAAAAGCTTACCCGAGGACCAAGACCACTTCGTTTTGATCTCACAAAAATACCAGATGCATACACTGTAGAAGTTATTAATCGCTTTGAGGTCTTGATGTCTGTGCAAGAAGAAATAACACCGGATGAACTGTCAGTACAAGCTAGAGATATCTTGATAACTGCAGCCAAAGATTTCATTCCGACCAAGAAAAAGCAACTTAAGCCATGGATTACATCAGACACGTTAGAATTAATAAAACAACGAAGGGAGCTGAAACAGAAAGGAGATGAATCCGAAAACAGCAGGATGAAGTATAAATCTTTAACTCGAGAAATAAGAAAGAACTAAAGAAAGAACAAAAATCAATATATACAAGATTGCTGTACCAGAATAGAGCAATATCATAAGACTGGAAGAGATTATGAAATGTTCAAAGAAATGAAGTTATTGACAAGAAATGTTCAACCTCAATTGAATGTTATCTGTGACAAGATGGGAAATATCTTAACAGAATCTAGACAAATTCTAGAAAGATGGCAGGAGTACTGCAGTGGAATGTATGATATGAGTGACAGTGAGGATATAAATGAGATACATGAGCCAATGACAGCAGAGACAGAACCTGAACCCTCATTAGATGAAATTGCGTGGGCTATAAAGAACCTGAAGAATGGTAAAACACCTGGTTGTGATGAGATACCAGCTGAACTAATTAAAGCGGGAGGAGAAGAAAGCATACACATATATCATGCATTATGTACAAAGATTTGGAAATATGGTATATGGCCAAAAGATTGGAAGATAACTATTTTCATTCCAATACCAAAAAAGGGCAACCTGAGATTATGCACCAACTATAGATCTGTTGCCCTGATCAGTCATGCAAGTAAAATTCTACTAAAAGTCATAATGGCAAGACTTCGTAAGAAAATGGAAGAAGAGATTAACGTGGTTCAAGCTGGATTTAGACAAGGAAGAGGAACAAGAGATCACATATTCAACATGCGTTTAATAATAGAGAAGTGCAGAGAATTTAATGTAAACCTATTCTCATGTTTTGTGGATTATTCAAAGGCATTTGACTGTGTACACCATCAGAAACTTTGGGAAATCATGAGGAATATGGGCTTTCCATCACATATAGTACAAATCATAAAAATGCTCTATCTAGACCAACAAGCAGCAGTTAGAATAGATGGCGAGACATCAGATTGGTTTAACATCAAGCAAGGAGTCCGTCAGGGCTGCGTGCTGTCACCCTATTTGTTTAACCTGTACGCCGAAAATATAATGAGAAATGTAAGAGATGATATAAACAGGGAGCTATATGATGCCCTAAATATCGGCGGTCATGACATACCAGAGATTCGATATGCTGATGATACAGTATTACTATCCACAACACAGAATTGCATAGAAAACCTAATAGCCTCAACCCAATTGAATAGTGAAAATCACAACTTATATCTTAACATAGAAAAAACAAAGATAATGCATACAGATAAAACTACTATGGAGAAAGAAATATACATTAATGGGGGAAAATTGGAGGTGGTGGAAAATTTTGAATATCTTGGGTCATTGATTACCAACAACGGTGACACAATGACAGAAATTAAACGGCGACTATCCATTGCTCTTCAAAGACTAAAACATATGAATAAATTATGGAGTGGGACAGACAGAACTACAAAAATTAGATTTTTAAGAGCATGCATCTTTCCCATAGCAACATACGCCTGTGAGACATGGACACTTACTAAACAAGCTGAACAGCGCATAAACGCTTTTGAATATAAATGTTATAGACGAGTTCTAAGAATATCTTGGGTAAAGAAAAGAACAAATGCATCCATACTTCAAGAGTTAAATATTGAGGAGGGTTGGCTATTAAAGACAATAAAACAAAGAAAATTGAAGTATTTTGGTCACTTGAAACGTCACGAAAGTTTGGAGAGAACAATAATGGAAGGGTATATGCCTGGGAAGAGAGGAAGAGGAAGGCCAAAGAGAAGATGGGTGCAGGATGTGGCGGATGATCTCCAGATGGGTGTATCAGACGCGGGACATCTTGCTTGTGATCGAGAGGTTTTCCGGAAGGTTATTCTGGGAGCGAGGTTCTGCAAAGGACATGCTACTGAATGAATGAATGAACGCCATTAAAATAAATCAGAAATGTTCAGTGGTTCTTTATAGAAGGGAAAGACACTAACAACGTATAAGAACATTAATTGAAGCAATTATTAAAATGAACAATCTTTTATGTGTGTGTTTTATTTACTACACTACGACATTCGATAGTTTGAAACACAAAGAAATGATTAGAGTGTTGGTGATTTTTCACATAATGTAAACAACCTGCTTTATGCTGATGGCGTGGTTTTGGTCGCTAAAAATGAAATGCTGTTACAAGAAATGTTAGACAACAGAAAGTCAAAACAAAGGACTTAGTCTAAAGAAAAGAAAAACAGAAGTAGTGGTTATTATAATAAACATTTGTGCACTGAAAATAACAACAGAACAACAGACGTAATAGTTATTACAAAGAATACTTGTACACCCAAATGTAAAACAGAACATCAGAAGAAATGGTTATAACAAGGAACAATTGTACACCCAAATGTAACCACAGAAGTAATGATTATAACAAAGAATACTTGTACACCCAAATGTAACAACAGAAAAACAAAAGAAATAGTTACAACAAAGCAAAATTGTACACCCAAATGTAACAAAACAACAACATACATAATGGTTATATTAATTTAAAAAACAAAACAAGTGTACACCCAAATGTAACAACAGAAAAAAAAGACGCAATGGTTATAACAAAGAACAACTGTACATCCAAATGTAACAAAAGAAAAACAGAAGTAATGGTTATTACAAAGAACACTTGTACACTCAAATGTAACATGAGTTGATAGAGAACTGCGCTGATAATGTTTTGAGCACGGTGGGTTCGACGGCTGAGCTAGTCGCCTGCTAAAGGGACAGATTGGCCACCTATGTCTCCGCACATTCAGGATTACACTAAAGTCAGGGACAGATTGGCCACCTATGTCTCCGCACATTCAGGCTTACACTAAAGTCAGGGACAGATTGGCCACCTATGTCTCCGCACATTCAGGCTTACACTAAAGTCAGGGACAGATTGGCCACCTATGTTTCTGTACATTCAGGCTTACACTAAAGTCAGGGACAGATTGGCCACCTATGTCTCCGCACATTCAGGATTACACTAAAGTCAGGGACAGATTGGCCACCTATGTCTCCGCACATTCAGGCTTACACTAAAGTCAGGGACAGATTGGCCACCTATGTCTCCGTGCATTCAGGCTTACACTAAAGTCAGGGACAGATTGGCCACCTATGTTTCTGTACATTCAGGCTTACACTAAAGTCAGGGACAGATTGGCCACCTATGTCTCCGCACATTCAGGCGTACACTAAAGTCAGGGACAGATTGGCCACCTATGTTTCTGTACATTCAGGCTTACACTAAAGTCAGGGACAGATTGGCCACCTATGTTTCTGTACATTCAGTCTTACACTAAAGTCAGGGACAGATTGGCCACCTATGTCTCCGCACATTCAGGCTTACACTAAAGTCAGGGACAGATTGGCCACCTATGTCTCCGTGCATTCAGGCTTACACTAAAGTCAGGGACAGATTGGCCACCTATGTTTCTGTACATTCAGGCTTACACTAAAGTCAGGGACACATTGGCCACCTATGTCTCCGCACATTCAGGATTACACTAAAGTCAGGGACAGATTGGCCACCTATGTCTCCGCACATTCAGGCTTACACTAAAGTCAGGGACAGATTGGCCACCTATGTCTCCGTGCATTCAGGCTTACACTAAAGTCAGGGACAGATTGGCCACCTATGTTTCTGTACATTCAGGCTTACACTAAAGTCAGGGACAGATTGGCCACCTATGTCTCCGCACATTCAGGCGTACACTAAAGTCAGGGACAGATTGGCCACCTATGTTTCTGTACATTCAGGCTTACACTAAAGTCAGGGACAGATTGGCCACCTATGTTTCTGTACATTCAGTCTTACACTAAAGTCAGGGACAGATTGGCCACCTATGTCTCCGCACATTCAGGCTTACACTAAAGTCAGGGACAGATTGGCCACCTATGTCTCCGTGCATTCAGGCTTACACTAAAGTCAGGGACAGATTGGCCACCTATGTTTCTGTACATTCAGGCTTACACTAAAGTCAGGGACAGATTGGCCACCTATGTCTCCGCACATTCAGGCGTACACTAAAGTCAGGGACAGATTGGCCACCTATGTTTCTGTACATTCAGGCTTACACTAAAGTCAGGGACAGATTGGCCACCTATGTTTCTGTACATTCAGTCTTACACTAAAGTCAGGGACAGATTGGCCACCTATGTCTCAGTACATTCAGGCGTACAGAATGTGTTGGCCCGATCATATCACAGACACATAGCAGGAAACTGCTTCGGGACAAATTACAATTGTTATTTATAACACGCCACACCAAAGGCAACGGAACAAATTACCATTGTTATTTATTAAACGCCACGCCAAAGGGAACGGAACAAATTACAATTGTTATTTATTAAACGCCACACCAAAGGGAAGAGAACAAATTACAATTGTTATTTATTAAACGCTACACCAAAGGGAACGGAACAAATTACAATTGTTATTTATTAAACATTACACCAAAGTGAACGGAACAAATCTGAGACAAGTCAATGTAGTTAATAATTGTGTACTTTGATAAAAACAGATATAAGATGTAGTAAGGATGTTACATGTAGTATAGCCCACAGTTAGCATTTCACAACATGAAGAAGATTCTCTGGAATTTATATTTGTCAGTCGAGTTGAGGAAAAGAGCTCTTTAGAGTTATATTGAGCCAATTCAGATGTACGGCAGCTAATCATGGGCAAATATAAGATAAGTGAGCATTGATGTGGAAGCTGCGGAGATGTGGTTTTATAGAAGCACAAGAGCGTGAACGGATAGAAAGAACAACGAAGAAACCTTGAAAGAAGTGAACTCACAAAGAGAACTGGTCACTCGTATCAGAAGTAGACAGTCCACATTCTGTGGGCTTGTCATGAGAAAGGGAAGCTGGAGTACGTCATCACAACGACAATGTTGCTGGAGTACGTCATCACAACGACAATGGTGCTGGAGTACGTCATCACAACGACAATGTTGCTGGAGTACGTCATTACAACGACAATGTTGCTGGAGTACGTCATCACAACGACAATGGTGCTAGCCCGATATTTTTACAGAGCAATCGGCGCTCGCCGGATGACGTGGTCAATATCAGGCCGGTCGCCTTTACGTCCGAGGACATTTCCTGTACCAATTTTAGGCTGGGTCCACCTGGATGTCCAGATCACTGGAAATATGCCCTCATCCAACGGTACTCGAACTCATTATTGCCGGATCTGGTAGGCAAGCGTGCTAGACAATATACCATATTGGCTCCGTAGTATAGTATAGTATAGTATAGCATAGTATAGTATAGTATAGTATAGTATAGTATAGTATTGCATAGCGTAGCATAGCATAGCATGACATGGCATGGCATAGCAGGGTACAGTAAGTACAGTACAGTACCATATAGTATAGTATAGTATATTATAGTATAGTATAGTATAGTATAGTATAGTATAGTATAGTATAGTATAGTATAGTATAGTATAGTATAGTATAGTATAGTATTTCTGTCACTTTTGCAGCTGTCCCAGTTAATCCAGGAGGTAGCAGTTATGTCTCCGAGATTACAACAATTAGGTAACTCTCACATCTTCTATACAGTTATCGCATCACTTTTGTTGTTGTAAACAATATAACATGATACAAAGTAGTGCAGCTATACATAACAGAATTACGACACATACAGGACGTTGCGGTGATTAGTCTTCATCAACAAACAAACACATACACAAAACACAACATATAGTTACAGGAGATCTTCTATGACTACATCAAAACATGACGACAGGACGAGAAGAACAAAAAGATGAAAAAAATTAAAGCATTGAAAAGAAAATGAAAATTTGAAAAAAATGTTCATACTTACCTCAAATTTCTAGCTGTGTTTAACCCCAAGTATCACCGATGTCTTCTTGTTATACCCAACTGAGGGAATTGGATATAGGATGACAGAGTGGTGGGTGTAACGGTTTACAGAGCACATTGAAAGAAAAGAGGACGGAGGCAGGCAGGTAGGACGGCAACCTGTGATGGTAGTCTGAGAATGGTATCTGAGCAATCTCAGTGGATGTGCTAACAAAGCATGAGTGGGTGCCAGTGGACAAATATTGAAGAGCAATGGAGTGTGCACCCAAGTATGATGTTGATGCTAACCAAACTCACATTATGTACTCCTTTATGTTATTGTGAGGCGAGTCCTAAAGTCTGGGTGGACTGATATGCGTGAGCGCACATACATACATCTACACCACTGAACAGACATTCATACAATAGTGTACATGGACATGTGCAAGGTATATATGAGAAGAGAGAGAGAGAGAGAGAGAGAGAGAGAGAGAGAGAGAGAGAGAGAGAGAGAGAGAGAGAGAGAGAGAGAGAGAGACAGAGAGAGAGAGAGAGAGAGAGAGAGAGAGAGTTATTGCGATATGCCTCCTGGGGTATGCGGACAAATAAGCAATTTTTGAGAGCGAGAGAGAGGGTTAGAGAGAGAGAGAGGGAGAGAGAGAGAGAGAGAGAGAGAGAGAGAGAGAGAGAGAGAGAGAGAGAGAGAGAGATGTATAGTTATTGCGATATGCCTCCTGGGGTATGCGGACAAATAAGCAATTTTTGAGAGCGAGAGAGAGGGTTAGAGAGAGAGAGGGAGAGAGAGAGAGAGAGGGGAAGAGAGAGAGAGAGGTTAGTATCTGTCAACAACCTGAATTTACACAGAAATGCTGGTCACTTCATTCATACCTCACGATCACAAACACGTTTCGTACGAATAGTATATAATGAATCAGGATTTATTCTACATAATATACAGCTCCTTTCTTGAGCATACATAAATGACATTCAATACTTAAATACATTCTTTACACTCGCTACGTATAACTGCGCCCCTTTCTAAACTACATAGATGGCGAGAGTAAACACACAGGTCTTGTCGCTCTAACTGTCGGGTCCGGTCTGCCTGAATTCACAGGTCTCGTTCAGCTACTGGTCCTCAGTTCTCGTGCGGCCAGCCGCATGGCGTGCTGAGTCACTTGTCACACCGTTCAGTGGTCAAGTCCTCGTTAACTTTCAGCTGTACTATTGTTCAGTCTGGTTACGGGTAGTCCCCGTGGTTAACGTACTCTGTCCTATCTCGGGAGTTAATCCCGTTACGTCCTAGTTATGTCCTAGCTATGTCACGTGCATGTCCTGTCTAGGTTCTGTCATATAACTGTTTGGGGTTCTCTCGGGAGTTAATCCCGTTACGTCCTAGTTATGTCCTAGCTATGTCACGTGCATGTCCTGTCTAGGTTCTGTCATATAACTGTTTGGGGTTCTATCCCTTTATACTGTCTTTCTCTATCTATTCTCTTGTAAAGGTCCTTATCTATGTCATGTCTCTGTCCTTTCCTTTATCCGTCTTGTCCTACTTCTCTCTATACATATCCAGCTCCTTGACACGCTCTCGCCCCCCCCCCCCTCCCCGTATTGCGTCACCAAATTTAGCTCATGGGTGTGACGCAATCTGTTGTCATATCTAAAAATTAGTTGGGTCTAATTTTGTCAAGTGCTGGTAGGGTTAAGTACTCATGTCTTGGCTATAATCACTAACTTATGACTGTCTGATGTCACATTGTCGTACTTATCCAACTGGCTTATTAATCAGTGCTGCACAACTGTACTGTTGGCTAGAGTAAATACTCATTCACATTACATATATGAGAGCTGTAACGAACCAAAGCCATTGTCTATAAGACCTGCTTTTCAAAATGTCGATTGACCGACATCCCGCACAGATTGTCCCTTTTACGGGTACAATACATGAATATAAATTCATGCTCTCATTTAATGTTTCTCCAACTCTATTACATGTTGTGTGTGTGCTGATGTTCACCTCTCTAACTTCCGTTTGTGGCTAAATCTTTCAATGTGTCTTCAGAGTTTAGTAAGTCTGTAATGTCCCCTGTTCATGAGTTTTTCCCCCTTCCTTTTTATTGCTGTCTGCATTTGTATCTGTAAGTATATCTGGTTGTTTGCGTGTTTATTTAAATTTAATGTATGTTTAAATTAGAAACATATGTGTATGTTTATAATTTACTGAATGATGTTTTTCAAGCGTCGCAGGTTGGTTTATGCAGTCACGAATGAATGCATTTACTTAATTTGTGACTGCCTTACCGACCTAGGAAGCTTAAAAATGTTCCTATACATGTAATGTAATAATGGCAACAACACACATAAACTACTCACTAACATGTGTTACACCTAAGACGCAGACAAATTATAAAACCTCTTGGGTGCAGAAAAATCTGCACATTGTTCGCTCGCATTATATTTAATGCATTCACTCTATCCTTGTTCTCGTCTTTCTCTTGCACATTCAGTTCTCACATGTTTAAAAAAAAAAACCATTGTTATGTTATTAAAATACTGTTGTAAAATATGATGAAAAAAGAGAAAAATAAATACTGGGAAAATAAAAAGATGCACAAAAGTTTTGGCTCAGTCTATACGTTTTTGAGCCGAATAATAGTGCGATATATTAGCACTGTGTATTTTTTTATACAATATTTACAAGTTGACAGGGTTGTTTGGTCTCATTCTAAGTATACTAACTACTCTATCTAAATATGCTCTACTTTTGTGTACTGAGATTCACTAACTACGGGGAGATAATTTACGTAATTAAATGAAATGGGGTGAAATGTGTTGGTTCCCTTAATCTAACTGTACTTTTTGATGGTAAAAATATTTACTGATATTATACTTCTAAACTAATCTGTGTTAACTAACTAGATTGTCCTAACGATTATTTAATTAATTATGGAATGATAGTCTCTTGGGAGACTCACAAGATGTGATTAACCTATGGTAATTATTTTTAAGACTAATTCCCCCTGTATGTAAATGGGAATAGGGAAATATGTGCTATTAATCTACGACACCTAAAGCTATTATGTTCTTATAAAATAACTATACATAAGAAACTATAGTACTATATGAAACTGCAATAAAAATATATATTATATATCACAATTACATACATATTACATTTATATACTACTAGCTGACCCGGCCCGGCTTCGCCCAGACCCTGGTGGGGAGCATCTCATTTAATTCATATAAGTAGTCATATAAGTTCTCGTTCCCGTTACCGACAATCTGTCTGTATGTCTGTCTATCTGTCTGTCTGTCTGTCTGACCCGGCCCGGCTTCGCCCAGACCCTGATGGGGAGCATCTCATTTAATTCATATAAGTAGTCATATAAGTTCCCGTTCCCGACTGTCTGTCTGTCTGTCTGTCCATCTATCTGTCTGTTTGTCTGTCTGACCCGGCCCAGCCCATGGTGGAGAGCATCTCATTTAAATCATATAAGTAGTCATATAAGATCCCGTTCCCGACTATCTGTCTGTCTGTCTGTCTTGGGTAAATGGAGGAGGGAGGAGGAAGAGGGAGGTGGAGGAGGGAAGAGGAGGAGGAGGAGGAGGAGACAGGAGACAGGAGGAATAGGGAGGAATAGGAAGGAGGAGGAGGGATTAGGAAGAGGAGGGAGGAGTAGGGTGGAGGAGGAGGGGGAGGAGGAGGGAGGAGGAAGAGGGAGAAGGAGGGAGGAGGAGAACGCAGGAGGAGGAGGGAGGAGGAGAAGGAGAGGGAGGAGGAGGGAGAGGGAGGAGGAGGAGGAGGAGAGAGTAGGAGGAGGGAGGAGGCGGAGGGAGCAGGAAGAGGGAGGAAGAGGGAGGAGGAAGAGGGAGAAGGAGGAGGGAGGAGGAAGAGGGAGAAGGAGGAGGGAGGAGGGAGGAGAAGGAGGAGGGAGGAGGAATAGGGAGGAGGAGGGAGAAGGAGGGAGGAGGAGAACGCAGGAGGAGGAAGGAGGAGGAGGAGAGGGAGGAGGAGGGAGGAGGAGGAGAGAGTGGGAGGAGGGAGGAGGCGGAGGGAGAAGGAAGAGGGAGGAGGAGGAGGGAGGAGAAGGAGGGAAGAGGATGAGGGGGAGGAGGAGGAAGAGGGAGGAGGAGGAATGTGAAGGAAGGAGGGAGGAGGTAGAGGGAGGAGGAGGAAGGAGGAGGAGAGAGAAGGAGGAGAGAGGAGGAGGAGAGAGGAGGAGGAGGGATGAGGAGGAAGGAGGAGGAGGAAGAGGGAGGAGGATGAATGTGAAGGGAGGAGGAGGGAGGAAGGTAGAGGCAGGAGGAGGAGGGAGGAGGAGAATGGAGGAGGAGGGATGAGGAGGAGAGGGAGGAGGAGGAAGGAGGAGGGGGAGGAGGAGGGAGGAAGAAGGAGGAGGGAGGAGGAGGGATGAGGGGGAGGAGGGAGGGGTAGGAGGGGGAGGAGGAGAACGGAGGAGAAGGGAGGAGGAGGGCGAAGGAGTAAGGAAGAGGAGTTCGAGGAGGTAGGAGGAGGGAGGAGGAGGAGGAAGAGGGAGGAGGAGGGAGGAGGAGGAGGGAGGAGGAAGAGAGTAGAGGAGGGAGGAGGAGGGAGGAAGAGATAGGCGGAGAGAGGAGGAGGAGGGAGGAATAGGAGGGAGGAGGAGGGATTAAGAGAAGGAGGGGGGAAAGGGGAGAGGGAGGAGGAGGAGGAGGAGGAGGAAGAGGGATGAGGAGGGAGGAGGAGGGAGGAGGAGGAGGGAGGAGGAGGGAGGAGGGTGAAGGAGGAGGGAGGAGGGTGAAGGAGGAGGAGGAGGAGGAGGAAGAGGGAGGAGGGGAGGAGGGAGGGGGAGGAGGAGGAGAAGGAGGAGGAGGGAGGAGGGAGGAGGAGAACGCAGGTGGGGGAGGAGGAGGAGGGAGGAGGGAGAGGGAGGAGGATGAGGAGAGAGGAGGAGGATGGAGGAGGTGGAGGGAGAAGGAGGAGGGAGGAAGAGGTAGAAGGAGGAGGGGGAGAAGGAGGAGGAGGAATGATCAGTAGGAAGAGGTATGTGGAGGAAGGAGGAGGAGGGAGGGGGAGGGAGGAGATAGATGGAGGAGGTAGAGGGAGGAAAAGGGAGGAGGAGAGAGGAGGAGGAGGAGGGAGGAGGAGAAGGGAGTAGGAGGGATGAGGAGAGGGAGGAGGATGGAGAAGGGAGGGAGAGAAGGAGGAGGGAGAGGGAGGAGGGGGAGGAGGTAGAGGGAGGAGGAAGAGGAGGAGGGTGGAGGGAGGAGGTAGAGGGAGGAGGAGGAGGATGGTAGAGGGAGGAGGAGGGAAGAGGTAGAGGGAGTAGGAGGGAGTAGGAGGGAGGAGGAGGGGAGAGGAAGAGGGAGAAGGAAGAGGGAGAAGGAGGAGGGAGGAGGGAGAGGGAGGAGGGGGAGGAGGAAGAGGAGGAGGGTGGAGGGAGGAGGTAGAGGCAGGAGGAGGGGAGGAGGTAGAGGCAGGAGGAGAAGAGAGGAGGAGGGAGTTCGCCATTCCGAATTCATACTCGTCTAGGTTCTGTGATTTCGGTCCTTCCATTGATTGTTCTTCCCTTCTACACGACTGTAGATAACTTCCTTACACATAAAAAGATGAATTGTTATTGATATTGCCGTGGCATGGAGGCATATATATCAGCAGCAGAGTTGAACGCCTACGCCAGCCGGCACGGCACTTGATGATGATGATGATTGCCGTGTGACGATTCTGTGTAGTCACGTCATTTTCTTCCCTTTCCCTAGCGTTTTGGTTCGGGGATTCTTTCATCATCATCATCATATATTTACGTACGTATTTTGGGAATGGGTGGAGGGAGGAGGAGGAAGAAGAAACAAAATACGACAGTTGGCAGCGCTGGAATGAAAGGAAGGCGTGTAGAAAATTTCATCTCAATCGGATGGGCCGTTCGCGAGCGCATAAAGGACATACATGTCAGGGTCTTAAACTTGGCTCGCTTGCCTAACAAGTGTGAGACAGTACAAATACAACGTGATTTGACGTAAGACTCAACGACACATCGTTCGATGGATTTATTAACATATCAAATACAGAACGATGATCACAAATATATATAATGGATACTTTACAACTTACATCCACAATACAGTTCACAAGTCTGACTCGCAAGATGTCCAGACACTCGCCTTTCAATACAGAAACCATACAACGCCTTTCTCTCAATCACACGTCCGTCATGTTCCGTGTCCCCAGAGCTGTCTGGACCTGGTTCGCAACTTGCCTCCTGCCTGACGTGGCGTCACGTGGCAGGCGTGCGTCTTGCGTTGGCGGCCTGACCGCTGGTCAGCCAGCGATCTCGCAGGCCGGTAACTCCTATTCGCCTGGCGGCGCAACGCAGTTGTTGCATCCCTTACTGGGAGCTAAGTCGCCTGGCGGTCGTAACGATGTCCCTGCATCGCTGTCCCCTGTTGGACTCTGACACGCTCCCCCGGTAAAATCCATGAAAGATGTCGTCTTTCATGTATAATGTCTGTACCTGTTGGGTTAATAGTATACCCTTGTCAGAGTCTACCTTTCTATTGTTATACACAACGTTATCAAAAATACACACATGGCATAGAAATATATAAGAACTGGGAGTTGGGTACAAAGACATGTGGTGTTTCATGTTTAACACATATCAGGCTTCACCCTCTCGATGGCTGGTTACCTCAATTGTATTATCACCCAGTCAGATCAGTAGTTCCAGCTTCACGCATCTACCTCGCAGCAATTTGAAAAAAATAATAATATGGTTCTTGGAACAAAAACCATCTAGCCAGACTGAAATACGACTTTATATAAGTCGTATAAAACACTCCAACCCTGTCCCTACTTGGCCAGGAGTTATTGTGTTGGTATACAATGTTGGCAACACTCTGCCATGCCCAGTAGATGCCTGCCTGTGGTGTCAACACTTTAACAACAACATGTTATATTACACACAACACATTAGCATATACATTTCAAATTATGGCCCTTTGTGTGAAAATGTAATAACAATAAATGAAAGGGAAATAATTTTAACGTTAGTGAAACACAATAATTTACAATAACTATTTAATTTCTTAGTGTCATTGCTTGACGTTTCTTCATATTAACGAGAAAAGGTCGGTAATATGAATACGTTAATCAAGATATGATTCTAAGATTACATTAGATAAATAAATAAACACACAATTCGTGTATTCAATTTTAGAGAATCCTAAACATTTTAGAATCGTCAAAACTTTTTAACCTTTTATAAGTTGTCTGCTATTTTTGTTCTAAATTTCTAATTAATCCGAAAATACACACGAACACTAAAATCAGCTGATGGTAAAGCTTGCAGAACACACCTGTTCCGGTTTGATGTAGTTTAAGGAAGGTACAATGTTCTCAAAGTTAGTGTTGGATGTTGCTACACAATCTTCTGGATTACGATCGAATGTTCATGTGTTAGATGTTTCAGTCGAACATTAAAGATTTCGGTTCACTGCAGAGGTGTAGAAAAGTCGTTACTGTTCAGTTTTTACTTTCACACTCGTAATTAAAATGTTCCTGGAAGATTCCACACGAACTTGTCACTGTCACGTTGGTTAATTCGCTTCAGGTAAGTGTGAATGTGACACTGTTCTTGTACGTAATATATACAGTTAATAAAGTTCGCTTTCTACCACATACTGCACATTTATACACGACAATCACTACATGAACTAGTAAAATAAGAACACTATATATAATGGGAGTAATCCCTATCACAATATTGTAGACATTACACAGCTTTTTGTGAATGAAAAACCACTATTCACTGCTAAATGGCTGTGTCGGTCTGAGTGTATTTCTACATACTGCACTCAGACATTGGTGCTCACTGGGTCGGTCGGACAACGTGACAAAAGATCGGCAATTGAATTGGTTCTGCCTGGGATATGTCGAACCTCAAAGCTATAATCTTGAAGTTTCAAAGACCAACGCGCTACCATATGGTTCGAAGGCACCCCTGAATTCATCCATCGTAAGGGGCTGCTGTCCGATTTTACGATGAAATGGCGTCCTAGAAGAAATCTAGATAATTTTGTAATACCTACTACTAAAGCTAGGGCTTCCAATTGAGGAATGGACCATGTCCGCTCTCGGCCTTCAGCTTCCTGGATACAAAATAAACGGGGTGGAGGATGTTGTTATACTCCTGCAACAGGACTGCTCCAATCGCCACGGAGCTAGCATCTGTGCGTAATCTGAAAGGTAAACGGATATCGGGCAATTTAAGCATAAGATTGCGTTCATTCTTATCAGAAAAACATGATAGAACTTTATGAAATGCAATTTTTAGGCATTGATCGTGTACAATTTTCTCTGGTTTATCTTTTGTTAGTAGATTAGTAAATACCTCGGTCAGTTCAGAAAAATCAGGAATAAACTGCCGGTAGTAATTTATTAAGCCCAACAAACTTCTGACTTGTTTTTAGTAGTCGGAAGTGAGAGTTTTAGTATCTTGGACACAATTTTATCGTCTGTCGTGACAAAGCCATTGGATATTTTGTAACCCAAGAATGATATTTCCTGGTAGGCTATGTCTACTTTTGCAGGCTTCACTGTCAGTCCGTGCTGTCTGATCCGTTCAAATGTCTGGTCTAAAGTCTTAATGTGCTCAGTCATTGTCTCTGTGTGAATACATATGTCGTCGATATAGCAGATTATGTTAGGAATGTCTACTAGAAGTAGTCGTGTCATCCGTACAAATGTGGCTGGGGCGTTAACAAGCCCAAATGGAAGTTTGCACCATTCGTACAGTCCCCAAGGTGTGGCAAATGGTGTCAGATGTCTGCTCTGTTCGTCTACAGCAATCTGCCAATAACCTTTCGTCATGTCTACCGTCGTAAAGAACCTAGCGTCTGTCAGTTCTGTCAAAAGATCGTCAGTGTTTGCCATTGGCTCAAGATCTAGAACAGTTATTTTATTCAGTTTTCGGTAGTCGATGCACAGTCTTATTGTATTGTCCTTTTTGCGTACTATGACCATGGGAGATGAGTAGTCTGATTGGGATCGTCTTATGATGTTATTTTTCTCTAAGTTGATGATTTCTTGATGTAAATGCTCTTTGTAATGTAATGGGATGTTGTATGGTCTGCATCTAATGGGTGTGTTTGATGTGAGTGTGATGTGATGCTGTACTAATTCTGTTTGTCCTGGGTTGTTGGAAAAGATGGTGTTGTACTGTTGTATAAGTTGTTTGCACCTGTCTGTCTCTGCTTGAGTTAAATTTGGGTTGATTTTGATCTCCTTCAAGCAGTCTGTCGTGTCTAATGCAGGTGTTGGAATTTCGTCACTAGCATCGTCATCTTCGTGATCTATTATCACTGTACAAGCTGTCGTATCGTCCTGTTCGTTGTCTCTGTTGTGGTATGGTCTTAGCATATTTATGTGAAATATTTTGTGTTTGTCTTTTATAAGGATTTCGTAGTCTACAGGTGAAATCTGTCTCGTCACTTTAAAAGGTCCCTGCCAAGAATCAGTCAGTAGATGTCTGTCACTAGGTAGTAGCAGAAGAATGTCCTGTCCAGGTGTCAATGTTATCGTCCTGTTACCTTTGTCAGCATACTGTCTATAAGTAGCACCAGATAGTTTTAGTGCATTCTTTGCAATAACACAAGATTTGATGATTCTTTCACGCAATGATGTAACATATACGTATGATGATATGGGTTTAAGTACTGGTGTAGAGTCAGTTACCATTTGGTGGTAAATGGTCAATGGGCCACGTGGTTTGGCACCATAGATAAGTTCAAAAGGAGAGAAACCGGTACTAGCATGAGGTACCTCGCGATAAGCAAAAAGAATAGCTGGTAGATATACATCCCAGTTATTGGGGTGTTCTTGCGTTACTTTTGCAAGCATGTGTTTAAGATCCCCGTTAAACTTTTCTATTACTCCGCTACTGTGAGGATGGTAGGGTGAATTGAAACACTGCTTCACTCCCAACATTTTGGTGAAAGCTTGGGTGGATGCGGCAATAAACTGAGTGCCCCTATCAGATTGGATAGTATCTGGAAAACCTATCCTAGAAAAAATATGGAAGAACACTTCCATTATGTCATTGGCAGTTATGTTCTTTAACGGAATAGCTTCTGGCCAGCGACTACATTGATCAATGACAGTTAGATTAAATTTATTCCCTCTAGTTGTTGTATGACTAAGAGGGCCCACTATGTCAACCGATAGCTTTTCAAAAGGTCGACTGGCTAAGTCGGTAACTTGTAACTTTGCCTGTGGGTGTTTACCTTTTTTAACCAGTTTCTGGCAGGTGTCACAATTTCTGCAATATTCTTTAATGTCATTGCAAAATTGTGGCCAGTGAAACTGTGTCAATAACCTTGATCTGGTCTTGACGTATGCCATATGTCCCGCAAGAGGTATATCGTGTGCAAGATGTAAGGCTTGCTTGCGATAACTAGTTGGCAAAACAGTTGCTCTGTGGTATTGTCACCTCTGGTGTAATACCTGGTGAGTATGTCATTTTTCATAGCAAAATGCCATTTTGCATTCTTGGTTACTTTTGGCTTTTGGCCGATCAGGTCAAAGTATTTTGACAATGAAGGATCAGCTTTTTGGGCTGTTACAAATGCTTCCTTCATGGTGTTAGTAGATATTGAAACTGGGCTGAGTAATTGTATCGCCTCAGTTTGATTTATTTCATCTTGCACTCGAGCAGTAGCTCTTGTTACTGCGTTCACACACTCAATGATGTCAGATGATGATGGAACAACAGTTTCAATGATGTCATGAGAACTTAGTGCTACATTAGCTACTTTACAATCAATAGGTGGTGTGTGACATTTTCAATGATGACATTTGATGGTGATGTTATGGTATCATCAATACATACAGATGTTATGTCATGAGGTTTATCATTTACCTCAGGTAAATTACCAATAATTATATCACAAACTGGACTGGTTAGTGCAGCGCACTTTACTTTCCCAGTGAGGAAAGGTGTTTCAATATATGCCCATGCTAATGGGTATTTCTCAATATTGCCTGAGAATGTTCTACATGTTACGTGCCTGCCTGTATAGTCTGTAGGCGTTATGAACGTTTTCTTCAGGCCAATGAGTGAACTGCCCGTGTCGCGAAGGACTGTAGCAGATTTGCCATTTACATATCCGTGATGGATGTTTATTCTGCCTTTTGAGTCTACTACCAAATTAGCTTCTTCATTGGCAATAGGGATGGCATGCCCGCATGTTAAAATACCATCTTCATAGAAGGTGTTACAAACAGAGCATTTGTTTGCGCTGAAAATGTCAAAAGCCTGTGCTGAGTTCACAGGATGTTTCTCTGGCTCTTCTTCATCAGAAGACGAACTATCAAACAAGGCGGCATTTGCTTTGTTGGTCATATACCTGCCCTTACAATCTTTCCGATGGTGTCCCCACGCCTTGCAGAGGAAACATTTTCGCACGTTTTTGAAGGATTTACGTTCCTTGACTTGTCTGTTTACCATGTTTAACAAGTAAGTATGGTACCCTGGGTTCTGATCGCACATTTCACCCTGATGATGTGAATATTTGCAATAAATGCAATGATTAAATTTCTCAGAGGTAGGCTTATGAGATTTCTGCCTACTATAGGGTTGTTTGTCATAGTTAGCCGCTGCTACAAAGTTAATGTTAGTATCTTCAGTAGCAAAGCAATGTTTGTTGGCTGTGTAGTAAGCCGACCCACGTCTTTCAATCTCATCCACACTGGAGCATTCATTCTCTAACAAACATTTAGCAAAGGCTGAAGGAATAGATGATACAATTTTGTCTCTAATGATTAGATCTTCTAATCTCTGATAATTATGATCAATTTTGGCTGCTGAAGTCCATTTGGTGAAAATATCTCTGACTAAGCAGAGGTAATCAGAGAACGTCTGAGTCGGTTTTGGGCTCAATTTACTGAATTGTTCTCTGTAACCTGCCTCATCTAACATAAAATGTGCCATAATCTTAGATTTCAGATAATGGTAATCTTTTCTGAGGTCTTTGGGGATGGTTTCAATTACTTTAAGAGGTTCCCCTGACAAACTCCTCATGTACACAATATTCCATTCAGACAGTGGAACTTGATAATGTTCCATTAACGTTTCAAAATTTTGGGTAAAGGCTGCGATGCAGTCACCCGAGGTATAATTACGTACAATACCTTGATATTTCTTATACTGGTTTTCTTTCTCCAGTCTCTCAGATTTCTTAGACTCTTTGTTAATGGCAGTCTCAGTGTCAAGTTGTTTCATCTTCAACTGTAACTCCAGTTCTTCTCTCTTACTCTGAGCTGCTATTTCTGCCTTCTTTAGCCCACTATCTATCTCAGCTTGCTTTGTCTTTGCAGCCACTTCTGCTTGTTTTAAGGCTGTGTCTGCCTCTACTTGTTTGGCAGCCATTTCTACTTCAGCTTGCTTTAAGGCGGTCTCTGCCTCTACTTGCTTGGCTGCTCTTTCAGCTGCTCTTTCATCGCGTTCATTAGCTTTCTCCTGTACTAGTAGGTATTCAGAGTATTTCTGCTCACTCCACTGTGTTAATTCATCACCATGTAACTGTAACTTTATGCCCATATCAATGAAATCAAATAATGAAGACATGATGGAAAAATGTCAATGAAATACCAGCCACACACAATATGTTATAAGTGGTTAGTAATCAACAATTTACAATCTGTTTATATGGACGATATGTGCCTAAAAATGCATCTTTAAAGTATACGAAAAGAAAAAAAATTATACTCAAGTGCCCTGGATGCGGTGAAGAACGGTTGGAAAATCGGGCTAGGAACTGTAGGGTCGCTACTTCAGACTACAAATGACCTCTACGGCAAGGTTTCGGATGGTACGGAAAAACCTGCTTTGTTTTTGGAAGAAGATAAATTAGCGTCTATTTGTTGGTGTGTGCCTGCTTGTCACTAAGTGTTGATTAGGTTTGTATGGCGTTGAGTGTAGTAGGAATGGATAATTCCGGACTTCTCGAGATGTGGGTATAATATGAGAACCAGGTTACGACAATAAGATTGTCCATTGTCCATAGAGTTTCATACACGTTATTATAAAATTACTGCTATGTTTGGCCGAGTGGCTACAACGTCGGACTCTCCTTCAGGAGACCCGGGTTCGATCCCTCGTTAAGGTGCGGAATTTTTTTCTGTTCGGGGGCAAAAAGAAAATCCTAACCTGCACCGTTCGCGGCGACTGCACTATACAGGCGGCCTTAATTCCTCAGGCGTAAAGACCCCTCTGCCATACACCGCAAGGTACTATATTGGCAGTAAATGTCAGTTTTATATATATATATATATATATATATATATATATATATATATATATATATATATATATATATATATATATATATATATATATATATATATATATATACACATATATACATATATATATATATAAACGAAATACAGACACACGGAAAAGATAGCGACACAGATCAATAATATGGAGGACATGGGGGGAGTTGTGGGAGACAGCAAAACATCAGACGGCCTGATATGAGTAGTTTTAAGGCCTGTGCACCAATTTAGGGTAAAGGGCAGAAGATAAAGTTGTTTCAATATGCTCTCTTGAACCTTACCTTGAACATAATGTGACAACTGGATAGATGAATGGATACACTTGTTTCAACATGCTCTCTTATATACCTTGAACATGATGTAACAACTGGATAGATGGATTGATAAAGTTGTTTCAATATACTCTCTTATATACCTTGAACATAATGTAACAAATGGATAGATGAATGGATAAAGAGGTAAAGGAAGATAGAATGAGATGTTTCTTGACAGTCTTTCATCACAGCATAGAAAGAAAGGGAGGGGGGGGGGGGTGCGGAGGGGTTGAATAATGTGGTGACGAATGTCCACTCATGGCACCTGGCAAGACATTTGATGATTATGCTGACAATAATAGTAAAAATTCGTATAGTCAGTCATTGTCGATTTGTTTGTTTTCAACCAGAGATTGAAATGGAGAGTTCACTTGCATTGATTCTTTTACAGAAGTGAAATCCCCAGCAACTAGATGTGGATTTCGTTCTTGGACGTCGTTTACAAACGTTTCTGGCTACACTATAATTAAACAGTACGAGAAAATGGACTGCAATGTTGGCAAGAATTTCGATGCAGACAGCGGGATATTCACAGCTCCGGTTGATGGACTCTACGTGACAGCTATTTCATTATGGCTCTCAGAAAACGAACATGTTCGTGTTCATGTCGAATACAAACAAAGTCTGGATCAAAAGTCGAGAACTCCCGTGTGTTGGAGTTCAGCTGCGACGAACAACATAACCGTTTGTGATGTGGGTGTTGTTGACATGAAAGCTGGTGAAGTGTTGTATTCATGTGTGGGCAAAACAGAGAAGAATGATTATACCAAATGGGTTTACTTTTCGTGTTTTCTATTGGGATGAGTTCTATAACATGGGAGCCACGTAATCTAATGGCTAGACACTTGTCTCACTGGTGGTCAGGGGTTCGAAATGCAGGAGGGCGGATTCGAATTGTTTAAATTGACTTGGGCTCACAGGTCGACCCAGCCCAAAATGGCTACAGGAAATATCTTGGGAAATAACGCGGCCGGCGTCACACTGACTACGTCAGCCCCGAGTGTCGTCTGGTCTATACAAACATGTGTCTGGTCTATACAAACATGTGTCTGCTCTATACAAACTTGTGCCTGGTCTATACAAACATGTGTCCAGCAACGCTATGTGGCTCAAGTATGGTCTATTCAAACATATGTCTGGTCTATACAAACATGTGTCTGGTCTATACAAACATGTGTCTGGTCTATACAAACATGTGTCTGGTCTATACAAACATGTGTCTGGTCTATACAAACATGTGTCTGGTCTATACAAACATGTGTCTGGTCTATACAAACATGTGTCTGGTCTATACAAACATGTGTCTGGTCTATACAAACATGTGTCTGGTCTATACAAACATGTGTCTGGTCTATACAAACATGTGTCTGGTCTATACAAACATGTGTCTGGTCTATACAAACATGTGTCTGGTCTATACAAACATGTGTCTGGTCTATACAAACATGTGTCTGGTCTATACAAACATGTGTCCAGCAAAGTTATGTGCCTTAAGTCTGGTCTACACAAACATGTGGCTAGCAACGTTATGTGTCTTAAGGTGAGTAAATGGAATATTGTTTATATGGCATAGTAAAGTGAGCCAGTAAAGGAGCCTTGGATATTGTTTATATGGCATATTAAAGTGAGCCAGTAAAGGAGCCTTGGATATTGTTTATATGGCATAGTAAAGTGAGCCAGTAAAGGAGCCTTGTACACGCCTGGAGACGTATTGGGCACGTGGTTCTAGACACATGTTGTTATAGGGCAATCGAAACTCGGGCAGTGATGTGGTTCTAGCCCCATATTGCTATAGGACAATCGAAACTCTGGCAGTGATGCGGTTCTAGCCCCATATTGTTATAGGACAATCGAAACTCGGGCAGTGATGCGGTTCTAGCCCCATATTGTTATAGGACAATCGAAACTCGGGCAGTGATGTGGTTCTAGACCCATATTGTTATAGGACAATCGAAACTCGGGCAGTGATGTGGTTCTAGCCCCATATTGTTATAGGACAATCGACACTCTGGCAGTGATGTGGTTCTAGACCCATATTGTTTTAGGACAACTGACACTTGTTCAGTGATGTGGTTCTTGACCCATATTGTTATAGGACAATCGACACTCGGGCAATGATGTGGTTCTAGTCCCATATTGATATAGGACAATTGACTCTCGAGAAGTGATGGCGTCAATATTGTGGGATGTGGGATTTAATATATGAGAAAATGTTTGCTTGATTTGTCTAGGGGATCTGGAGGATTAGAGACAGACACACACACACGCACACAGAGAGAGAGAGAGAGAGAGAGAGAGAGAGAGAGAGAGAGAGAGAGAGAGAGAGAGAGAGAGAGAGAGAGAGACTGACCATACTGAATTTCAGGAACAGGCATGGGATGATATACAATGTCATAAACACATTAACACGTCATAACCCAATTGTCAAAAAAATCTATGTTCTTAAATCCAACACAACAATCACTATTTGATATTTGGTTCTACTACCCTCTACCCATTTTCAGATGTAAAAGAATACAATGGTCTGAGTTCAGAAAAACCAAACATATAAAACAATTGGTTTCCCCATACCATTTACAATTCTCATATGAAAAAAATAATGAGATGGTGTCAGGATACTCTACCCAAAATACGCATTCCATACATAATATTAAACTAATTATTTAAAATTATGTTTTCCTGTACTGTCCTGGTGTACTGTTCATTATTCCTATTCAAAGCTTGGCAGTTAATGTCCTTATTATCCGGGAACCGGAATATTATTCACTCACTGTGTTCTGCTCGTACAATATCCATTGAGTATTTCCTCCAGAGAATTATAATCCAGAATATAAATTTTACATAATCCAGGATTGAATTCACATACACTCTTGTGCTAATGGGCGGTATCTTATTGAAATCGAGGCCTCGGTCAGTCTAATGTTTCCTGGAGCTCCATCTTAAGACGTGGCAAAAGGGTAATTCCCTACATAGATGAAAAGAAATTGACGACCGTTCAGCTGCTCTGCTTCTGGTATCAGAATCCCGACTTGTGGTACAATAGGATTGTTCACACCCTTTCTCCAGTCTATTGGCCATTCCACACTTGATGATAAGCAATCAGGCCGACATGGGACCAGCATAGAGTCATACATAGATAAATCCAATGCATTCTCAGGAACATGCACTGTTGAGCAACACTAGTTGGTAACATCTGGAATTATATCCAGGATTGGTCTTCTGAAGGCAAGGAATTTACAAAGAATAAATCCCGTACACAAACTGTGAGTCGCAGACATTCGACTGATTCTTCCTGCTGTGTATGTATACATCTTGACTCCACTAATTTCTTTCAGTGTCTTTGAGTTGATATTTGAGTTGGTATTCATGTCTGGGACCTTGTGTTAAAGATGGTCTTTCAGTTGGTGTTTCGGTCTAGGACCTTGGTTGTACTTGCTTGTTTCATAATCTTTCAGTGTCTTCCCATTGATGTTCAGGTCTATGACCTGGTGTTGACTTTTGCTGCTGTGTGACTAGTTGAAGGAGAATACTTTTGAGTATTATTTGAACTTGGGAATCCAACAAGCAGATGGAGGGTTCTCATTGCTGTTAGTTTTATTAACTTTTAGGACTGTCTCATAGTTTTGTTGACATCACTGATTGATGGTGCGTCAGGTGGTACCTCCCAGAAGTAAAACAGGTTATCCTTTTGGTATGTGTATACTAGGTGTATCCGTGTTGACATTCTGATAAGGAAGTCTGTCCTGGGCATTCTGACAGATGTCAGAATGTCAATCGCGTTGTGTCGTTCGTCCTTGTCCCTGTCTTTTGCTGTCTACGGCAGCTAATAAGTGCAGCAGTCAACATTTGTGTGTGTGTGTGTGTGTGTGTGTGTGTGTGTTGTGTGTGTGACAGTCTGTCCTGTATCCCATCAAACCGGCTGTTAACTTCGGTTTGGTGATACTTTCCAAAAGCCCTCCCCCCCCCCCCCCCCCACCCAACCTTTCCGGAGCTGGGAATAACAAAAGCATAAATTCCAAGAATTAATACAACTCTGTGTTATGTTAACATTTTCACAACAAACAGACAACAAAAGGGGAAGGCGATCGGAGAGTCTTTCTAATGTTCCGTGTCCCTCGTTGCTTGTTGTAGAGCTATTCTAGAACTTATTGTGAGTAAGGTATCTCCTCACTCAATATTCTATTCTAGGATTGCTACTGAGTCTTTCTGATGAATCTGAGACATCCTAACCCTTCAGTCATCTTGATGTTATACTTGTCATAACCTGACAAGATTTCTGAGACATAGGCCTTTTGTCTCATAATTCACCATCTCCTTTCTACAGCTGTAAACCGCATTAGGCCACAGGCCATCCATACCAATCAACATTCTCTTCTTGTGGTACTGATATACTCAAGGCTTCTTACATCATCATCATCCTTGTCCCCACTGGTTAACATTAACATGAATATTCCAGCAATAAATACAATCATGAATAGATTACATAATTCTCATACAAGAAAACGTATGAATCCCTTTTTATGAATAATAATCATCATATTAATAAAGCAGGAGCCATTGTTTTGGGAGTTCCTGCCACTCTTCAAATAATAAGACCAGAATAGATGGTCCTCATTCCCACCTGCTTATAGCAGCATGGGGTTAGGGAACGCTGTTATACATGCATAACTCACCAATTGCTGCTAGCATAAGAAGTATCCGGTTTTTCAGGAAATAACTTCTGCAGCATGATAAGTGTTCTGAACGTTGTTGGCATTCTGAACATAATATTATTCGAGGTGCCTACCACACTGATGCGATGTGGACTGAAGGCACGTCCTGCCAGACATTTGAATATATATATATATATATATATATATATATATATATATATATATATATATATATATATATATATATATATATATATAAAATGCATTTTCTTTCTTTATTCTTGAGATTATACTCATACTCATTAAACATGGCATTTCCCTAGAATATTTATGAAAGGATTACATGTCCACCACACATATTGTGTGGTTAATAATAATATGTAAACAAAAAGATTATACTGAAATTGTACGATAGCTCAAGTTACAGATTAACAAGACTTACTTCTCCAACATGAACTAGTGTCCATAAGATGCGTTAATAGTATTATTCTTCCGCATAGAGAGAAAGTTCTTGAAATGTCCTTAGAGTGAACTCTGCAGCACATTTAATATTTGCAGATTTATAGATAGGCATTGATAAGGAGATTTCACAATGCATAGAAGTTAAACATAGGAATTTGAAACTGTAAGCACAGGAAGATTGACATCGAGGTAAAACATGGCTGCTTAGTGGCAGACAATCAATCAAGCCCTCGTTTACAAGAATCGTTGATTTATCAAATTCTAACAATTCTTATTTAACACGATAATATATGTACCTTATCAAAAGACATGATTACACATTCATAATGCATATTCAACATACCTAGGCTATGGAGATTGATATATTTCGGGCATTTTGCCCTCCCCCGTGGGGCTGGCTACCTGTTAAGTCTTTGTTCTCTCTGACTGAATGGCTACTAATCCCTTTGTTCAATCTGTCGCCCGTCTTGACCAGGTACTTGCCCAATCTCGGTGCTTGGAATTAAACTAGGGCCACATAAATTTGGCTGTCCCACGGGTCAGTCTAGCGCTGTTTACTTCCCTCAAAATCAGGTACTTAAACAGTAAATATTAGGGATTTGTATTTTTAAAGCGTCCATACTAGGGGATTTGTAGGGGCGTTTTAATATACTACAAATATCTCCCGACAGCCTTCACTTCCCAAGACATTTTCTGGTACCAGTTTTAGGCCGGGTCGATCTGGAAGCCGAAGCCAAAGATAAAGATCAGATTCTGTGTGAATTCGAACCCATGGCCTCCGCGTGTCTAGCAGCTACGCTGCCGCAGAACACGTCATGTATCATGGCGTTCTATTTTTTTTAAAAAGAATATTCTGCTTGCTTTCATGTGCATTTGATTTAAATAATAATTGAATAATTGTTTTAGTTACATAACTTCTTTAATAAGTTTAACTGCACGTCGATCAGTTCCGTGATTTCATATTTCATTAGGGAACTAATCAATTTCATAATATATTTTATATCTAGATACTGATACATTCCATAATTTCAGTTTATCTATCATCATCATCATCATCATCATCATCATCATCATCATCATCATCATCATCATCATCATCATCATCATCATCATCATCATCATCATGTGCCCTACCAACTGGCATAACCGCTCATGACTCTCCACAGATCTCTGTCATTGGTATTCTGGATCAACTCTGGGGATGATATTCCTCCATGCAACCATCTCTGTCATCCAGCATGATCTCTTTTGGTCTGTCTTTGCCTACTATCTTACTGATCTTCCCAATTGTCACGATGTTCTCTAATGCCACTCTTCTCATCACAATGCCCAAAGTATGTTGTTGGCTTCTTTCTTATATATATATATATATATATATATATATATATATATATATATATATATATATATATATATATATATATATATATATATATATATATATATATATATATATATATATATATGTATATATATATAAAATGGTCTACTTTCATTAACCTGATCCATACAATCACTGGTAGTTACTCTGGCAGTGTTTGCTACATTTGTCACAAGAACCATATCTCCGTTGCTTCTAAGCTCTTCTTAATTTGTTCATTCACGTTCCATGATTCACTGCCATATAACAAAACAGCTTCTATATAATATTTAAGATCTCTTGTCTTACATTCAATGATAGTGATGTAATGTGCCTATATGGATCATACAGAAGAGAAATCCTAACAATATTTCAAGATGCGAACATGGAAGGAAACAAGCTCATAAACAACATCATGTCTGGGACACTGAAATACTTTGACCATGTTAAACCTGACAGTGGTTTAGAGAGAACAGTCAGAGGCTCGTACTTCCTGGGAGAAGAGACAGGGGTTTAGAGAGAACAGTCAGAGACTCATACTTCCTGGGAGAAGAGACAGGGGTTTAGAGAGAACAGTCAGCAGACTCATACTTCCTGGGAGAAGAGACAGGGGTTTAGAGAGAACAGTCAGAGGCTCGTACTTCCTGGGAGAAGAGACAGGGGTTTAGAGAGAACAGTCATAGACTCATACTTCCTGGGAGAAGAGACAGTGGTTTAGAGAGAACAGTCAGAGACTCATACTTCCTGGGAGAAGAGACAGTGGTTTAGAGAGAACAGTCAGAGTCTCATACTTCCTGGGAGAAGAGACAGTGGTTTAGAGAGAACAGTCAGAGACTCATACTTCCTGGGTGAAGAGACAGTGGTTTAGAGAGAACAGTCAGAGAGTCATACTTCCTGGGAGAAGAGGCAGTGGTTTAGAGAGAACAGTCAGAGACTCATACTTCCTGGGAGAAGAGACAGTGGTTTAGAGAGAACAGTCAGAGATGCATACTTCCTGGAAGAAGAGGCAGGGGTCTATCAATACGAGGGTGGACATTTGGCATTAAGTACATTATGAGTATGAAAATGTATGAGGCGAAGGAACTAATGATGGATTGGATAAATCTGATGTTATGCAAAGGATATCCGAAATATTGATGATGCAAATAACTTGTACATTACACGAATTTGTTTTCTTGTAAAGCACGTGATCAGTTCTATGATGTCATGTTGTCAATGTGAAGAACAAATCAGTCTCTATATTTCATGTTGATTGTGTCAACATCGTAATGACGTCTATGATGTCAAGTTGTCAATGAGAAGAACGCAGTCCATTCTTTGATTTCAATCAAATTTTAGATTTAATTTTGTTTGTGTCAAAACGTAATCACTTCTATGATTTCATATAGTCTGTGCCAAAAAACTGATCAGTTTTAATAAAAAATGTATAAGTGGAAGACGTAATCTGTTCTGTGTTTTCATGGTGTCTGTTTTTTTGTTTGTTTGTTGCATATCCTTTACAGGACATCGCTGTCAACACCAGCATCTTTCAGCTGTATGTTGATTTCCTGGCAAGATTACGCTCAGTAGTTTGCCATTGCTTTCTGAGCGGCCGGCTCACATACCCCGTAAGTTACCGATGCGATTCGAACCACTGCTGATTCTCACCGTCATCACGTTACCGACGAGAGCATACGAGATTACGGAGAAAAGTAGTAAACTCTAAGCCACGAAGCCGGCTCATGGTGTCTGTATGAAGAACTAAATTTCATTAGTTCATCCAGTCTTTAATGGAGAACGTATTGGTCACATGACTTTGTGTTGTTTATGTGAATAACATAATTGGTTCCACGATTTCATGCTGTCTGTTTCATGATTTTATGTTCTCTGTTCCACAATTTCATGTTGTATGTATGAAGAACTGCAGCACTTTTATGATTCCATCTGTTCAATGTAAAGGGCTCATCAATTGTAAGATTAAATGTTGTCTATTTAAAGAAATGATCCATCATGTAATGACGATATGTTGTCTATGATAAGAACTGATAAATGGTATGATTCCATGTCTGAGAGAAGACATGATCAATTTTATAAAGCCGTATTGTCTGTTTGAAGAACATGATCTGTTTCAAGTGTTCTACAGAATGTGTGGTAACCTGTTTCTGACAATGCATCCATAAGAGTGTAACATGTTTCTCTATTATTTCCTCAGTCAACTACCTGTCTGCTGTAGCTTCCTCAGTCAACACCCTGTCTGCTGTAGTTTCCTCAGTCAACAACCTGTCTACTGTAGTTTCCTCAGTCAACAACATGTCTGTTGTACTTCCCTCAGTCAACAACCTGTCTGCTGTAGTTCCCTCAGTCAACAACCTGTCTGCTGTAGTTCCCTCAGTCAACAACCTGTCTGCTGTAGTTCCCTCAGTCAACAACCTGTCTGCTGTAGTTCCCTCAGTCAACAACCTGTCTGCTGTAGTTCCCTCAGTCAACAACCTGTCTGCTATAGTTTTCACCACTTCTGCCTCGGATTTAATCCTACATTAGTGTTGACAATTTGCCCCTTAAATAATTTTCTTTGCACCATTATTTACACTCAGAAAGATTACCCCACACCATCTCCATTGCTTCTTATCCATGGATTTTAGATACATAAAGATCCCATTAAATAATCTCCCGTTTCCTTACCTGTCAACATTAGATTCAGATAGATTCCACTGTCTCATTGTCAATTCCTTATCCTCGGACTTTAGATTCAGAAATATTCCCCCATCACATCGCCAGTGCCCTTATCCGTGGTTCTGTAGCTCTCAGATTTAACTCAATTCCCCCCCCCCCCCCCCCCCCCCAAATCCGTCAGTTATTCAAACATCTAAGCTGATCTGACTGGTCCAGAAGGTAGCCACGAACCAATACACTGAATCCCAGAAGTGTTACCAAGTCTACCGTATGAACTAACATTCACTGTTTCTGTTCTTTTTGATGGACCACTGTGCCGGACATCCCATTTTAATGTTATAATTGTTGTTATAGCCGGCTCCGTGGCCGAGGGGTTAGCAGCTTTCTCCGCTAACCCCGAATACTCTCGTCACGTGACGCGACGAGAATTAGCAGTGGTTCGAATCGCAAAAGTGTCTTATGAGAGTATGGAGCCGGTCGCTCAGAAAGTCGTGGCGTGCTGATGAGCGTAATCTAGCCTAGGAATCAACATACAGCTGAAAGATGCTGGTGTTGACCGCAATATCCTGAAACAGGATGGAAACGCGGAAAAAAAAAAAAAAAAAAAAAAAAATTGTTGTTATAGATCTGCATATGCATGAGCCCAAGTACTGTTTGGTTAATGCTATCTATAGTCAAAGGAGAAAATTATTGCAGATAGGTCACACACTAAGCGCGTAAGACGTAAGATGGTGCGTGATGATGAAAATGGCCACGTGTTCATATGCATCCACTGTGGACGAACATGTACCGCGCGAATTGGTCTGATCAGTCACATTCGCAGCCGCCATGGGTTGTAGTTATTATGCCTTTTTTTATAGCACAATGTAACAAACTATCGTCTGTCCAGACTGAAAGGTGCCAAGGGTGCGGGGAGTTTTAGAATCAGTGTTTGTAAAATGCATCATGTTGATGAAGCTCCTATGGAGGATATATCGCAAACACACGTAATTTAAAGCTGTCCAAAAATGTTAAATCACAGACATAGCGAAGATTGAGGCTTTCATAGACTTTACAAAACAAATCTGACATACATGAAACCATTACATCACACAGACATAGGCGAAATCTTTACATCACACAGACATACAAGAAATCAGTACATCACACAGACATACAAGAAACAACTACATCACACAGACATACAAGAAACCATTAAATCACAGACATACTAGAAACAACCATTCCATACATACATGCGATACCAACTATATCACATAGACATAACAGAAACTACATCACATATCACATAGACATAATAGAAACTACATCACATATCACATAGACATAATAGAAACTACATCACATATCACATAGACATAATAGAAACTACATCACATATCACATAGACATAATAGAAACTACATCACATATCACATAGACATAACAGAAACTACATCACATATCACATAGACATAATAGAAACTACATCACATATCACATAGGCATAATAGAAACTACATCACATATCACATAGACATAATAGAAACTACATCACACAGAGATGCCATAAACACATACATCACACAGACATGCTAAATACAAATACATCACACAGACATACAATAAACAAATACATCACACAGATATACAATAAACAAATACATCACACAGACATACAATAAACAATTAAATCATACAGACCGAGTTTACTTCCCAGATAATTACCTGTAATGCAACTAAATTTGGGTCGTCCGGTAGCCAAGGTCAATGACACAAATCCCAACTCGAGATAATTGGAACACACAACCGATGTGCCTGCCTGTAAGCGTTCGACCTAGCTACTGCACTTTAATTAAGTTGCTTGTCCTTCACAGGACGTAGCAGTCAACCCCAGCATTTTCGCTGTTCGTGATTCCTGGGCAAATTTTACGTTCAGTAGTTTGCCATTGCCGGTCTCTCTGGCCGAGGGGTTACAACACTTTCTCCGTAATCCCGTTTATCACGCAGAGTCTCGTAGCGGGCGAGAACTGGGAGCGGTTCGTCCCCCGCTGGTGACTTGCGGGATAACTGAGCCGGCCGCTCAGAAAGCAATGGCAAACTACTGAGCGTAATCTTGCCAAGAAATCAACAGACAACTGAAATATGCTGCTGTTGACAGCGATGTCCTGAAAAGGATATGTGAATTTAAAAAAAAAAAAAAGTTTGCCATTGCTTTCTGAACGACCGGCTTCTATACCATTTTCGAAAAGAAAAAATAAATAGCCTCGCCGTGTTTCGAACCCGGGTATGCGGGCTCACAGACCGTGTTCGCAAGCGTTTAGCCACAGAAACCGGTTGCTACTGCACTACCATTGCTCTAATCTTTACCAGGCAGACATAAATTATGCAGTATTTATTATTCGTTTATTTATATTATCTTTATCTAACATTCCGCTATCGTTGCTCTAATCTTTACCAGGACAGACGTCAATTATGCAGTATTTATTATTCGTTTATTTATATTATCTTTATCTAACATTCCCCTACCATTGCTTTCAGCTGTACCGGGACAGATACAAATTATGCAGTATTTATTATTCGTTTATTTATATCATATTTATGTAACATTCCGCTACCATTGTTCTAATCTTTACCAGACAGACATAAATTATGCAGTATTTATTATTCGTTTATTTATATTATTTTTATCTAACATTTCACTACAATTCCTCTGAACTTTACTAGGGCAAATATAAATTATGCAGTATTTATTATTCGTTTATTTATATTATCTTTATCTAACATTCTGCCGTTATTGCCAGCATCATATTTATCCCTTTTAGGTGGCGGGGTCATTGGTCTACTGGTGAAGGTGTTACCGCACCAGAACCTCTAGTGAACTCTAGTCTGTCTTTATTTGTTGATACTGTAACATTTGTAACAGATCTGTTGTTGCATTTACTGTCGACATGGCTGAGAGGTTTCAGCGCCCGCGCTTCCACTTCCTCTGGTGCCGCAGTCTTGTTGGGTCATTCCACACACCGGTCAGTTGGACATCAGTGTTGACTTCTCGCCCTTGACTTGGGGACATGAATTACAAGTAGCTCAGATGTCGGAGTAGGCTCGCCTGATGGCCAGTGACATCGGTATAAGGGAAAGCTAACCCTCACGCAAAATCAGTCATGTGCACTTTCTAGTTGTAGCAACTACCAGTAGTAGTAGCACCGGTGAAAACTACGCTCCAGATCACAGCAGCGTTCACACATAATAATAATAACAATAATAATAATAATAACTAATAATAATAATAACACTTACAATTTAAACATAGTAAAGATTATCCATTACTATATAACCGGCATGTGCACACAACACTGAACTAGACTGCATGTTAACAACACACTATTGTACAGACGCCTGCGGTCTTTAGATAGCGGGTTCCACCCACAGAAGTCGTGATACATCGGCTGGAGTCCTTCTGTCTATGTGTAATGGCAGCAGATCCTCCAGCACACCGCTTACTTGATCATGAGATAGACGACATGTAAAGTCCATCGTCTGGGGCCGTGAACAACCCAATGGCTGCACTAAAGTGGTTGCCACGTTAGACAACACTTCTGAGTTGTTAGTCCGGTCAGTAGATGGTGTCGTCCATGTCCTGGCTGAGAACACAATAGGAGTTTATGAAATCCTGGTTTCTGTAAAAGAGTTACATTGAGTTATGATACATCAGGTTGGTTGTGATTGCTTTGCAAGAGTGAGTTTTTAAGTCCGATGAATTGGCATCGAGGTCGTCTGAGTTCTGGAAAGTGCTTGCCTCTATCGGAATAAAATGGGTCCAGATACTTTCCCCCGACCAGGCACGAGAGCATCATCTCCAGGAGGACTGTGTGGACGTGCTCTCCTTCCCCTGTTCAAGTTCAGACACCAGCGGGGTGTACAAGACCGGTACTGGAATTTCACATCTACAGAGAGGCACAGTATCATTTAACGAGGTCATATTTACACATCTACAGAGAGGCATAGTATCATTTAACGAGGTCATATTTACACATCTACAGAGAGGCATAGTATCATTTAACGAGGTCATATTTACACATCTACAGAGAGGCATAGTATCATTTAACGAGGTCATATTTACACATCTACAGAGAGGCACAGTATCATTTAACGAGGTCATATTTACACATCTACAGAGAGGCATAGTATCATTTAACGAGGTCATATTTACACATCTACAGAGAGGCACAGTATCATTTAACGAGGTCATATTTACACATCTACAGAGAGGCATAGTATCATTTAACGAGGTCATATTACACATCTACAGAGAGGCATAGTATCATTTAACGAGGTCATATTACACATCTACAGAGAGGCACAGTATCATTTAACGAGGTCATATTTACACATCTACAGAGAGGCATAGTATCATTTAACGAGGTCATACTTACACATCTACAGAGAGGCATAGTATCATTTAACGAGGTCATATTTACACATCTACAGAGAGGCATAGTATCATTTAACGAGGTCATACTAACACATCTACAGAGAGGCATAGTATCATTTAACGAGGTCATACTTACACATCTACAGAGAGGCATAGTATCATTTAACGAGGTCATACTTACACATCTACAGAGAGGCATAGTATCATTTAACGAGGTCATACTTACACATCTACAGAGAGGCAGTATCATTTAACGAGGTCATACTTACACATCTACATAGAGGCATAGTATCATCTAACGAGGTCATACTTACACATCTACAGAGAGGCATAGTATCATTTAATGAGGTCATACTTACACATCTACAGAGAGGCATAGTATCATTTAACGAGGTCGTACTTACACATCTACAGAGAGGCATAGTATCATTTAACGAGGTCATATTAACACATCTTTAATGTTTATACCCGCCTGAGTAAATTATTTTATATTTGTCTGAGGACATTTCTGCTGCTCCTGTCTGTCTTGTGTCACGTCATCCCAAGATATTAACATTCACTCGTTTCATTTCCGTCTTGATGTTTTCCAACTGCCCAACTTGCATCAGTGTTCTCACATCCATGTTCCAATGACAAAAGCATGACTTCCAGTTGTGCATCAGTGTTCTCACATCCATGTTCCAATGACAAAAGCATGACCTCCATTATGAATCAGTGTTCTCACATCCATGGTCTAATGACAAAAGTATGACTTCCAGTTGTGTATCAGTGTTCTTACATCCATGTTCCAATGACAAAAGCATGACCTCAGTTATGCATCAGTGTTCTCACATCCATTGGCTAATAACAAAAGTATGACTTCCAGTTGGATGACGGTCGGGTGATGCATGTAGCACTTGTTGTTTCCTACCGGACTAGGCATTTTTTTAAATCTCTGCCCAACGCGGTCCACGTTGAGTATATTGCCTACAGACATGAAGCAACTGTAAAACAGGTAGTTTGCCATCGCTTTCCTTCTTGGGTAACGGGTGCTACACCTTGCCCAAAGGTGTCCTGTAGGCTAGCAGAGGAGTACCCCTACTCCGCCAACCGTCTACCCAGATCTACCCAGGTCTACCCAGGTCTACCCAGATCTACCCAGGTCTACCCATGTCTACCCAGGTCTACAGGGCCTAGAATAGGTAACCAGAAACGTCTTACCAGATATACCCAGGTCTACCCAGATCTACCCAGGACTACCCAGCATAGAATAGATAACCAGAAACGTCTTAGGAAGTAAAGACGGCCGGCGTGATACAGACCACATCAGCCCCCGAGTGCCGGTTGGTCCATACAAATATGGGTCTGGTAACATATGTCGTATGCGACTGACGGCTTGTAACATGACCCTTAACCCTTTGCTTTGCTGTCTCGTAAGGAGACGTCGGCTTGGCCGCCAAGCTTAATACGCTTGCGATCAAACTTCCGTTGCGGTGAAGATGGGTATGGGGATAGTTTCCTACACTGGCCACGTGGACCTGACCGTTGACTTATATTTCAGAAAGCAATGGCAAACTGCTAACGTAAATATTGCTTAGTAAATAGTAAATAAAACACAGACAAGACATGCTGAGATTGATTGCGACGTCATGCAAAGGACAAAGAACTAACCAACATTCTGAGTAGGATGTGAGAAATAAACTGAAGTCAAAGTCCTCTTGCCTAACGGCCCATCTCGATCAAGGTCTTCTTCCTAAGAGTCAATGTGGCTTCAGAAAAGAACGAGGAACTGTTGACATGATTTTTGCTGCAAGGCAGCTGCAAGAGAAGTGGCAGGAACGGGACTCTGAAATGTTCTCCACTTTCATTGACCTTACCAAGGCTTTTGATACAGTCAGCAGAGAAGGATTGTGGTAGATTATGGCGAGATAAGGCTGTCCACGACAGTGTGTTCCAAATAGGGCGGTTATTTCAAGATGGTATGCAAGCAGTGGTACAGGAAAATGGTGAACTGTTCGAGCCCTTTCCTGTCACCAATGGAGTGATGCAAGGCTGAGTCCTAGCACCAACACTGTTCAGCCTCATGTTTTCGGCTCTGCTGACGAATGCCTCCGAAAACGACATTAGAATAGACATCAACTACCGCATGGATGAAAAGTTTTTTTTTTCAGTTTCAGAAGGCTAAAAGCTTAAACCAAATCTACCAGCGACACCATCAGAGAGCTCCTATTTGTTTCCTGATGATTGCGCTCTCTATGCCAACTCAAATGGCAGACATGCAACACAGGTTTAAGCTTTCTCATATGCCTGTGCCAACTTTGAGCTCAATATCAACTTGGAGAAAACTGTAGTTATGTACCAGCCTGCTCCAGGGATTAATCACACCTTGCCTAATATCAAAGTGAATGGTCATATAGTAAGTTTTGTGGACAAATTCACCTATCTTGGCAGCACCGTGTCCCAAGATGCCACAATCGATGACGAAGTGAATGCAAGAATCTCCAAGGCCAGTGTGGCCTTTGGCAAACTGCACAACAATGTGAGGGACAGAAACAGAATAAGCCTGCAAACAAAGCTGAAAGTCTACAAAGCAATTCCACACAGTCCGCCTTAGGAAGCTATTGAAGATTAAATGGCAAGACAAGATCCCAGACACTGAAGTCCAAGAAAGAGCGTCTATGCCCAGTATAGACACTCTACTAATGAAGAATCAGATTCGCTGGGTTGGTGACTTAACTAGCATGCCAGGTCACAAGTTCCCTAAACGAATTTTTTTTACCGCGTGCTGTGTTGTGGTAAACGCCCACAAGGCGGTCAGATGAAACGCTTTAAAGACACTGAATATTTCACTGAAAGATTTTGGGATTCATCACGACACTTGGGAGACTGCTGCCAAAGACCGAAATTCGTGGCGTACATCATTACGCAAGGGTGCATTCTCTTGTGAAGCAAACAGAACTGCAAGATCTCTGAGAAAGGGCTGGAAAGAAAAACCATTACATTAAATCATCCTCCTGTAACGTCAAGCATACTTTGCCCACATTGTAAAAGAACATTTCGAGCCACAATAGGCCTTACCAGCCATCTTAGAACTCACTCACTTTCGTTCGTTCGTCCGTTCGTTCGTTCGTTCGTTCGTTCGTTTGTTCGTCCGTTCGTTCGGCTCCATACTTTCAACCCCACTGGATGAAATGAATTGTCATCATCATTCTTGATGGACAAACAACATATGTTCCACTGACAGGAGTCATACCTAGACACCAGAACCTCTGTCTCATATATACAAATGTTCAACGGGTACCTACCTTTGAGTTTACGATAGCAATAACTTCTGACCAATACTTTAGTAAATTAGTGTTGTGGTCTTTTCATAACGTTGCAATCAATCCAACATTTATCGGTTGTTTGTGGTTTACTATTCAGAGTTACGTTCAGTAGTTTCCCATTGCTCTCTGAACGGCCGACGCATCATGTTATCAAAATCAACGTTAAGCAATCTGCTTCCAAATCTCCCGCTGCTGATTTCTAACTCTGGATTAGGTGTGTCGAGAAATTGCGGCCCTGCGTTTCACTAACCCCTAAGCCCATCAGCGACAAAGTCTAGTGAGGAATAACCGCGCGTTGCTTCTAATACTCTCCCTGTATGTCGTCACTGACAGAAGAGTGGTTCACGGAGAAGGCAGTTGCTGGATTAGGATGTGGAATTCTTGAACGACGACAGAGTGGCTTTGTTTGAGTAGTGGTCCACGATGAGAGAAAGAAGATAGAATGAGCGGATCTGTTCACACTGACTAGTTCCACATAAGAGTGCTAAACTTTCTCTGTACTTTCCCACTATAACTATCTGACCTCAATACTATTGTGAACTCTCCTCTGCTTATTTCCCCTGGGCCTTTGTGTGGTTACTATACTTAGCCCTAGAGGTTTCCGTTAACTCGTTTGATGGGTATCCCTTATCTGTGGTCAAAATTTATATTAGCCTGTTTCTTTCAAACTCTACTCAGTTGTTTAATCCATTACACACTAACTCTTTTAACTCTATCCTCTATCTGAACCTGACACATATAAATTGTCATTTCCAGGGTTAATGTCAGTACCACGTATTCCTCCGTTGAAGAGTTCAACCCACATTTGCCTATACTCCCTTAGTCTGTTTTTAGGCATCCTTCACATTTCTTCCCACAGCTAGCCTCCAATGTGTGCAACCTGATCTTCCATTCTTTCAACAAGGTCATCATTGTATCTCGACCTTCAGTCATCATCATCATCATCATCATCATCATCATCATCATCATCATCATCATCATCATCATCATCATCATCATCAACAAGTGCCCTGCCAGCTGGCGTAGGCGTTCATGGCTCTCCACAGATCTCTGTCTTTGGTTTTCTGGATTAACTCTGCTGCTGATATTCCTCCGTGCCACCGTCTCATTCCATCCAGCATCATTTCTCTTGGTCTGCCTCTGCCTCTCTTCCCCTCGATCTTTCCAGTTGTCACGATTTTCTCCAATGCCTCTATTGTCATTACATGACCAAAGAAAGTTGTTTGTCTCTTTCTTATTGTTGTATATAGTGTTCTAGTTTCATTAGCCTGTTTCAGTCGTTAGTTACTCTGGCAGTCCAAGGAATTCTCAACATTCGTCTCAGGAACCACATCTCTGTTGCTTCTAATTTCTTCTTAATTTGTTCATTTACATTCCAAGATTCACTGCCATACAGCAAAACTGGTTCTACATAGCATTTCAGCACTCTCTTTCTTACACTCTTCAGTCAACACTGGACAGTATTTGTATTAGCGATGCCCTTATCTGCCAGGTCACGTGCTACGGTTTCTATATCCTCATGCTTGTTGCTGCAGTCATCAATGATTCCGTCAATTTTATCATCTAATACATCGACATTTTCTTTCACAGACTCCAGTAGATTAGGTACATGGACAAGTTTCTCTACGAGTTCTGCCTGAGATTCTATCACTGCTTTCTGTCTGTTATTTGACGTTGATATCTTCTGCTGTTTTTTCTCTAGGCTTTGTAATCTTGTTTTCAACTCTTGCTCTATTGCATCTCGTGTTTCACCGATGTGTTGGTTTGAGCTGTGCCTCTTGTCCAACTCTGATAGTTTGGATAACAACTCCTTCAGTTGTTGATAAATGCTACTTTGTTGTTCAGTAACTTTTGCTGTTCTGATCCTGAAGGAGCACATGACCCCTCTTGACAGCTATTCTGACTAAAACCGGCTTCAGCTGGTCATGGGAAGCATTGGCTGCCGGTGTAATGTTTGCCACGTCACTCATAGAGTGTAGAGTCTGCTATAGAAATCTTTACCACGTCACTCATAGAGTGTAGATTCTGCTATAAACATACGTTTAACCACATTCATATATCCAGCAGGCCTTGTGGCATGTAAAAAGTTCCTTTACTTTATTGCTGACTCAGTGTTTACATTCAATTTATAAGTAAACTGAAGCAAATCTTGCGAGATCTTCAATCCAAAAATAAACGTTATCAAACAAACAAACAAACAAACACATAAAAACAAACACGAGTGAGTAGTCCACACGCTGGCTCTCCGGAAGACAAGACTTACTAACTCAACAGCATCTAATGGAGTCCACATAAGAAAGGGAATTCCCAGATGTTAAAATTAATTCTAGGGAAACTTTGGGAATTTCCTTTCTGATACGGACTTCTGTTATTGATTGATTGATTGATTGATTGATTGATTTAGGAACCGACATCACATCTGTGATTGTAGTAGAGCAAGCAAGTCATTTTTCTCAGATACACAGGCCCTGCTGCACACCCAACCCACTATACCTATAGTTCATTGTTCTTGGATTCAAGGCCTCGCAAGGTTTGCTAAACGTAACTAACATTTAGTGTAAGTATTGAGAAACATTGACATAATTATGAGTCTCGGATGTGATCGTTACGTTTCAATTTCATTCTGCAGACCTACACAATTCCGAAGTGTTTCAAGATGGCCATCCTCCTTCGCTGTAGCTCTCAGAATGCATTGTAGTTTGTCAAAATTTAACCAAGGTCCAGGTACAGTGAATCCATCAAGTGGATGATCGAACTAGCAGGAGTTGTATGTTGCAACACCCACCTGTATTCTTGTGAACTAGCCTCTGTGAATTGTCATGGAATATGCTGACAATGAAATACCGAAAGCGCACTGCGACTGTTCACAATGAAATGCCTAAAACAGACTGAGTCTGTTGACAATGACATACCTAAAAAACTAAGAAAACATGACCAACCTGGGCCTCATCCCAGCCAATCTATGTGTACAGCCCTGTAGCAATAACTTGGCTACACCATTATATGTCTCTCCACAGATGGATGGGACATTACAGTACCCACCGTGCACAGTCCTGTAGCATGAACGTGGCTACTCCATTATATGTTTCTCCACAGATGGGAAATTACAGTACCCACCGTGTACAGTGCAGTGGTTTCTGAGCTTGGAGAGAGGAAGGAGAGCTCTGCAATACAACCTCTGTGGAGGTAGCACTTCGGTACCAGGTCAGGAGACAAGTCTCTACATAAACCTCTCTCTGATAGATGACTGTACCAGGTCAGGAGACAAGTCTCTACATAAACCTCTCTCTGATAGATGACTGTACCAGGTCAAGAGATACGTCTCTACATAAACCTCTCTCTGATAGATGACTGTACCAGGTCAGGAGACAAGTCTCTACATAAACCTCTCTCTGATAGATGGCTGTACCGCGTCAGGAGACAAGTCTCTACATAAACCTCTCACTGATAGATGACTGTACCAGGTCAGGAGACACGTCTCTACATAAACTTCTCTCTGATAGATGACTGTACCAGGTCAGGAGACAAGTCTCTACATAAACTATCTCTGATAGATGACTGTACCAGGTCAAGAGATACGTCTCTACATAAACCTCTCTCTGATAGATGACTGTACCAGGTCAGGAGACAAGTCTCTACATAAACTCTCTCTGATAGATGACTGTACCAGGTCAGGAGACAAGTCACTACATAAACCTCTCACTGATAGATGAATGTACCAGGTCAGGAGACAAGTCTCTACATAAACTTCTCTCTGATAGATGACTGTACCAGGTCAGGAGACAAGTCTCTACATAAACCTCTCTCTGATAGATGACTGTACCAGGTCAAGAGATACGTCTCTACATAAACCTCTCTCTGATAGATGACTGTACCAGGTCAGGAGACAAGTCTCTACATAAACTCTCTCTGATAGATGACTGACCAGGTCAAGAGATACGTCTCTACATAAACCTCTCTCTGATAGATGACTGTAACAGGTCAGGAGACAAGTCTCTACATAAACTCTCTCTGATAGATGACTGTACCAGGTCAAGAGATACGTCTCTACATAAACCTCTCTCTGATAGATAACTGTACCAGGTCATGAGACAAGTCTCTACATAAACCTCTCTCTGATAGATAACCGTACCAGGTCAGGAGACAAGTCTCTACATAAACCTCTCTCTGATAGATGACTGTACCAGGCCAGGAGACAAGTCTCTACATAAACCTTTCTCTGATAGATGACTGTACCAGGTCAGGAGACAAGTCTCTACATAAACCTCTCTCTGATAGATGACTGTACCAGGTCAAGAGATACGTCTCTACATAAACCTCTCTCTGATATATGACTGTACCAGGTCAGGAGACAAGTCTCTACATAAACCTCTCTCTGATAGATGGCTGTACCGCGTCAGGAGACAAGTCTCTACATAAACCTCTCACTGATAGATGACTGTACCAGGTCAGGAGACACGTCTCTACATAAACTTCTCTCTGATAGATGACTGTACCAGGTCAAAAGACAAGTCTCTACATAAACTCTCTCTGATAGATGACTGTACCAGGTCAAGAGATACGTCTCTACATAAACCTCTCTCTGATAGATGACTGTAACAGGTCAGGAGACAAGTCTCTACATAAACTCTCTCTGATAGATGACTGTACCAGGTCAAGAGATACGTCTCTACATAAACCTCTCTCTGATAGATAACTGTACCAGGTCATGAGACAAGTCTCTACATAAACCTCTCTCTGATAGATAACCGTACCAGGTCATGAGACAAGTCTCTACATAAACCTCTCTCTGATAGATGACTGTACCAGGCCAGGAGACAAGTCTCTACATAAACCTTTCTCTGATAGATGACTGTACCAGGTCAGGAGACAAGTCTCTACATAAACCTCTCTCTGATAGATGACTGTACCAGGCCAGGAGACAAGTCTCTACATAAACCTTTCTCTGATAGATGACTGTACCAGGTCAGGAGACAAGTCTCTACATGAACCTCTCTCTGATAGATGAATGTACCAGGTCAGGAGACAAGTCTCTACATAAACCCCTCTCTGATAGATGGCTGTACCAGGTCAGGAGACAAGTCTCTAGGGGTGTATGGGTGGGGAATGTGAGTGTGGGTGGGGTGTGTGTGGGTGGGGGTATGTGGGGTTGGGCGATTTGAGGTGTATGTGTGGATTGTAGGGGGAGGGGTGTGTGGGTGGGAGATGTTAAGTTTGGATGGGAGAAGTGTGGGTGGGTGGGGAGATGTGGGTGGGGAGCGCGTGTGTGCATGTGTCTTCAGGCATGTGTTTGTGCGGGTATGGTGTGGGTGAGGATATGTGGGTTGGGGGACGTATGTGTGGGTGGGTGATGTGTATGTGGGTGGCGGTATGTGTATATGGGGGATGGGTGGGTGGGTGGGTGGGAGATTATAAGTGTGCATGAGGGTGTATGTATGGGTAGGGGTGTTGGTGGGTGGTTGAATGTGTGGGTGGATGGGGAATGTGTGGTGGGTGGGGACGTGCCTCATAACGTGGTAATATGCATTATGTTTACAATATTCATTTGACGATGTTTTTTCCTATGTATCATGCACTATTGATGAATGAAAGATGAGTGATTGGAAGGGCCGAATGTAAGACGGGCCTGCGCCAATAATTTGTGACCATTTTAAAATAAAGTTAAATCAAATCAAATCAAATCAAATCTCTCCCATAGATGACTGTACCAGGTCAGGAAACAAGTCGCTCCGATAGATGACTGACCTGTGTGCACATCAACACCTGTCAGTGCAATGACCGCACTTGTTCCCCAAGAGTGTATTGTCCAGTTCTATTTTCGTATTTGTATTAAACATTGCATTAATAAGAAAAGTTACAAACTGTAACTACGAGAAGGCTTGACATGAATACCTTAAAAGTGTAATAGAAATTACAATAATGATGCCATTGTCTTGTAACCTGTCAATATTTTTGTTAAGGATGTGTAGAGTGTTTAGTACGTTAACGTACCTAAAACGTATACTACAATGGTGAAATTAACGCATTGCAAGTACGTTAACCTACCTAAAACGTATACTACAATGGTGAAATGAACGCATTGCAAGTACGTTAACCTACCTAAAACGTATACTAGAATGGTGAAATTAACGCATTGCAAGTACGTTAACCTACCTAAAACGTATACTACAATGGTGAAATTAACGCATTACAAGTGACTAACGTCTGTGGTACACATGAGAAATTAACTCATTCTTAGTGACAAACATCTGTGATAGAGTGGAGAAATTAACTCATTCTAAGTGACTATCATTTGTGATAGAGTAGAGACATTACACACTTCAATTGCTATAACTTGCGATAGGTTGCCCAGAACTGTCTGTCTTTCTGACTTCTAAATTGTTTTACGCTTCAGTAAACCCATTTACAACGTAACCATGCTTTGTTGCCAAAGTAACCTTACCATTAAATTGCTGAGGTGTTTACTAACCACGTCCCAAGGGTTTGAGATGATTATTTTCGACTTTTCTAGAACGAGACATGTTTATTATCCACTTACCTAGGACTAGACATATTTTTTATCCACTTTCCTAGGACTAGACATGTTTATTATCCACTTACCTAGGACTAGACATATTTATTATCCACTTACCTAGGACTAGACATATTTATTATCCACTTACCTAGGACTAGACATATTTATTATCCACTTACCTAGGACTAGACATATTTATTATCCACTTTCCTGGGACTAGACATGTTTATTATCCCCTTTCAATGAACAGAAATATTTATTATCCACTTACCTAGGACTAGAGATGTTTATTATCCACTTTCTTAGGACTAGATATGTTTATTATCCCCTTTCCTAGGACAAGACATGTTTATTATCCCCTTTCCTAGGACAAGACATGTTTATTATCCCCTTTCCTTGGACAAAAATGTTTATTATCCACTTTCTTAGGACTAGACATGTTTATTATCCCCTTTCCTAGGACAAGACATGTTTATTATCCCCTTTCCTAGGACAAGACATGTTTATTATCCACTTTCAATGGACAGAAATGTTTATTATCCACTTATCTAGGACTAGACATGTTTATTATCCAATTTCCTAGGACAAGACATGTTTATTATCCACTTTCCTAGGACAAGACATGTTTATTATCCACTTTCCTAGGACAAGACATGTTTATTATCCCCTTTCCTAGGACAAGACATGTTTATTATCCCCTTTCCTAGGACAAGACATGTTTATTATCCACTTTCAATGGACAGAAATGTTTATTATCCACTTACCTAGGACTAGACATGTTTATTATCCACTTTCCTAGGACAAGACATGTTTATTATCCACTTTCCTAGGACAAGACATGTTTATTATCCACTTTCAATGGACAGAAATGTTTATTATCCACTTACCTAGGACTAGAGATGTTTATTATCCACTTTCTTAGGACTAGATATGTTTATTATCCCCTTTCCTAGGACAAGACATGTTTATTATCCCCTTTCCTAGGACAAGACATGTTTATTATCCCCTTTCCTTGGACAAAAATGTTTATTATCCACTTTCTTAGGACTAGACATGTTTATTATCCCCTTTCCTAGGACAAGACATGTTTATTATCCCCTTTCCTAGGACAAGACATGTTTATTATCCACTTTCAATGGACAGAAATGTTTATTATCCACTTACCTAGGACTAGACATGTTTATTATCCACTTTCCTAGGACAAGACATGTTTATTATCCACTTTCCTAGGACAAGACATGTTTATTATCCCCTTTCCTAGGACAAGACATGTTTATTATCCCCTTTCCTAGGACAAGACATGTTTATTATCCACTTTCAATGGACAGAAATGTTTATTATCCACTTACCTAGGACTATACATGTTTATTATCCACTTTTCTAGGACAAGACATGTTTATTATCCACTTTCCTAGGACAAGACATGTTTATTATCCACTTTCCTAGGACAAGACATGTTTATTATCCACTTTCCTTGAACACAAATGTTTATTATCCACTTTCCTAGGACAAGACATGTTTATTATCCACTTTCCTTGAACACAAATGTTTATTATCCACTTTCCTTGAACACAAATGTTTATTATCCACTTTCCTAGGACAAGACATGTTTATTATCCACTTTCCTTGAACACAAATGTTTATTATCCACTTTCCTAGGACAAGACATGTTTATTATCCACTTTCCTTGAACACAAATGTTTATTATCCACTTTCCTAGGACAAGACATGTTTATTATCCACTTTCCTTGAACACAAATGTTTATTATCCACTTTCCTTGAACACAAATGTTTATTATCCACTTTCCTAGGACAAGACATGTTTATTATCCACTTTCCTTGAACACAAATGTTTATTATCCACTTTCCTAGGACAAGACATGTTTATTATCCACTTTCCTTGAACACAAATGTTTATTATCCACTTTCCTAGGACAAGACATGTTTATTATCCACTTTCCTTGAACACAGATGTTTATTATCCACTTTCCTAGGACAAGACATGTTTATTATCCACTTTCCTTGAACACAAATGTTTATTATCCACTTTCCTAGGACAAGACATGTTTATTATCCACTTTCCTTGAACACAAATGTTTATTATCCACTTTCCTAGGACAAGACATGTTTATTATCCACTTTCCTTGAACAAAAATGTTTATTATCCACTTTCCTTGAACACAAATGTTTATTATCCACTTTCCTAGGACAAGACATGTTTATTATCCACTTTCCTTGAACACAAATGTTTATTATCCACTTTCCTAGGACAAGACATGTTTATTATCCACTTTCCTTGAACACAAATGTTTATTATCCACTTTCCTAGGACAAGACATGTTTATTATCCACTTTCCTTGAACACAAATGTTTATTATCCACTTTCCTAGGACAAGACATGTTTATTATCCACTTTCCTTGAACACAAATGTTTATTATCCACTTTCCTAGGACAAGACATGTTTATCATCCACTTTCCTTGAACACAAATGTTTATTATCCACTTTCCTAGGACAAGACATGTTTATTATCCACTTTCCTAGGACTAGAGAGCTACCCAAGTATTGCCCAGATGGCGTCTGCGAAACAGAGGAAAGCAACATTCATCTCCAACAAGCTGAAATTCTTGAAAGATCAGGGAGACGATTTGATCAGCGCTGTTGGACAATATGTCAACAGGGTATGTGTTATATAGTTCTGATTTAGTGCTTTGATTATTATTTTTCTTATCTTAAAGCAGCTAAACTGCCTAACATGTTTTTATCATTAGTATCATTATTATCCTTATCATCATTACTATCAATATCATCCTCATCATCACCACCATTATCAACTGCCTTGCCAAATGGAGTAGTCCATTATGCTGCTTCCCAGCTTGCGATCTTTAACTTAATACATCAATCCGTGAGCATGTAACAGGAGTATGTCTTATAGACTGGAACATTCTCTTAGAGCACACATCAGACGGAAGCAGTGAGTACATTGACAGCCCCACCGTGGCTACATCAGCCGCTGACATGGCTATTTCCCCACGCTACTCACGTCACCAGTTTACAGCCGCAAACAGTCCTGGCTCTTCAATGTTCCAGTTGGGCTTAATCAAGCTGAATATCTAGACTGCAAGAGGGCGTGGTGGCATTGTGGTTAGCCCGCTTGCTAGCCAATATAGGGCCCGGGTTCAATCCCCAGCAGCGGCCAAATCCTTTTATTGTTTCCCCAGCAGAGCGACTCTGGGGTCGACCCAGTCTCATGAAGTTGAGGTCTAGATAATTTTCTGAATTTTTTTTTTTTTTTTTTTTTTTGGGGGGGGGGGGGGGGTGATGTCTGAAAAAGAGAGCAGCTATAAAGGGAAGTGACCACCTAACATCATTGTCACGTGACCTAGACTATGTGAAATCCTAACACGTCCCACACCAATAACATTTCCTACAACAGAACTTCTGTATTGTATCCCCTATTGGTCCTCAACCAGGCCACACTGAGTCGTCCCATCTGTTGCTATCTCCTGCAGCTGCCCAAAATATTCATTTTTGTGTCTAGTTCTCTTCTCCGTGAGGGTTTCCTCTTTGCCTTTTGTTCTGTGAGTTCGAGAAAAAATAATACTTTATAATTATGCAGTTATCGGGTTTTCCCAGTGTGTATCCCGCCATTGGTTTATCTGTAACTGTCTGTAAAGTAACATTGACATTCAAGTTGGAAGCCAGGTTCCCAATCGTCTCCCAAGAACACATGAACTGATAGAAACACTATAATGGCACTCACGTTATGTCAACATTCTTCATCTTATTGTCCATGACGTGTCGCTTTGGGGATCATGCGTGTCATGTATTCCATCATCATTGTGTGTCCTGCCGATAAGCACTGGCGGCCATGTTTCGCCATTTCACACGATTATTATCGACATCAGCATCCTGAAGGGCTTGAAGACCGTTCTAATACATCATGTGTCCCCAGTCAAATGGTGACTAACTCAAACATTCTTCTGGGCCATAGTCCAGATGGAAGGTCGTTTCGAAGGAAGTCAGGTGTGCAGAATCTCAGAAGACATCCTAAACTATTATAATCCCCCCATTAAGATGACAGTGACCACTCACCGCTATTCAAACTGTGCAGAGTGAAGGTGCTCAACCCTAGTGATGCACGGGAGTAGTTCTATATCAGTCAGGTGACCTCCTACATGAGACACAAGAATATCCACACATCCTGACGTTACAGACCTTGCTCTCCAGCAATCTTAGTGATGATACGATCCAACAAGACTGCTCTCATTTATAATTAGAGTCTGTGACATTTCTAACAGTCACCTTCAACATCTAGAACTATTGTTTTGATGGAAATTTTTCTACCATTAACATTATTTTTGTTGTTTTTCTTCGCTAAAGAAGAAGAAGCTAATTTCCTTGGATGTGCCAGAAATAGATTAGAGATAGTATCCTAAGCGTTTGTAGTCTTGTGTCTATTGTCTCGATGTTCGACAAAAAGTGGGACTGGTGTACATTACACTAGAACCCAGAAATAACGACAAGTGACGAGGAATCCGCCCCGTCTTGTTACAACTATGTCTATTTTATAATGTATATAAGATGTGTAAGATACATCTAACACACCAGGGTAAGTGTTATATTTTGCTAATGTTAAGAGCAGTGTTCTGTACGCATATTTCCTACAGTTGGGCTGTGCTTTAGTTGTAATATATAACCTCAATGTGGGTGTTATACGATATTATTGTGATTCAGTTTGGTTGTCAGTGGGGAAAGCTGCCCTGTCTAGTAGTTCCTTAATGTACATACATCGAGGCATCAAAAATACTCCTTCCCACTACTTGGGGATACAAAGACCAGCTGCATTTACTTTTCTACGAGCCATTTCCAGCTGTGCACTTGTGTATCCAGAGACATTGTCTTTAATCGGTCTAAAAGAGGCATTTGTCCCTAGTTTCCTGGCTTGTATTGGGAGCGCCGAGGATTGATTGATTGATTGATTGATTTAGGAACCGACATCACAGCATTCGGGGCATTCCCATAAGTGCTCCGTCCCCATCCTCAGCAGCCAGCGAAGAGTTCCAACACTTATAGTTCCAGTAGCAATCTGATTATATGTCCGTCTCGCCTTTCCTCTGAGCGTCGAGCGTCGGCCAGATCCCCTCGTCACACCTCGCTGCCTCATTATTTGAACACGTACCCACTATAACGTCAGTGTGAGTATAAACTTAACTTATAACAAAGTTGGAATTGCTGGCCTGGTGTAGAATTCATCCCAGACTCAAACTGGTGACAAGGCCACCCCATATTCTAAGCGGTAATAACATGAAGTTGTGTGTTGACATCTACAGTTGAAATACTCAGTTCTGTCCATCCACAATTCTAACAGATGCTCCTGGGGTAGTGTGGTCAGTTTTTATTTTTTGTTTTTAATGTTTTTCGTCTCTCTGTCTGGGCATCCCTGTTGAAAACATTATTTGACATTGACTGTTCAGTGACTGACCTCTGAGAATGTCTGTGCTTTTGCAGATAATCGTTGCAGGAGATTCATGGACACAAGGTGGAGACAACAACATGGAATTCCAGGCGTTATGTCTGATGATAGAATATGCATCCTTATTCCTATGTGAAAAATGTCAAGAACTAGCAGGTGAGAACTAGAGTATAATAAATAATAGGTAAGAAAAATATGACAAGACGCAGTAGATATTTTCTTCTTCTTCTTCTTCTTCTTCTTCTTCTTCTTCTTCTTCTTCTTCTTCTTCTTCTTCTTCTTCTTCTTCTTCTTCTTCTTCTTCTTCTTCTTCTTCTTCTTCATTCATCCGGAGTGTTTTTTTTCCAGACGTAATTGCGGTGTATCTCGTTATGCACCCTTCGGCCAAAACCCTTAGGCCAACACATCCGACTTTTGTGTGCGAGTTTTAACCAGGTTAGCATTCCTGGGGGACTCTCACTTTTGTGGTGCCTCCACATCCCAGCTGGTCAAGTTAGAACGGTCGAAGACTTCACGGTCAGCCCTCAAGGGAAAGAAGGTGCAGTCCATGAGCACCATCTGCCATCCAAGAGGCTTCCATGTTTGTAGAGCCGACACATAATACGCTGGCACTCTGCTCACCCAAGTAATGGCCACGTGCTGCACATGGCTGCTTTATTTCCTAACTTTAATGTATTGGGCATTTCGTTCGTTCGTTACGTACCACTCCTCGCACAAACCAGGACGGTCGGTCTGTAGACGGCATCCACTCAGCGAGCTTTCGGTTCGGACATGTGCTGGTCGCTGTGCCCAGAAGACAAACTAATCATAGCTGTTCCGGGCAAGGAGGACATTTGGAAGTCTAGGTAGTTAGAGCTGTTCCGGGCACGAAGGACATTCGGAAGATTAGACAGTCATAGCTGTTCCGGGCACGAAGGACATTTCACTCGGACGTTTATGCGTTGTGCCTGTTTATTTGCGCCCTTAGGCCGGCAAATTCTACTTCAGAGGGCGTTTGGTAAACGGGTTTGACTTCCTGTGGTTTTGAGGGACATTCGACTCTTACTGCTGTGGTGTCGTCCATATCTTTGCTGGTCAAGTTAGAACGACCGAAGTCTTTACGGTCAGCCCACAAGGGAAGGCACAGACATTCCGTGGGCATTTTCCGCCATCCAAGGAGGCTTCCATAACTGCAGACATGCTGGCTGATACTGCCACTATATCAATGAAAGACCAGATATGCATTTTTGCACCACCACAGTATCCTTAGATCAACCACTTAAAGAGCAGATATGCTGGCTGACACTGCCACTATATCCTAGGATCAACCAATAAAAGAGCAGATATGAGTATTTTTCACCGCCACTATATCCTAGGATCAACCAATAAAAGAGCAGATATGAGTATTTTTCACCGCCACTATATCTTAGGATCAACCAATGAAAGCGCAAATAGGCTGGCTGACACCGCCACTGTATCTTAGGATCAACCAATGAAAGCGCAAATAGGCTGGCTGACACCACCACTGTATCTTAGGATCAACCAATGAAATCGCAAATAGGCTGGCTGACACCACCACTATATCTTAGGATCAACCAATGAAAGAGCAGATAGGCAGGCAGACACTCCCACTATATCCTATGGTCAGGAGAGTAAAGAGCAGATAGGCTGGCTAGCAATGCCACTATTTAAGAGGGTACCACTAACAGACTAAGCCTATGAACACCCTTAGATATTTGGGCTTAAATAAGGGTTTTTAACTGAATGAATTAGTTAGCAATGACTTGCATCAATACCCAGAAATAAAACTTTCAGACTGAAGATCTGAGTGGCTGGACATTAGCAGCACAAGAAGAGGTTAGCCAGGTTAGTTTGAGAATGTACCAGATATTAGTTGATTTGGAAAGACCACAATAAACTATTGATTTGGAAATGGTACAGATAGTCATTGTATGTAGATGGATTTATTATGGAGGAGATCAGAGGCTGGTATAAGAAACGTTTAGACATATAGGACATGTACACGTGGGTACAGGCTTAATCCTCTATCCATATGTATATGTTTGGCGGAGTGGCTTGGAATAAAGACTTTAGGCGTGTGTAGACGTGTTTGAATTAACTGTGAGGGCTGTAAATTATTTACAAACACAATTATGTTAGACCTCTCTCTCTCTCTCTCTCTCTCTCTCTCTCTCTCTCTCTCTCTCTCTCTCTCTCTCTCTCTCTCTCTCTCTCTCTCCCTCCCTCCCCACTCCTACCCGATAATGGTGTAGTGAAAAAGACGTCTAACATTCTCTGACAAGGGCGAAAAAGAGGAGAGCCCGCGTGCACGTTGGTCGTGATAACAATATTTCACCAATGGCACATCGTGAGGAGTGGATCAAATAGCCCGTAGCCCGGAGTACATTCTGCAATGAGAAAACCTACCTACAAAGGAATATTTATATGACGGGTGTTTCTGGTTTGGTTGCTCGCGGTACTGCGTATGGAGTTGCAGCACTGTGCTGAGAGAGCCCTTGTGTGATGTATTGGGGGGGGGGGAGCACTTATGGGCGTATCCGTGTGTGATGTACGGGTGGAAACTGGAGTACTTATGGAGGTATCCGTGCCCAATTACATTGACCCTTGAATCAAAAGCTAAACATGATTACCGTTTCTGTGATAGTTGACATTAGTGGATTTATTTGTCGTCTCCTCCATTCTTTGCCAGATCTGACATCACAGCCAATAACAGCGACAGCCTCTACTCCAGCAACATCTGGCAGACAGCCAACAGCACCACTAGCTTCTACAGCGACAACATCCTACAGACAGCCAACAGAGTCTGTTCAACCTGCAGGTTGGTCACGGATGTTCGAATCATTTATATAATGACACACACAGTAAACCTAGTTTATATGTGATTTATGGACACTAATGACCTCCCAAATAATGTATAACATCAAAGTGATGACCTGTCAATGTTATCTTATTCCGTTATTTAGAGTTATAACAGTTAACTTTGTCCTCCGTTTGGTCAAGTAGTGAAAGTGGCGAGGCATGGATACTTGTCCTATAACTCCGTATACGAGGGGACTTCAAATTAATAACTTAGAAGTGTGATAGAAATTAGAATGACCATGCTTTGTCTTTTAATCTATCAATATTATTGCTAAAGATGTCAAAAGTGTTTCGCAGTGACATCACAATGCATACGAACTCGGTGGCATAATAAGGGCTGTTTAAATATGACCGCCCAACTTTTGACGTACACCAAAACGGAACAGCGTTTAGTTATCCGATATTTTTAATTAGTGATGGGGTGAAACCTAAGGAAATTAAATGCCGAATGAAGTTATATTATTGTGATGAATGCCTGTCAGTCCAGCAAGTGTATGAGTGGAGCAGGAAATTTCATAACGGCGTGACTTCTGTGACAGACTCTTCATGACCGGGTCAAGCACATCGTATAGTGACCCCATCGTCGATTGTAGCCGATGAAGGCCTCGTACTGTAAACCGCTGATTGACTGTGAGTCACATTGCCGCACATCTTGAAATCAGTCAATGTTCAGCACACCACATCATTCATGATGTACTACAGTACCACAAAGTGTCTGCAAGGTGGTACCACGGCAGCTTACACCAGAATTGAAACAACGACGCATTGATGCTTGTCAAGTTGTTTGCAGTTCTTTGAAGCAGAAAGTGATGGCGGATTACTATAAATAATTGTTACTGTAGATAAATCCCGGGTTCACTACCACGCGCAGAAAACGAAGATAGTGAGCAAGCAATGGCGCTATCCCTCCTCACCGGAACCAAAGCAGTTTTCCATGCAGCCATCTGCAGGGAAGGTTATGCTGACTTTATTTTGGGAAGAGCATTACATGCCAAGAGGGGAAACTGTCACCAGTGGTACGTATGGATATCTTCTCATGAATCATCTTAGACCCGCAGTCATATCCAAACTACGTAGATTTCTGAGTAAAAGTGTCCTTTCGGAAAATGACAATGCTCTAACCCATACTGCACGTGCAGCAGTTAAAGCCATCGAAGACCTTCACTTTCAGTGTGTATCACATCCCCCGTACTCGCAGACATAGCCCTGAGTGATTTCCACCTGTTTGGACAACTTAAATATTCATTTGGAGAAAATAATATTTGGTCCGATGAAGAGGTACAGCAGGTAGTACATGAGTGATTACACACGCAACCAAGAGCAATATATTTTCTACAGGAATACAAACACTTTATTGGCGCCGGGGGACTTGCATTGAACGCAGTGGCGACTACATCCATAAATGATACATTTGTTCTTTAATGTTTCAGAATATGTTCCCCAAAATATAAAACATTTAAGGTTTTCATTTGAAGCCCCTTCGTATATTGAGTGTAACTAACAACGAATGCCTGAAACTGTCTAGCCATTGCTGTTTGCAATTATTGATGACACCATGCAATAAAACATTTGAGAATAATATATTTTTATTTTAGTTATCATTGATATGTTATTTTATTTTATGCACAGATGGGGCTCACACGAAACCTCTTATAGACAGAATTGCTGTCATAGAAGAGGCCATGTGCTCCTTCAGGAGCAGAACAGAAAAAGTTGTTGAACAACAAAGTGGCATTGATCAACAACTGAAGGAATTGTTATACAAACTATCAGAGTCGGACAAGAAGAACAGCTCAAGGTTTAAACAAGTCAAACAACAAATCAGTGATATCAGTGAAACACGAGATGCAATAGAGCAAGAGCAGAAGACAAGATTACAAAGCCTGCAGAAACTGCTGCAGAATGCAGAACTGCGTGATGACAATGTCACAAAGGTTCGATTTTTTTTTTTTTTTTAATTCGCCCAGCTGTAGAAATGTAAACAACTGGAAAACACAATGTGTGGAATTTCAAGAATACAATTACAAAACACAGAGCACATTTCAGCAAAACGATTTCATCTGCAAACAATAACAAGAACCGAACGACACTAAATTTGAAATACCAATAACTCTAAAGTAACTACATTTAAAAAATCAGAAATCGGAAATGTTCAGTTGTTCTTTATAGAAGGGAAAGACAATAAGAATATTAATTGAAACAATGATTAAAATGAACAGACTTGTATGCGTGTGTTTTATTTACTACTTTACGACATTCGATAGTTTGAAACACGAAGAAATGATTAGAGTGTTGGGTATTTTTAACATAATGTAAACAACCTGCGTTATGCTGATGGCGTGGTTTTGGTCGCTAAAAATGAAATGTTGTTACAAGAAATGTTAGACAACAGAAAGTCAAAACACAAGACTTAGTCTAAACAAAAGAAAAATAGAAGTAGTGGTTCTTACAATAAACAATTGTACAGAACAACAGACGTAATGGTTATTACAAAGAAAACTTGTACACCCAAATGTAACAACAGAACATCAGAAGTAATGGTTATAACAAGGACCAATTGTACACCCAAATATAACAACAGGACATAAGAAGTAATGGTTATAACAAGGAACACTTGTACACCCAAATGTAACAACAGGACATAAGAAGTAATGGTTATAACAAAGAACACTTGTACACCCAAATGTAACAACAGGACATAAGAAGTAATGGTTATAACAAGGAACACTTGTACACCCAAATGTAACCACATGCCTGTGGTCATTGACATTGAGGTGAGTGGCCGTACAAGATAAACAGTTCACGAGATAAAATAGGGCGGATAGTAAGTCCCCCAGAGGGCGAAAATGAGAAGACAGTAATTGAAAGGGGGAGCTGAGAAGAAGTCAGCTGGCTAAAATAATGGGGCGGCAGACAGTTGGAGCAGGGAGGTTGTGTGTTGTGTGTGAAGCATTGTGGGGGAGAGAACGGTTTAAAAAGAGAGGGACAAAGATTGACGGGGGGCAGTTGATGTTTGGACTCCGAGCGGAGCGGAGTTGAGTTAGACCGGACCAGGAGAAGGTCGTGGTCTGAGAAAGTGAAGAATTGTGACGGAGTTCGGAAGATAACTCCGCACTGTGGGTTCCAGGGATAGTGAGTGGAATTCGAGACCCAGAGTGGGTTACTTTGAGTCGGGCCTAGAGAGAGGCTCGTATACCTGTCGTGTGGGACGATATTTTGTAGGCCGTGAGAGGCAGTGTTATTCGAAGTGTTCCATTGGGATGGAGATATATTCTTAGAGAATTATTGTTCCTGGATTTAGATGTTACATGTGTCTGTGTTAATTCAGAATTAAAGGAATATTATGTGCGCAAAATTAACTCTTGTTCACTGACTGGTGTTTGGTTGTGATGCATATTGGTTAATCTGTTGTGCAACATCACATTTACAAGGACATACCCTAGACACAACCATAGCCACTCTATCTGTCACTCTGTCATCATTTACTTTGTGACAGACGATGAAGTGAGGGCTGTCCGATCTTGGACTTCGGTATATGGATTTACATCAGTACGAATCAGTTCATTAAGCGCAACAACATGGTTTTCCAAGTTCAATCCAGTAAAAGCCAGTAGGCGAAGACAGGATTACAAACCACAGCTAATTCAAAACAAAGCCACCACAGGTTGTTCACGACAAATAGACAGGCGCCAAAGGTGAAGGTCAGGTGAACTTGCGGACAGCGAGGGCGTGTGTGTACGGCGTCGTCAGAGTTCGGCGCAGATAATAAGACGGAAAGGGGCGCCAGGGGAGTTACGAGGGTAATTCATGGTTAAAAACTCGCCACGAGGAGGGGAGTTATAGGAGTAAAGTGTGGGGAACACACAAAGGTGACAATCGTTGCTCCACAGAAAAGTAAAAGTTTCTACACGGATTATTGTAATAAAGAGAAACAGAGATGACCGGCGGGTTCAAGGCCGTGGACAATGGAATTTTACTGAAAAATTGTCCAGAGTAGAACGAGATAAACACGTTGTTTTTCTACTGAAACTAGGATTTACGTTTAACGTCTTTGTATGTGTGTCATCATCGAGAAACATTCCACAACAGTCATTCAGGTGCCGTCTTCGCAAGCATGAGCGCATTTCTTCACCAAACAAGACTTGCAAAACGGATTTAAAGCGCGTGATCATTTTCTGCCATTCGTTGATTTAACCGGGTCAGCAATAGTGAAGCCATACCATCACGTCAAAGCGACAACGACTACGCAGTTAAACATTCATGATTCATTGACTGTAAAGGTAATTTCGTCTCCCCAAAACGCAACGAAAACGCTATATTTCTGGCAAAACAAGAGCGTTCACATACATTATACGTTACGGACTGTGTAGAGACAAGGCGTTGGGATAATTATCATCATCTTCAACTTTTACGACAGTCGAAAATCGTGTCACCACGTCAACAAAAAGTGACAGTGCATCAGAACATTAATTCATTGTGGGAATCTAACGTCGTAATCTTTTCAAAATAGTAACGGACAGACATTTCCAGGCGATTTTCGGACACTATTAAAAACAAACTAAGGACTTTTGTAAGATTCTTCCATCACATTGGTGGCGGTTAACCTTGTTTGCTTCTGTTGTTCTCATCGTCCTAAGTATTGTTGTTGTGCGTTACGTAATTATTTGTATGTGGTCCAGTGTTCGTAATAAGTAGGATATTTTGGCATTGTTTCTCGAAATGCGGGAGACAAAGCAAAGGTGAAATTGTCTAGGTACATATTGTATGTTGTTGAGAGGCAGCTGGCGAGTCAGTTTGTTTTGTGTGGTTGAGCATTGGGTCGTCTCGACATTATACACGGTGTCCAAGTGTCTATCGTCAGATATATGTACATTATTCATTTTATATTTGTTCTTTTTACTGTTCTCTCTTACGGTTACATATGATATTTGATTTCTTTGGATATATGGTATGTTTGTAATTCTTATGTTAAGACAGCTTCTATCTAGATGGTATCTGTCAATTTATATTATGCGCACGGTATGGTCTTTCATGGGCATGTTTATGTCAGTGGTTTTTATTTCTATGTAATCATCCGTCTGCGTTTCACCAGCCCATGCTTCTAGCATCTAATAGTTGGCACTGCGTGTAGATCATTCATTTGCGTATTTATATGTATGTTTAAAACTATTTCCAGGAATTGTTATACTGTTATTTGATATATATATATATATATACGAGGGAGTATAGTTAATATTCCCCCCTCACTACCTAGTGCTTATAGAGTGACTGGATGAGTACAGAGTGATATTTTAGCACTACGAAGTTACGTGCACAAGGAGTGGTAGTGTACGTATTGAAGACACACAAAGGACTAGTAGCAGAGTCTTTACATTTATAGTTGGCTGACAGACAGCAACGTGTCCACAAGTACAAGATGCCTACTTTAATGGAATATATTGAAGCAGGTGAACGAATAGGCCTGAAAGGTAAAGAGTTACAGGAGTTTGCAGAAGCAAAATTGAAAGAAGTTCAGCACTGGGAAAGAGAGGAGAGGCATAATGAACGTGAGGCAAAACGCTTACAGAAAGAGAAAGAGACACAAGTAAAACTAGCTGAAATGGAAAACAAACGTCTACAGGAAGTAAAGTTAGCTGAAATGGAAATTGAGAAAGAGAAGATCAAGTGTCAGATGCAAACTGAAATCGAGTTAAAAAAATTAGAACTATCTTCGAAGGGTCACAGTGAGGAAATCAGAAGGCCTTCGCAGTCGTCACAGAGACTAAAACTGCCATATTTTACAGACCGGGACCATCTTGAAAATTATTTGTCTAGGTTCGAATCATCAGTGACTCTTTTGTTCTTCATTGTAAATACAGTGAAGAACACATTTAATAAGTGGATGGAGCTGGCAGAGGTAGGAAAAGATTTGAATAAATTAGTGGATTTAATGCTTAGAGACAAGGTGTTATCATCGTGCAATACTAATTTAGTGGCTTTCTTTGAAGAAAGTAAGCCAAAGGACATAGACACAATGTCTCAGTTAGGGCAAAAATACATGACTGCACATCCTAATAGATCTATAGGCAGACAGATTGATGAGGAAATAGTCTGTGCAGCGTACACTAAACAGGATCAGAATCCTGGGATCAGACCAAGGTCGAAGAGTGTAGATTCAGCACAGAAGTACGAGCAACAGGGACTTCAAAACAATGGGTCCCGGAGCAACTATTTTGGCAATGCAGGACGGTACCCATATAAAAAGGGGAATTTTAAGAGACGTCCGAATGATTATGCCGGATGTTGGAATTGTGGGAGCTGGAAGCACAAAATGGCGCAGTGTGATGTACAACCATCCAGTGGGCAAAAGACTAACAGGAAAAAGGAGATCATATGTTTCAAATGTGGGAAAAAGAACCATTTTAGCTTTGAGTGTACGATGGGACAAACGGAGCATGCAAATGTAGCCCAAGTGATCGAGACACTTAACAATGAGAGTTGTGAGGGATGTAAGCCTTTGTTCGACACAACTAGTAAACCGATCCTGATATGTGGGCACCCATACCCAGCGATGTCATCGGTACACTTAGGAGGTAGGCTCAAGCTGCACCATGGATTTGTCAATGATAGTCCAGCAGTAATCCTCAGGGATTCTGGATGTACGACGATCGGGGTCAGAAGAAGTCTGGTTGATCCCTCTGCTTACACAGGGAAAAAGGTTAGATGTATTACCTTTAATGGGACAGTAGAAGTTTACCCATTGGCCGAGATCACAGTGACAACACCGTTTATCACAGGAATAGTGACAGCATGTGTTCTAGACTCCCCAGTGGCAGATCTGATTATTGGGAATATACCAACAGTGAAAGAATGTAAAGAAGAAGAAATCGAGAACTGGTATCAAAAATATGAGGTGAGAAGCAACGCGGTAGTTACTAGAAGACAAACAATATTAGATACGATAGCTGAGGAAGAGATAACACGGGAAGTAGACACAGGGACTGAGGACAAGGATAGTACAACTGACCAGGTGGGAATTGATCTCAAACAGAGCTTTAGCGATTCCCAGAGACAAGATACTACTCTAGACAAATGTTTCCAAGGGTGTAATAAAGTAGAACATAGGCAATCAAAAAAAGGTAGATGGGGCTTCGAAATGAAGAACAATATTCTCACTCGCAGGTTTTCAGATGACAAGACTACACGTAGACAAGTAGTAGTACCTTTAGCATACAGAGAGAGGATTATGAGAACGGCGCATGACATTCCGTTCGCAGGGCACATGGGAATAGCGCGTACACAACATAGAGTCCTATCCCAGTTTTATTGGCCAGGGTTTAGCAAAGATATAAAAATATATTGTAGATCCTGTACAACGTGTCAGAAAATGTATCCAAAAGGAAAGACGGCAAAAGCACCGGTACAAGCTACAGACCTGAAAGTCAGACCGTTTCAAAAAGTGGCCATTGACATCATTGGACCATTAGCAGTGATGTCCAACAGGGGTCATAGGTATATTTTGACCATGGTTGATTTCTGCACCAGGTGGCCAGAGGCCGTTCCGTTAAAATACATTACGACAGAAGCCGTAGCGGAAGCATTGCTAACGTTATTTTCAAGGTTAGGTTTCCCTAACGAAATTTTATCAGACAATGGTCGACAATTTACCTCTCAGATGATGAAAGAAGTGAACAGACTGTTGAACATTACACAAGTTTTCACATCAGTTTATCACCCAATGAGCAACGGAATTTGTGAAAAAATGAACGGGTCTCTAGATGTTAGCGAAAGTCACTGCAGAGCAACCAAGTGATTGGGATAAGTACTTACCAGCTACCTGTTCGCATATAGAGAGGTACCACAAGAAAGCACTGGATTCTCACCATTTGAGTTGTTGTATGGGGCAAACCCAAGAGGCCCCATGAACATATTGAAAGAATTAATAACAGGGAAGAGTAACGATAGTAATACGATCTCGTCATATGACTTAGTAGTGAATATTAGAGACCGAATTATTAACGCATGTCAGAATGCACGTGATGCACTGGAAATGTCGGGGGCTAGGTATCGACAGTATGCTAATAGAAAGTCAAAGCTGATGTCTTTCCAAGATAACGAGGAGGTGTTACTTCTATTGCCAGAAATATCTAATAAGTTGTTGGTGACATGGCAAGGCCCATTCAGAATTGTTAGTAAAGTGTCAGATGTCGACTACAGGGTGAATGTAAAAGGGAAACACAAAGTGTATCATGTTAACATGCTAAGACAATTCGTTCCACGACCAGAAGCCTTACAGCCTGTCACAGATGCAATTAGTGACGAGGAGGCAGGTCAGACAGCGTGTTCTGTTGTCATTGATGAAGAAGCATCAAGCGACAATGACGTGAAAATGCATTTACCAATCGTGGCACTGAGACAGACAGAAACATGGGCAGATGTGTCCATTAATGACAGCCTGGAACCTAGTGACAAAGCAAGGCTAGTCAAGATATTACAGAAATACTCGGATGTCCTGACGGATATACCAGGAAAAACAGACTTGATGACACATGACATCAAGCTAACAGAGGACCAACCAATTAGAGTGAAACCATACCCTATCCCACATCATTACAGAGCAGCGGTAGACAGTGAGATAACAGAGTTACAGAAAATGGGGATAATTTCCAGATCAGACTCCCCATACTCATTCCCAATAGTAGTCATTAGGAAGAAGGACAACAACTTACGGTTGTGTATAGATTTCAGGAGATTGAACAGCATCACTATTGTAGATCCGGAGCCCATGGTCAGTACTGATGATTTACTGACGCAAATATCTTCTGCTAAGTATTTTAGCAAGTTGGATTTGGCAAAAGGCTACTGGCAAATACCCATGAGTGAAACAGCCAAACCGTTCACAGCGTTTGCCACCCCACAGGGGCTATTTCAGTGGAATTACATGCCGTTTGGGCTAGTTAACTCACCAGCAACGTTCGTGAGGATGATGAGGACACTGTTACAGGGACGCAAGGATGTTATCAATTATATAGACGACATTTGCCTGTTCAGTAGAAACATGAAAGATCATGTGGCAGGATTAGAATCCTTGTTTGAGAGTTTGAGACAACATAACTTGACTGTGAAGCCGTCTAAAGTCCAAATTGGATATGAGGAAATAAGTTTCCTTGGACATGTTATTGGCAGCGGGGTACTGAAACCAGAAGATACAAATGTGAAGAAGATTCTGGATATCCAAATACCAAAAACGAAGAAGCAAGTTAGGAGCCTACTCGGGTTAGCAAACTTCTATAATAAGTTTATAAAAAACTTTTCTGCCATCACATCAGTGTTGTCAGAGTTGACAAAAAAGGGCAAACCTAACAAAGTTGTATGGACGCAGCAGTGTGATGATGCACTTAGAACGATTAAGCAGGTATTTTCCAGGTATCCCATTTTAATACTCCCTAATCTGGATCAACAATTTACCCTACGGGTAGACGCATCATCGACAGGAATTGGAGGATGTTTGATGCAAGAAAAGAACCACCTTATGCATCCAGTACTATATGTCAGCAGAAAACTCTCGCAACCGGAGGAACATTACTCAACATTAGAACGTGAGGCGTTGGCGATTGTATGGTCGGTACACAAACTCTCCAGGTATCTGTTGGGCAGACAATTCATTCTACAAACTGACCACAGACCACTTACATTCATCCATACGGCAGCGATGAAGAATGCAAGGGTTCATCACTGGAGCATATTGTTGCAGGAATACGCGTTTGTTCCGATGCCCATACGGGGTGAAGACAACACCATGGCAGACCTGCTGTCAAGGAATTACCAAGGGCATGAGGCCACATAAACAAGTAACAGGAGATTCTTTATCCTATCTGGCATGGGTTATTATGGTGGGTTAGTAATACAATATATTGAGTGATGGAAGACAGAGGCGATGCAGCGCCTCGACATTTATTCATGGACCAGTATTAGCACAGTTACATGGTTTGTGGGCTATTGCAGAGATAAATAGACCTGCGGATACACAAAGATTATGTTTTTTATGATGTATTAATTATTATGCAATGTTTTAGTTCATGCATTGGTACACAATATGAAAAGTTGGGTGTATTGATGTGTAAAGAATATGGGAGTTTACTATGAGTATTTGATATATTATTAAGTGTGGTAGCTAGAGTAAGTTGGATTTATACTTACGACTACCCAGGCAATGTGTCTGGGTCACATATTTGATAAGTATTAGTCGCCCAACATTAGAAAACGATGTTTTCTTTTGAGGGTGGGGTAGTGTCACATGCCTGTGGTCATTGACATTAAGGTGAGTGGCCGTACAAGATAAACAGTTCACGAGATAAAATAGGGCGGATAGTAAGTCCCCCAGAGGGCGAAAATGAGAAGACAGTAATTGAAAGGGGGAGCTGAGAAGAAGTCAGCTGGCTAAATAATGGGGGCAGACAGTTGGAGCAGGGAGGTTGTGTGTTGTGTGGGAGCATTGTGGGGGATAGAATGGTTTAAAAGAGAGGGACAAAGATTGACGGGGGGCAGTTGATGTTTGGACTCCGAGCGGAGGGGAGTTGAGTTAGACCGGACCAGGAGAAGGTCGTGGTCTGAGAAAGTGAAGAATTGTGACGGAGTTCGGAAGATAACTCCGCACTGTGGGTTCCAGGGATAGTGAGTGGAATTCGAGACCCAGAGTGGGTTACTTTGAGTCGGGCCTAGAGAGAGGCTAGTATACCTGTCGTGTGGGACGAGATTTAGTAGGCCTTGAGAGGCAGTGTTATTCGAAGTGTTCCATTGGGATGGAGATATATTCTTAGAGAATTATTGTTCCTGGATTTAGATGTTACATGTGTCTGTGTTAATTCAGAATTAAAGGAATATTATGTGCGCAAATTAACGCTTGTTCACTGACTGGTGTTTGGTTGTGATGCATATTGGTTAATCTGTTGTGCAACATCACATTTACAAGGACATACCCTAGACACAACCATAGCCACTCTATCTGTCACTCTGTCATCATTTACTTTGTGACAGTAAACAACCTGCGTTATGCTGATGGCGTGGTTTTGGTCGCTAAAAATGAAATGCTATTACAAGAAATGTTAGACAAAAGAAAGTCAAAACAAAGGACTTGTCTAAACAAAAGAAAAACAGAAGTAGTGGTTATTACAATAAACAATTGTACAGAACAACAGACGTAATTGTTATTATAAAGAAAACTTGTATACCCAAATGTAACAACAGAACATCAGAAGTAATGGTTATAACAAGGACCAATTGTACACCCAAATATAACAACAGGACATAAGAAGTAATGGTTATAACAAGGAACACTTGTACACCCAAATGTAACAACAGAACAACAGAAGGAATGGTTATAACAAAGAACACTTGTACACCCAAATGTAACCACAGAAGTAATGATTATAACAAAGAATACTTGTACACCCAAATGTAGCAAAACAACAACATACATAATCGTTATAATTTTAAAAAAAAACAAACAGAAGTGTACACCCAAATGTAACAACAGAAAAAAAAAACAATTGTTATAACAAAGAACACTTGTACACCAAAATAAATTTATCAAGAGAAAAACAGAAGTAATGATTACAACAAAGAACAACTATACATCCAAATGTAACAACAGAAAAACACAAGTAATTGTTATTACAAAGAACACTTGTACACCCAAATGTAACATGAGTTGATAGAGAACTGCACTGATAATGTTTTGAGCACGGTGGGTTCGACGGCTCAGCTCGTCGCCCGCTAAAGGGACAGATTGACCACCTATGTCTCCGTGCATTCATGCTTACACTAAAGTCAGGGACAGATTGGCCACCTATGTCTCCGTAGCATTCAGGCTTACACTAAAGTCAGGGACAGATTGGCCACCTATGTCTCCGTACATTCAGGCTTACACTAAAGTCAGGGACAGATTGGCCACCTATGTCTCCGTACATTCAGGCTTACACTAAAGTCAGGGACAGATTGGCCACCTATGTCTCCGTAGCATTCAGGCTTACACTAAAGTCAGGGACAGATTGGCCACCTATGTCTCCGTAGCATTCAGGCTTACACTAAAGTCAGGGACAGATTGGCCACCTATGTCTCCGTACATTCAGGCTTACACTAAAGTCAGGGACAGATTGGCCACCTATGTCTCCGTACATTCAGGCTTACACTAAAGTCAGGGACAGATTGGCCACCTATGTCTCCGTAGCATTCAGGCTTACACTAAAGTCAGGGACAGATTGGCCACCTATGTCTCCGTACATTCAGGTTTACACTAAAGTCAGGGACAGATTGGCCACCTATGTCTCCGTACATTCAGGCTTACACTAAAGTCAGGGACAGATTGGCCACCTATGTCTCCGTACATTCAGGCTTACACTAAAGTCAGGGACAGATTGGCCACCTATGTCTCCGTACATTCAGGCTTACACTAAAGTCAAGGACAGATTGGCCACCTATGTCTCCGTGCATTCAGGCTTACACTAAAGTCAGGGACAGATTGGCCACCTATGTCTCCGTGCATTCAGGCTTACACTAAAGTCAAGGACAGATTGGCCACCTATGTCTCCGTAGCATTCAGGCTTACACTAAAGTCAGGGACAGATTGGCCACCTATGTCTCCGTACATTCAGGCTTACACTAAAGTCAGGGACAGATTGGCCACCTATGTCTCCGTACATTCAGGCTTACACTAAAGTCAGGGACAGATTGGCCACCTATGTCTCCGTACATTCAGGCTTACACTAAAGTCAGGGACAGATTGGCCACCTATGTCTCCGTACATTCAGGCTTACACTAAAGTCAGGGACAGATTGGCCACCTATGTCTCCGTACATTCAGGCTTACACTAAAGTCAGGGACAGATTGGCCACCTATGTCTCCGTACATTCAGGCTTACACTAAAGTCAGGGACAGATTGGCCACCTATGTCTCCGTAGCATTCAGGCTTACACTAAAGTCAGGGACAGATTGGCCACCTATGTCTCCGTACATTCAGGCTTACACTAAAGTCAGGGACAGATTGGCCACCTATGTCTCCGTACATTCAGGCTTACACTAAAGTCAGGGACAGATTGGCCACCTATGTCTCCGTACATTCAGGCTTACACTAAAGTCAGGGACAGATTGGCCACCTATGTCTCCGTACATTCAGGCTTACACTAAAGTCAGGGACAGATTGGCCACCTATGTCTCCGTACATTCAGGCTTACACTAAAGTCAGGGACAGATTGGCCACCTATGTCTCCGTACATTCAGGCTTACACTAAAGTCAGGGACAGATTGGCCACCTATGTCTCCGTAGCATTCAGGCTTACACTAAAGTCAGGGACAGATTGGCCACCTATGTCTCCGTACATTCAGGCTTACACTAAAGTCAGGGACAGATTGGCCACCTATGTCTCCGTACATTCAGGCTTACACTAAAGTCAGGGACAGATTGGCCACCTATGTCTCCGTACATTCAGGCTTACACTAAAGTCAGGGACAGATTGGCCACCTATGTCTCCGTACATTCAGGCTTACACTAAAGTCAGGGACAGATTGGCCACCTATGTCTCCGTACATTCAGGCTTACACTAAAGTCAGGGACAGATTGGCCACCTATGTCTCCGTACATTCAGGCTTACACTAAAGTCAGGGACAGATTGGCCACCTATGTCTCCGTGACATTCAGGCTTACACTAAAGTCAGGGACAGATTGGCCACCTATGTCTCCGTACATTCAGGCTTACACTAAAGTCAGGGACAGATTGGCCACCTATGTCTCCGTACATTCAGGCTTACACTAAAGTCAGGGACAGATTGGCCACCTATGTCTCCGTACATTCAGGCTTACACTAAAGTCAGGGACAGATTGGCCACCTATGTCTCCGTACATTCAGGCTTACACTAAAGTCAGGGACAGATTGGCCACCTATGTCTCCGTACATTCAGGCTTACACTAAAGTCAGGGACAGATTGGCCACCTATGTCTCCGTGACATTCAGGCTTACACTAAAGTCAGGGACAGATTGGCCACCTATGTCTCCGTACATTCAGGCTTACACTAAAGTCAGGGACAGATTGGCCACCTATGTCTCCGTACATTCAGGCTTACACTAAAGTCAGGGACAGATTGGCCACCTATGTCTCCGTACATTCAGGCTTACACTAAAGTCAGGGACAGATTGGCCACCTATGTCTCCGTACATTCAGGCTTACACTAAAGTCAGGGACAGATTGGCCACCTATGTCTCCGTACATTCAGGTTTACACTAAAGTCAGGGACAGATTGGCCACCTATGTCTCCGTACATTCAGGCTTACACTAAAGTCAGGGACAGATTGGCCACCTATGTCTCCGTGCATTCAGGCTTACACTAAAGTCAGGGACAGATTGGCCACCTATGTCTCCGTGACATTCAGGCTTACACTAAAGTCAGGGACAGATTGGCCACCTATGTCTCCGTACATTCAGGCTTACACTAAAGTCAGGGACAGATTGGCCACCTATGTCTCCGTACATTCAGGCTTACACTAAAGTCAGGGACAGATTGGCCACCTATGTCTCCGTACATTCAGGCTTACACTAAAGTCAGGGACAGATTGGCCACCTATGTCTCCGTACATTCAGGCTTACACTAAAGTCAGGGACAGATTGGCCACCTATGTCTCCGTACATTCAGGCTTACACTAAAGTCAGGGACAGATTGGCCACCTATGTCTCCGTGCATTCAGGCTTACACTAAAGTCAGGGACAGATTGGCCACCTATGTCTCCGTGCATTCAGGCTTAAAGAATGGGATGACACTTATCGTATCACAGAAACATAGCAAGAAACTGCTTCGGGGCAAATTACAATTGTTATTTATTAAAAGCAACACCAAAGTGAACGGGACTAGTTACAATTGTTATTTATTACACGCCACACCAAAGGGAACGGAACAAATTATAATTGTTATTTATTAAACGTAACACCGATGTGAACGGAACAAATTACAATTGTTATTTATTAAACGCCACACCACAGTACAACTTAAAATCGTTATTTATTAAACTCCACACCAATGAGAACAGAACAAATTACAAGTGTTATTTATTAAACGTAACACCAAAGTGAACGGAACAAATCTGAAACAAGTCAATGTTGTTAATAATTTTGTACTTTGATAAAAACATATATAAGATGTATTAAGGAAGTTACATATAGTATAGCCCAAAGTTAGCATTTCACAAAATAAAGAATATTGTCTGGCATTTATCTTTGTCAGTCAAGTTGAGGAAGAGAGCTCTTAAGAGTTATATTGAGCCAATCCAGATGTACGGCAGCTAGTCATGGACAAATATCAGATAAGTGAGCATTGATGTGGAAGCTGGGGAGATGTGGTTTTATAGAAGCACAACATCGTGAACGGATAGAACGAGCAACGAAGATACTCTGAAAGAAGTGAACTCACAAAGAGAACTGGTCATTGGTATCAGAAGTAGACAGTCCACATTCTGTGGGCACGTCATGAGAAAGGGAAGCTGGAGTACGTCATCACAACGACAATGTTGCTGGAGTACGTCATCACAACGACAATGTTGCTGGAGTACGTCATCACAACGACAATGTTGCTGGAGTACGTCATCACAACGACAATGTTGCTGGAGTACGTCATCACAACGACAATGGTGCTGGAGTACGTCATCACAACGACAATGTTGCTGGAGTACGTCATCACAACGACAATGTTGCTGGAGTACGTCATCACAACGACAATGTTGCTGGAGTACGTCATCACAACGACAATGGTGCTGGAGTACGTCATCACAACCACAATGTTGCTGGAGTACGTCATCACAACGACAATGTTCCTGGAGTACATCATCACAACGACAATGTTGCTGGAGTACATCATCACAATGACAATGATGCTGGCCCGATATTTTTACAGAGCAATCGGCGCTCGCCGGATGACGTGGTCAATATCAGGCCGGCCGCCTTTACGTCCGAGGACATTTCCTGTACCAATTTTAGGCTGGGTCCACCTGGATGTCCAGATCACTGAAAATATGCCCTCATCCAACGGTATTCGAACTCATTACCGCCGGATACTGTAGGCAAGCGTGCTAGACATTGTGCCATCTTGGGACCATAGTATAGTATAGTATAGTATAGTATAGTATAGCATTGTATAGTATAGTTAGTATAGTATAGTATAGTATAGTATAGTATAGTATAGTATAGTATAGTATTTATGTCACTTTTGCAGCTGACCAAGTTAATCCAGGAGGTAGCGGTTATGTCCCCGAGATTACAACAATTAGGTAACTCTCACGTCTTCTATATCTATTCAGTTATCTCTGTGTTGCAGTTGTTATTATTGTTGTTGTTGTTATTGTCGTTGTTGTTGTTATTTTGGTCGTTGGTATTGTTGTCATTATTGTTGTTCAGGCGTCTCGTCTGAGCTGACACTTGCGATCATGACTCCACTCATCTTTGTCTTCAGCTAATTTAATGGCGCTGGTGTTTTGTTTTGAATATGTTGTTGTTGCACAGCTGTTTCGGCTTAAACTCTCATCAGAAGAAAATCAGGAACATATTGTGAGGCATGGACCTATTAATAGACAAATATCTAGAGGAAGACAGTGAGGGAAGATTCCAGACAGGCTTTCATCATGGCATGGACAAATGTTCGATGTCTGCAATCAAAGTTCTTTTGGCGAGCTAAATACTGACCACCTAATCCTCCATGTAGAGTTAAGTGAGATAAATACTGACCACCTAATCCACCATGTAGAGGTCAGTGAGCTAAATACTGACCACCTAATCCTCCATGTATAGGTCAGCGAACTGAATACTGACCACTTAATCGTCCATTTAGAATTATGCGTGGCCGCGAGGCTTAATGCGCTTAAACTTCCGGTGCATTGACGGCGAGATGCAGGACACATACTCTACGCCGGTCAGTTGAAATTCAACGTTCACTTCTTGTTCAGAAAGCAATGGCAAACTACTGAACATAAACTTGCTTGTAAATCAACGTAGGAGTTGATAGCAACGTCCTGCAAAGGACAACGCACATACCTTCGTACACTCAGGCCACACATTTGATTGTCCCAGCCCTTCACATACTCCGTGCACTCATGACACACGTGTGATGGTCCCAGCACTTCACATACCTCCGTGCACTTAGGCCACACGTGTGATGGTCCCAGCACTTCACATACCTCCGTGCACTTAGGCCACACATGTGATGGTCCCAGCACTTCACATACCTCCGTGCACTCAAGTCACACATGTAATGGTCCCAGCACTTCACATACCTCCGTGCACTTAGGCCACACATGTGATGGTCCCAGCACTTCACATACCTCCGTGCACTCAGATCACGCATGTGATGGTCCCAGCACTTCACATACCTCCGTGCACTCAGACCACACATGTGATGGTCCCAGCCCTTCACATACCTATGTTAACTCAGGCCACATATGTGATGGCTCCAGCACTTCACATACCTCTGTGCACTCAGGCCACATATGTGATGGCTCCAGCACTTCACATACCTCCGTGCACTCAGGCCACATATGTGATGGTCCAAGCACTTCACATACCTCTGTGCACTCAGGCCACATATGTGATGGCTCCAGCACTTCACATACCTCCGTGCACTCAGGCCACATATGTGATGGTCCAAGCACTTCACAAACCTCCGTGCACTCAGGCCACATATGTGATGGCTCCAGCACTTCACATACATCCGTGCACTCAGGCTACACATTTGATGGTCCCAGCACTTCACATGTCCACAGCAGCTTCCTGCTACCAAACTTTATTTTTGTGTGGACAAATATCATCACGTGACAGAATATAATCATGGCGTTGACACATGTGAGCTCAGGGATGGATACATTCTGTTGGACACCTGGATATGTGGAGAAGTGTGATCACCCATGCCCCATGGCAAGTCATTTAATGCTGATGATAATAGCCAGCAATGGTATTATTCAGAAGTGTAATTTTTTAACAAGTGATTGCAGTGGTGAGAGAATTCTTGGTAATTATTGTACAGAATTGAAATCTTCAAGAAGTAGATCTAGTGTTAAATCGTGGATCACAGAAGAGGACATTGCAGACAGTATAAGACAATATACAATAAAGAACTCTAATGTTGGCGAGAACTTATATACAGAGAGCGGGATATTCACAACTATGTGGACAGCTATTTCTTTACGTCTCTTCGACACCTGGAACGCAATGGTGATGTCAAACACAAGCAATGTCTGTATCAAATGTCAAGCCACCATGTATGTAAAAGTTCAGCTGTGACGAAACACACAACCGCTTGTAGCGTGGCTGTTGTTGCCGTGAATGCTGGTGGTGTGCGGTATGCATGTGTGAACTACATAGAAAAGAATCGCTATCAGAACATGATTCTCTTTTCATGTTTTCTGTTGGGAGTTAAATGTCACACCACACACACACACCCACCCACATACCCACCCACCCACACACACACACACACGCACACAGTTTAGTTTAGTAACTAAACTAAACTAGAGATGAATAATATGGAGGACATGGAGGGGGCTGTAGGAGACAGCAAAATATCAGACGGCCTGGTATGGGTAGTTTTAAGGCCTGTGCTCTAATAGAGGGTAAAGGGCAGAAGATAAAGTTGTTTCAGCATGCTCTCTTATATACCTGGAACATAATGTAACAAATGTATAGATAGATGGATAAAGTTGTTTTAGCGTGCTCTCTTATATACCTTTACATAAATAAACACACATAGTATTATTTGGCGCTCACAGAAGGAGAACAAGGAAGTAGAGACTAGAAGACGCACCAGACAACATTAAATTTGAAAACTATAGTTACCGACCGGGATCGAACCTGTCGCCTCCAAATGACGACGGCACCTCGCTGCAGGGACAAGGGTACTTCGACTCACGACCAACTTGACACTCCAAAAAAAAAAAGTGTCTTCATTGGTCATGTCTATCATACACATGAACCTACAATTATGGAATACGGACAGAATTCGTATCAAACCACCGAGATAGCACCATAGGTATCATAATTTATATTACACCAGCATAAGTCAAATAACAAACACACAAACAGATCGGACCGTAATGCTGTTGTCGAGTATATATGAACAAACATTTAAAGAAGAGAAATGATTGGTCGGTTCTAATGCTGTACACGTAAACACAAGAAATCAATGGGGGATCCGTTGAGGGCCACTAAGACAATTACATAAATAAACACACATAGTATTACTTGGAGGTCACAGAAGGAGAAGAAGGAAGTACAGACTAGAGGACGCACTAGACAACATAAAATTTGAAAGCTATAGTTACCGATCGGGATCGAACCTGTCGCCTCCAAATGACGACTGCACCTCGCTGCAGGAACAAGTGTACGTCGACGTACGACCAACTAGACACTCCAAAAGAAGTGTCTTCATTGGCCATGTCTATCATACACATGAACCTAATAACTATGGAATACGGACAGAATTCGTATCAAACCATTGAGATAGCACCATAGGTCTCATAATTTATATTAAACCAGCATAGGTCAAATATCAAACATCTTTTGATCTCTTATATACCTTGAACATAATGTAACAACTGGATAGATGAATGGATAAAGTTGTTTCAGCGTGCTCTCTTATATACCTTGATCATAATGTAACAACTGGATAGATAAATGGATAAAGAGGTTATGTTGTTTGTCCATCAAGAATAATGATGACCATTCATTTCATCCAGTGGGGTTGAAAGTATGGAGCCGTGGATTTTAAGATGGCTGATAAGACCTATTTTGGCTCGAAATGGTTTTTGACAATGTGGACAAAGAATGCTTGACGTTTCTGGAGGAGGATTTCCTGCAGTGGTTTTTCTGTCCTGCCTTTTCGTTACAGCTCTTGCAGTCCTGGTTGCCTCACACATGACTGCACCCTTGTGTAATGATGCACGCCACAAATTTAGGTCTCTGGCTGCAGTCTCCCAGGTGTCATGATGAATTCCAAAAGCATTCAGAGAGATTTTCAGAGTGTCTTTAAAGCGTTTCCTCTGGCCACCTTGGGAGCGTTTACCACAACGCAGTTCGCTGTAAAACATTCGTTTAGGGAGCCTGTGATCTGGCATGCGAGTCAAGTGACGAGCCCAACGAATCTGATTCTTCATCAGTATAGTGTGGATACTGGGCAAGGACACTCTTTCTAGGACTTCAGTGTCTGGGATCTTGTCTTGACATTTAATCTTCAGTAGCTTCCTTAGGCAGACTGTGTGGAAGTGGTTTAATTTCCTAGCGTGTCGCTGATAAACAGTCCAGGTTTCACAAGCATATAGCAGTGTGGATAATACAACTGCTTTGTAGACTTTTAGCTTTGTTTGCAGGCTTATTCCAGTTCTGTCCCACACATTCTTGTACAGTCTGCCAAAGGCCACACTGGCCTTGGAGATTCTTGCATTCACTTCGTCATCAATTGTGGCAGCTTGTGACACAGTGCTGCCAAGATAGGTGAATTTGTCCACAACACTTAGTCTATGACTAAGAGGTAAAGGCAGAGTGAGATGTTTCTTGACAGTCTTTCATCTAAGCATGGAATAAAATTACCTCAGACATTGATATATTCTCTTGGACATCGTGAAATGTGGAGAAGTATTTTCACGCATGCCACTTTTGATGATTATGGTGATGATGATCGTTAGCATTCGTATAGATAGGCATTGCATTTTTTTTTTTATTATTATTATTATTTTTTTATACAAGAGATTGAAATGGGGAGAACTCTTGCGTTGATTCTTTTACAGAAATGAAATCTCCAGGAACTAGATGTGGATTTACTGTATGGAAGTGGCTTACAGAAGAATCTGACAACTCTATAATAAGACAGTACGAGACAACGAAGTGCAATGTTGGCGAGAACTTTAATGCAGACAGCGGGATATTCACAGCTCCAGTTGATGGACTCTATGTGGCAGCTATTTCGTTATATCTCTCGGAGAACGAACATGTGAGTGTTGGTGTCCAGTACCAACAAAGTCTGAATCAAGGGTTAGGTACTGAAGTGTGTTGGAGTTCAGCTGTGACGAAACAAACAAACACTTGTAATGTGGGTGTTGTTGATATGAAGGCTGGTGAAGTGTTGTATTTACGTGTGTACCACATGGTGAAGAATAATTCTGACAAACCTGTTTATTTTTCGTGTTTTCTATTGAGGTAAATTCTATGATATAGAAGCCGCGTTAATCTAGTGGGTAGACTCGCCCCTGTCTCACTGGTGGTAAAGGGTTCGAAATGCAGGAGGGCAGATTCGAGTTTTTTTTTTTTTTTACATTGACCTGGGCTCACAGGTGGACCCAGCCCAAAATGGCTACAGGAAATATCTTGGGAAGTAAAGGTGGCCGGCGTGACACTGACCATATCAGCCCCGAGTGTCGTCTGGTCTATACAAACATGTGTCTGGTCTTTACAAACATGTGTCTCGTCTATACAAACATGTGTCTGGTCTACACAAACATGTGTCTGGTCTACACAAACATGTGTCTGGTCTATATAAACATGTGTCTCGTCTATACAATCATGTGTCTGGTCTATACAATCATGTGTCTGGTCTACACAAACATGTGTCTGGTCTATATAAACATGTGTCTCGTCTATACAAACATGTGTCTGATCTATACAAACATGTGTCTGGTCTATAAAAACATGTGTCTAGTCTACACAAACATGTGTCTGGTCTATAAAAACATGTGTCTGGTCTACACAAACATGTGTCTGGTCTATACAAACATGTGTCTGGTCTATACAAACATGTGTCTGGTCTATACAAACATGTGTATGGTATATACAAACATGTGTCTGGTCTATACAAACATGTGTCTGGTCTATACAATCATGTGTCTGGTCTACACAAACATGTGGCTGTTCTATAAAAACATGTGTCTGGTCTACACAAACATGTGTCTGGTCTATACAGACATGTGTCTGGTCTATACAAACATGTGTCTGGTCTATACAAACATGTGTCTGGTCTATAGAAACATGTGTCTAGTCTATGCAATCATGTGTCTGGTCTACACAAACATGTGTCTGGTCTATAAAAACATGTGTCTGGTCTACACAAACATGTGTCTGGTCTATACAAACATGTGTCTGGTCTATAAAAACATGTGTCTGGTCTATACAAACATGTGTCTGGTCTATACAAACATGTGTCTGGTCTATACAAACATGTGTCTAGTCTATACAATCATGTGTCTGGTCTACACAAATATGTGTCTGGTCTATAAAAACATGTGTCTGGTCTACACAAACATGTGTCTGATCTACATAAACATGTGTCTTGTGTGACAAGATCGCCTCGGTTACTGAGAGTTAACCACACCCGAGGTGTCTCTAGCACTCCCGTGTATTCTGACCCCGGGGCTGGACAGGTAGATACACTGTTTTCTCTGCTGTTGACCTCGTATTAGTTAATTATGTCTACAAGCCCCTCCAGATTCTAGACCCCCACTATCTACCTACTCCCTTGGGACAATGAACAGTGAGGCATCGTCCGAGACCACACTCAATAATTGTACAAAGAGTAAGTCAACATACACAAAGTTTATTCTACCCTTGAGAATATAGAACTGAATTGAACACCCTGATAGAATAATTCTATTTACAAAAGTAGAGGATAGAGTAGAGACAGAATCAGAGATATGGCTCAAATCATCATTAGGCTGAGAAGTAGATTGGATGCAGATGTCCCGTCCAGTCGGTCCGCCACTCACCCGGCTTCCTTCCAGTGAGATGGCTAGAACCTTGGAGACCACTCCGTCCCCAGAGCTTGGATCAACAACAAGAGGAGTTAACCACTTGAACCTCACTCAACTGGATGAACTGCACACCATCCCTTCCTAATGAGTCACTGTTAAAGGCACTAAACAGTTCTCTGTAAACAACCTGGCTGGGAGACCCTCCTCCTTGAAGTACTAACGACTTCACTAAATGTCTGTAGCCAATGACCAATCTAATGGTCCCTGAATAGTATCACGTACCCCTGGTTGGGTAATAGTATAGTTCTGCTGCGAGTTCACAAGAGTCATCTGAGAAAACCATTTCACAGTTCGGAAACTCTATAGTTACACACTTTGGTTACGCCTCTATTTCACAATTAACGGCAACCATGTTCATTGGGACAATAATTAGTTGTCCTATATACCTGTTAACACTTTAGTTACAATACGTAAGCTGGTGCAGGTCTCATCATGACCTGCCACTAGTGCTGACGTAGGAACACACAAGGTTATGTGCTACTCTCTGTTGTAAGTTTCCGACGATTAGGCGGATCAACAAAAGACCTGGACTTGATGAGCTCCCAGAGCTGAGATTATCCCACCTTGATATTTCTCACTGGGTGAACATAGCAACATCATTCCGTAGAAAGTCATTTGTCTCTTACACTTGAGCGTGATTGCTCAGGTTGCTGAACATTTCATTGCTGAAATAGAGCATCTTCAAACTGTCAGAAAAGAAACAAACCATCACGTCCCACATGTGCAATTTCAGGGCACTGGAATCAACTTGTAGAGAATCCTTCAGTCAGGAAGATTCACCCTTTCGTATGATGTGGTTTAGTCAGGCGTGGTAAGTAGTGTCTCTACCATTCGCTATGGTACACGAAGTGGTTTCAGGCAAACAACAATTGTAGTAGGCTGGTTCCTCAACAGGCAACTCCTGAAAGGAAGAGCGATCGGTGAGAGTAGTCGGCCCCAAACATTGGTCCACATGCATCAAATCATTGACTACTCAACCCTCAGTCAAGCTAATTAGTTATTCAACTAATTAGAGCGACTCTATGTGGAGAGTAGTAAAGCATGGGTATCCGTCAATGTCAGATGGCCTCAAAGAACAGCCCATCAAACAGAGTAAGTAACAAGAATGACGAGTCTGATCTTACGTCTCACATATCCCTATTCATCTACCAGTTGTCGCTAAAGTCAATAGCTATCCTAGTTCTATAGTTAACAGAACTAAACATTAAGGTGAGGCTTCACTGGACCCCAACCTTACATTATACATTCAATAGTAAATATAATAACGATCAATGTACCATCACTCGGGATATAGCAATAATACATGACCACATAACGTATTTACACACTCCTTTTCGCTGGTGGAACATCCTGTCCACCCTGTAGCGAAACTCTTCTTATTAGACTCTTCCCTAGAGTCAAGAAGTCTTCTTGGTAAAACATGTTCCCCACATGTTCCAAGGGTTCTGCACCAGTTCTGACCTTCCAAGTGGATTAGCCTTGGCCTGGGTCGAACTTCACAGCTGGCCTGGTTTGCCAGACTCATACTTTCCTAACTTGCTCTAAATCCCCATATCCCATTTTCCCCCGTGCCTCTTTCAACCTCCTTTCGTCCCTCCATACTTCTATCACATCAGCACTGACTCGCACTTATGTAAGCATGAAGGAACAGGACCGTAAAGAAAAGAATTAAGAACGCATGTTTACATCGCGACGGTAACGCATTGTTATCATGCGTCGAACCACTCGGCGTTCGGTATCGCTCCTAGAAGTATCACGTAACATGACCTAATATATATACATCATGACACATCATATATATATATATATATATATATATATATATATATATATATATATATATATATATATATATATATATATATATATATATATATATATATATATATATCATCAATGGAGAACTTATCTTCTCACAGAATTCCACAGTTCCACAAAATGAATTCACTATTACGTTAACACACAATAGTTACATCATTCCCTGTGGCTTAGCATTAAGTTCTCTCTTTACTTAGTACTAAGCACCTCACTGTCTGAATCTCCAACTAACAACTTACCTGGCTATCCAACAGTTCTTCTAGCTTCAGCTACTGACTGACATAAGTTAGGTTCCTATCATACACTAGTAACTGTGTCCTATTATACTGCATATTTAATGAGATTCGAACGATTGCGTTTTGTGAGCAATTACAAAGTTAAATTAATTAACCAAGTAAATACCTGAATCACTTGAACCAGACTCCAGTCAGCTACCAGAACTGTTCATGGGCAAGCATGCCGTAATGTGATAACAGTCAGCTGCAACTTGGTTGTGTTGAGACGCTATACAATTGGCCTAACAAAGCCATGCGTCCTCACGCCTTGAGAGGTAGAAAGTGAATGACACTTCGAGCCTCATTTCACCCTACGTGCGTACTAAAGCGCACGAGAAACGAGTGCTTCTTGAGGCAAGTCAACTTCACGGACAACATTCATTCCACGTACTAGAATTTCCAGAATCTTCGGCACGAGAATTTTATGGAGCACCCAGCAACTCTGGTCACTCAAATCCAGGTGCTTCGAGAAGATTCTAGACGGAAAATCCCATCGACATTCCCCAGGCTATAAATAACCGGGAAAGTCCCTGATGACGCGCCGAATCTAGCCAAAACCTAATAGACAAAAGACAGATGAAGCGTCGTTTCGTCACATCTTGTCTATACAAACATGTGTCCAGCAACGCTATGTATCTATCTTAAGGAGTGTGTAAGGGACCTTGTTTATATGGCATTGTAAAGTGTGCCAGTAAAGGACCTTGTTTATATGACATAGTAAAGTGTGCCAGTAAATGGCCTTGCTTATATAGCATAGTAAACCGACACTCGGGCAGTGATGTGGTTCTATCCCCATATTGTTTTAGGACAATAGACACTCGTGCAGTGATGACGTCAATATCTCCCGGCAGCCTTCGATTCCCAAGACATTTTCTGGTACCAGTTTTAGGCCGGGTCGATCTGGAAGGTTAAAGACCAGATTATGTGCGAATTCGATCCCATGACCTCCGCGTGACTAGCAGTTAGCTACCGCTGTACTCATTATGTGCAATAAGGTTGGGTATTTTATAATATTCTGATTTATTTAATATGGATGCAATTGCATGCAACTATTTATTGAAAACCTTTTTTACCATACCATACTAGGTTTTGTTTTTCTAAGGACGGGTAACTGCATGCTGACCAATTCCGTGGCTTAATAATTCATGCTAATCAATTACATCTCATGTTTTGTATCGAGATACTGATCACAAAGAAGAGCAATCCTGACATTTTTTTAAATATCTGAAATTGTAAGAAACAAGCTCATAAACAGCATCATGTCTAGGAAACTGAAATACTTTGACCATGTTAAACCTGACAGTGGTTTAGAGAGAACAGTCAGAGACTCATACTTCCTGGGAGAAGAGACAGTGGTTTAGAGAGAACAGTCAGAGACTCATACTTCCTGGGAGTAGAGACAGGGGTTTAGAGAGAACAGAGACTCATACTTCCTGGGAGAAGAGACAGTGGTTTAGAGAGAACAGTCAGAGACTCATACTTCCTGGGAGAAGAGACAGGGGTTTAGAGAGAACAGTCAGAGACCCATACTTCCTGGGAGAAGAGGCAGGGGTTTAGAGAGAACAGTCAGAGACTCATACTTCCTGGGAGAAGAGACAGTGGTTTAGAGAGAACAGTCAGAGACTCATACTTCCTGGGAGAAGAGACAGTGGTTTAGAGAGAACAGTCAGAGACTCATACTTCCTGGGAGAAGAGACAGTGGTTTAGAGAGAACAGTCAGAGACTCATACTTCCTGGGAGAAGAGACAGTGGTTTAGAGAGATCAGTCAGAGACTCATACTTCCTGGGAGAGGAGACAGTGGATTAGAGAGAACAGTCAGAGGCTCATACTTCCTGGGAGAAGAGGCAGGGGTTTAGAGAGAACAGTCAGAGACTCATACTTCCTGGGAGAAGAGGCAGTGGTCGATCAATACGACGGTAAACACTGGACATTAAGGACATCATTAGCATGGCCATGTATGAGGCACAGGAACTAATGATGGATGGAGTGAATCCGATGATCTGCAAATTGTTTTTACTTGCATTTCCTTTACAGGATTTTGCAGTCAACCCCATTATTGTGTGCCTGTTTATGATTTCTTGACAGTTTCACGTTTATTATCTTGCCATTGATTTCTAATCGACAGGCATTTATAACATTTCATGAAAACCAATGCAGGGTGATCTGCTGCCAAATTGTCCGAAGCTGTGTTTCGAACGCGATAAGCGAGATTCGGAATTGCTTCCTTAACCGCTTCGCCACAGAGTCGGCTTATCTGAAAAAGATATCCTATCAATTGTGTTGTGAAGAACTAATCAGTTCTAGAATATATCCCATCAATGGTGATGTGAAGAACTAATCAGTTCTAGAAGATATTCTATCAATGGTGATATGAAGAACTAATCAGTTCTAGAAGATATCCCATCACTGGTGTTGTGAAGAACTAATCAGTTCTAGAAGATATCCTATCAATGGTGATGTGAAGAACTAATCTGTTCTAGAAGACATCTCATCAATGGTGTTGTGAAGAACTAATCAGTTCTAGAAGACATCCCATCAATGGTGTTGTGAAGAACTACTCAGTTCTAGAAGATATCCTATTAGTGGTTATGTGTAGAACTAATCAGTTCTAGAAGACATCCCATCAATGGTGTTGTGAAAAACTATTCAGTTCTCGAAGATATCCTATCAATGGTGTTGTGAAGAACTAATCAATTCTAGAAGATACCCTATCAATGGTGTTGTGAAAAACTAATCAGTTCTAGTAGATATCCTATCAATAGTGATATGAAGAACTAATCAGTTCTAGAAGATATCCTATCAGTGGTGTTGTGAAGAACTAATAAGTTCTAGAAGAACTAATCAGTTGCATGATGTTGTTTCTGATGAAACTCGTGTTCAGTTCTATGATATATTCTTGTCTCATGTTGTCTCATGGTGTCTCTTACTGTCTCATGGTGTTTCATGTTGTCTAATGGTGTCTCATGTTGTCTCGTGGTGTTCTCATGTTGTCACATGGTGTCTCATGTTGTCTCATATCGTCTCATTTTGTCTCATGGTGTCCCATGATATCTCATTGTGTCTCAAGTTGTCTAATGGTATCTCATGGTGCATCATGGTGTCTCATGTTGTATCATGGTGTCTCATTGTGTCTCATGTTGTATCATGGTGCATCATGGTGTCTCATGTTGTATCATGGTGTCTCATTGTGTCTCATGTTTGCCTGAAGACACCATAGTTATGTGCTCGAGCACCCATCGAGGTGGGGACCAATGTTAATTGATCTGGACTCCCATACTGACCCAGACAACAACTGGTGCCAGAGAATGTTGTGGGAAGTACAGGCGACCGATGTGATATTGACCACATCCCCACAGAGACCTTATTGGACTGTACATATATTGACCCCACCCCCACAGAGCGCTGATTGGGCTGTATAGACATGGCGCTAGCACCGTAAACCCAAGACTCCTCATGGCGTGGGAGATGGTGCGTGGCCTTTTATGTGAAGACGTGATCAGTGCTTTGGTTTCATGCTGTCTATTTGAAGACCTGTCATTTCAATGACTTTATGTTCGTTTGTCTGAAGAACTGTCATTTCCATGATTTTATATTATCTATTTGAAGAACTGTCAGTCCCATAATTTCATGGTGTCTGTATGCAGAACATGATTCGTTCCATGATTCTACGCTGTCTATATGAAGATCTGATTAACTTTATGATTTCATGTTGTTTGTGTAGATAACGTGTTCAGTTTCTTGATGTATTTCATATTGCCTATATCAATAAATGATGTATTTAATGGCTTCATGTTGTCTGTTCGATGATTTCATGCTATATATTCTATGATTTAATGTAGTCAGTTCCATGATTTCATGCTGTCTGTTATATGATTTCACGCTGTCTGTTCTATGATTTCATGTTGTCTGTTCAATGATTTAGTATAGTCCGTTACAGCTTTCATGCTGTCTGTTCTGTGATTTCATGCTTTAATAATGTATGTTCCATGATTTCATAATGTCTGTTCCATGATTACATATTGTCTATTTGAAGAACTGGTGTATTTTATGATGTCATTATGTTTCTTCGAGGTGCTGGTGTATTTTATGATTTTATATTGTCTACTTGAAGAACTGGTGCATTTTATTCTTTCATATTATCTATTTGAAGAACTAGTGCATTTTATTATTTCATATTGTCTATTTGAAGAACTGTTGCATTTTATTATTTCATATTGTCTATTTGAAGAACTGGTGTAGTTTATGATTTTATGTTGTCTGTTTGAAGAACTGGTGCATTTTATTATTTCATGTAGCCTATTTGAAGAACTGGTGTATTTTATTATTTCGCATTGTCTGTTTGAAGAACTGGTGTATTTTATTATTTCATGTTGTCTATTTCAAAAACTGGTGCATTTTATTATTTCATGTTGTCTGTTTGAAGAACTGCTTGCATTTTATTATTTCATTTTGTCTATTTGAATAACTGGTTTATTTTATGATGTCATTACGTTTCTTTGAAGAATTTGTGTAAATTAAGATTTCTTACTGTCTTTTTGAAGGAATTGTTTATTTTATCATTTCATATCGTCTATTTGAAGAATGTGTATATTTTATGATTTTAGAATGTCTAGTTGAAAAACTGGTGTATTTCATGATTTCGTTTTGTCTATTTGAAGAACTGTTGCATTTTATTATTTCATATTGTCTATTCGAAGAATTGGTGCATTTTATTATTTCATATTGTCTATTCGAAGAATTGGTGCATTTTATTATTTCATATCTTCTATTTGAAGAACTGGTGCATTTTATTATTTCGTGTTGTCTATTTGAAGAACTGGTGTAATTTATGATGTCATTATGTTTCTTTGAAGAATTAGCATATTTTATGATATCATTCTGTCTTTTTGACGGAATTGTGTATTTTATCATTTCATATCGTCTATTTGAAGAATTTGTGTATTTTATGATTTTAGAATGTCTATTTGAAAAACTAGTGTATTTTATGATTTCGTATTGTCTATTTGATAATGCACATTGGGAGCACGTCACCGTTGCATGGAGGACAACTATCAGAAACGGAATAAAGACAAAGGAGAAAATGATTGCAGATAAAGCACACACAGAGCGTGAGAGACGTAAGATGGTGCAAAATGGTGGAAATGACCATGTTTTCACATGCACCTACTGTGGGCAAACATTTGCAGCAAGAATTGGCCTTACCAGCCACACTCGCCACCGCCATGGATCGTAGTTATTAAGCCTTTTTAAAGCACAATATACCAAACTATCGTCTGTCAAGACGGAAAGGTGCCAATGATTGTCTATTTGAAGAACTGTTGCATTTTATTATTTCATATTGTCTATTTGAAGAACTGGTGTAGTTTATGATTTTATGTTGTCTGTTTGAAGAACTGGTGCATTTTATGATTTCGTATTGTCTTTTTGAAGAACTGGTGCATTTTATTATTTCATATTGTCTATTTGAAAAACTGATGCATTTTATTATTTCATATTGTCTATTTGAAGAACTGGTGCATTTTATTATTTCATATTGTCTATTTGAAAAAAACTGGTGTATTTTATGATATCATGTTGTCTATTTGAAGAACTAATTTATACCGGTGTACAGAGACTGGTGGTGTCATTAACAAAGATAAAGCTTCTGTGTCATGGTGCTCTCTACCTATGGGGTTGTTAAGGCTGACGTCCCAGGTCTTATAATGAATGGCAGAATGTTAGAAAGACTAGACTGTGATACTTGGGAGCCACATTTGATAGAAGCCTGTTGTTCAAGGATAATGTAGGATTTGTTATGAGATCTAAGAGAGGACTCGGTGCGCTGATGATCATGGCAGCAATCGACATGGAGCAAAACACATGCATTGTTCTGTCAACATTTAATGCCTTCTGTAAATGAGTATGGACTGGGACTGTTCACAATGTCAAAAGACAAGGCATACATAATGAAGCTATGCGGGTAATCCTGGGATGAACAAATGACACGCCGGTAGTGTATGTGTGTGTGTGCGAAACTCCCTTTCCCAACGACTGCGGACAGATTGAAGATGCTGCAGGCAAAATCATATCTCCGAGTGACTGGACCATGGAACACCCCCTGCATGAAATTCTGTACACGGTTAAGGAATTCAGGCTGTAAGAGGTAAATAAGACAAGGCTCAAGCAGTGGATGCCATCAGAGAAGTATACATGCTTGAGAAAATGGGAGAGGAGAGGAGTAGGTCTGAATGCCAGAGAAAACGTCAGACCTGTTAGTTAGTTAGTTAGTTAGTCGACAGATCATCCTCGTTGCACATCGGACCATTCAGTCCATAAGTGCTCGGATCCCCTCCTCAGCAAATCCCGCAGCGTGTAGCGGCTAACGACGCCAGTTCTGTGTTGGTTTATCAATCTTCTTTGGCTTCCTGCGTAGTGTTCTTGTTTGGCCACCCCTCTTTTAATTTGCTGCTCTCGCAGTCTGGCCATTGTTGTAGATTCACAGTCATCACTTGGTTCTTGCAAAAGTCTCACTTCTCGTAGAGCATTCAGAATGTCAGCCTGGTCCATGGCGCGTCCGCCCTCAACAGTAGCCTCACCTGCGAGCTTGTCAGCCCGCTCATTTCCTTGTACTCCCGCATGCCCTGGCACGAAGATGAAACTAATCTTTGCCAGCCGAGACCGCTTCAGAGGCAGCAACCATTCTCTTCGGATCGACCCCTCCTCTATCCTCTTGATCATGTTCATTGAGTCGCTAAGGAAACAAGCCCTAGTGAATGTCTGTGTCTCGAGCCATGTTATTGCTTTACTTACTGCCATGACTTCCATGGTCAGGCTACTTGTGGTTTCAATGAAAGCACCAGAGTCCTCCTTCACAATTCTCCCTCCGGCCCGAGCTGTAAAGGCCCATGAGCTTCTCACATGTCGGACGACCGATCCCATCTGTGTAGATGACCGCGTCACTGTCTAGCGAATTCTCGAAAATCAACGCTTGTACTTCAGCCTCAACAGCAGCCGGATTTTCTTGTCTGCATTTTCTATCTAGTTGGATGCAAACTGAAAAGGATGTGCAGAAGTCTGTTGGCACTTGCACCCACTCCTCGCCAGGTTCTAAGTCCTCAAGTGAACACACCTGTTGAAGAATGTCCTCGGCTTGACCCATCCACGACCGTCCTCTTTTTAACCTGCTGCCCTTCACCTTCCTAATTTCACTATGCAGTGGATGCTGTGTGTTTGCGTTAATTCTGAGGTAGGCACGTGCCCTGCAAACTTGCATTCTCTCTTCAATGGTTGGAAAATCAAGAAGGTAGCGCATCGCCCTGCATGCTGTATCTCTTGTACATCCAAGAATAATGCGCATAGCTTCATTCTGTATCCTTTCCATCCTTTCTATCTGCTTATGGCTGACAGTCAGGATTGCCATTGCATACTCCAAAACAGACATGACCAGCCCCTCGTACAGAAGACATAGATGGCGCTGCTCACAGTTTGCTGCCGCCATCACCCGCATCGCTGCCAAACCCCGCTTGGCCTTTGTTATCACCTGGTCTATGTGCACATTATAAGCAAGGCTTCGATCAAACCGTATCCCCAGGTAATTCATTGCCTGCGTTCTTTCCACCGTCTCTGAACACAGCATTACAGTTGGTGTTGGATTGTTGACAATATGATTATTCAACGAGAACCAAGTCACTGTTGCCTTTGTTGGGTTGACCATTGCCCCAGCTTCATCACACCAAGTACTTATGCGATTGAGTTCGGTTTGTAGTTCCACAGCAACCTCCTCTCTATCCTTACCCTGACGATACACTAAAACATCATCGGCATATGACAATGTCCTGCCAGGTCCAGTGATCTGCTCACTGGTGATTCTCACTGTGTAGGCGTTGAACAGTACCGGAGATAATGGTGATCCCTGTGGTAGGCCAGGATATATTGTTGTTGGTTCCGAAGTCCAACTGCCACATCTAAAAACTACTTTCCGTTGGAAGAGAGCTGCAGCGATCCAACTAAGGAGGAATGGACTTACGTTTAGTTCAAGAAGCTGAAACATTAAAAAATCCAGTGGTACTCTGTTGTATGCGTCCTCAAGATCAATCGCTGCAGTAACGGTTTCAGTGCCTGAGTGGAAACCTTCATAGACATCGTGGGCAAAGACTGCTGCATTGGTCCAGGTTTCTCTTTTTGGACGGTACCCACCCAGGGTAGGTGGGAAAACACCTTGCCTCTCTAGTTGGCTTGATATTTTCCTGGCAATTACCTTCTCCAGCAGCTTGCCTATTGTATTCTGCATGGTTATAATTCGATATCCCTGAATTTTCTTGTGGTCTTTGTCAGGCTTCGGCAAGGGAATCAGATAGCTGTGTAACCATTCCTCCTTGATGCTAGCACTCCCTATACTGTTGTTGTACATGTCTGCTAGTTTCTCTAGCTCATTGTCGGTACACCTATTTATGTCGTCGTATCTTATGCCATCAGGACCTGGAGCACTGTTTTTTGATCGTCGAAGCACAGCCTTGATTTCTTGCACTGTCACTGTGTCTTCATCCGAAGTGTTCTGGGCCTTGCATCTGTCTGAGGTGACCTCCTTGGCCAGATTCCGGCCTCCCATGTCTGTCTGGTTGCTCTGCTCAAGGTAGCGTTCAAAGAGGGCTTTGCCCTTGTCCTCGTCAGTCCTCTGCCAGATGAGGTCAGCACCTTGGAAGTCAGAAATGCTCTTATTCTTGACTACACCACTCATGCTTTTATGTAGTCGCCAGAACAATTTCAGTGACTTGTCTGTGCTTACTCTTTGACACACCTCTGCCCATTTTTCGCTTTTAACCACCGTGACCAGTTTTTTGAAATAGCTTACTTTTGTGTGCATCTCTCTTTCTAAGTGCAAGCAGGGACTAGGATGACCAGCTCTGTTCTTCTTGGCATGTTGCCATCTCCTTACAGCACTACGCTTATCCACCCAAGCCTTCTCCACCTCGAAACTCCACCACGGTGGCTGCTCCCAGCTTTTTTTCCTTTTCTTCCTGCCCTGAAACGTTCTGCGCTTGTCACGTCTTATTTTACTCACCACATCTTGCCCTGTACTGTCATACTGGAACGTCTTTACCTTTAGCTTGTGCTGCCTGGTTCTGCCTTTCTCCACCAATATGCTGCATGGGTGGTGGTCGCTGCCATGGTGTCCTAGGACACCCCATCTACACACTGTAGTGAGTGAAGGTGAAACTAGCGCCAGATCAATAGCACTGTCCTCATCGCCTGGACGGCTTGCTGTCCTGGTGACACAGCCACTGTTGATACAAACCAGGTCGATGGTTTCCAGTGCAGTCTCGAGCTCCTCCCCTTGTGTATTGGAGGAAGTGTTTCCCCATGATCTGCCTTTAGCGTTGAAGTCACCACAGAAAATAACATTTCTCTCGTGGCCTAATATGCCACTTAAGCACTGCCACTTCTGGGCGTCCACACTCGCATTGCGGGCATAAACATTAACCAACAAGAATGGTATACTGGAATGAACTCTCAACGCCTGTATTTGTATATCGTCACTGTTCCAACTGGACATGTCTAGCTCTGACGCCACCATGCTGTCGCGAACGAGAATCGCCGTTCCCAGATGTCGTCTGTTATAGAAACATTTGAAGCCGGCAATTCGGAGTAGCTGATCGCCCAGTCTCGTCTCCTGGAGTGCTACAATGTCGTTCCTGTAAACTAGGGTTTCTAAAATAGAGCCCCGTTGTTTTACACTGGCACAGTTCCAATATAGAATACGGATGTTCCTGAGTCCTAGACGGTGACACTTGAGTCTAAAACGTCTCAAGCCACCGCGCTTACCTGGCTTCTTTTTCCCTGCGCGGCTACCACGCCGCTTCGGTATGTTGACTGCTGATCGTTCGGAAAACACACGTTGTTCCGCCATGTTGAAAAAACGTAAACACAGACTTTTGATTGAGAACCACACACGCTGCTGAAAATTCACTCAAGGATGGCTTCGCTCGATGCACGAACTCCGTAGCACCCGCGCAGATCTTGAGTAGAAACTCCTGGTTTACATCCTGGCACACCAATTACACGCAAGAAATGAATAAATCCATCCCTTACGCGAAAAAGTTAACGAACACAAAACAACACGACCGTCCGTCGCCATCTTGAAACCGGAACCTCGACTGCCGTTTGCCTCGTCAGATCTGACGTCAGACCTGTGAAGGGTTATAATCACATTGGACTGGAAGTGCAGAAGTGCAAGGGTTGGCCTATAGGCTGCGTGAACTGGAGGGGTGTGGGGGGAGGTAGATAGCATTTGGTTATCGACAATTCGTTCCCAGGTTATGGAATTATTTATAAAAGTGGCTCTGTTCATTGATGGCAAAATGGTGCTTAGGGAATCATAGCGAAGGTTAATGGACGGTGTTTAGTGAAGGAGAGCCTGGCATAAGATACCACGACATCAAGTCTGATAATTGAGGTAGAGGTTAGCCATAGAGGTGCTCAGCTGGCGGAAGGACAAACAGCACACATGTCGTAATTGTAACAGACTCCAAGAGCATGCAAAAGGGTGAAGACAGGTATGTTTCGTGCAGAGTAGCATATTTTATGTCAAAACTCAGAGACTTAACTCATTTGTTGTCGTAGTTATTCACAAATTTAGTCTTATATGGCCTGTCTGTAAGATTAGCGGGAGTCACTGCTTCGAATCTCTCAGGTTTTGCAAATGACGCCATAAGAACTAACATTTACTGTTTCTTTTCTTACTGGTGAACGACTATTCTGGAGACCTCAGTTTGAATGTTAAATTGCTGTTAACCGTCTGTACATGCATGAGCCAGGGTTCTGCTTGAGTAATGTTCCTCTATGACCATATGGTTGGTTATTTTCCTTGTGTCTGTTGCACTCTGTGTTCTTTTTCCGCAATACTGGGAATGCTTTCTACCATCTCAGGGAAGCGTCGATGACTACAAATGAGGATTTTTGTCAGTTATGTAAATCTTTGCCTGTTAGGTTATTGTGAGATACTATAATGAGTTACAAATTAGTTGTATGTCCTTTAAAGAACGTTGCAGTCAAGCCTAGCATTAGCTGACACTTTGTGATTTACTAAGCGATGTTAGATATTAATTTTGTAATTGATTTCTGAACGACCGACGCCTTATACCATAAAACTCAACGCAAATAGGTCTGTTTCCAGATCACCCGCTGCCGATGTCGACCCTTGGACTCGGTGTGTTGGGACATTATGACACTATCTCTATCTCTTCAATCACAGACGCAGGTTGCCATCACGAGTAACGATGTAAATATCTCAAGCTTGTTTAAATGTATTTGAGATGTTGAAATACAATAAACTTACAGCTACTTAACCGTGTTATTGAATATGTTGAATGATTTCCTGTCATACATATTGTTGACTGAGGCTTGCATAGAAGCTAAATCACAAACGCGCACAGTGACTATTGAAGCTTCCGTAGAAGATAAGTCACAAATATACGTAGCCAAGATGAAGTTGTTCATGTACTTGTACATTACATTAGAATTGTAGACAGTGATGACTTGGTCTTCCATATAACTTTAAGCACAAATATACACAATGATAACTGAGTCTTTCATAGAACTAAATATAAAAGCAATCAAAATTAGAAACAAATGGTGCCAACTCCTTATTTTCTATAGACCAACAAAAGTCGATAGATGATGTAGTCAATATCACGTCTAGGTCATGCAGTTTCCAGACCTTTCCTGATACCTATTATTGGCTGGGTTTACCTGGTAGTTTACGACCATATTTAAAACCCCAACCTCGCCTCGGTTGAGGATAAGGGGGAAAGAGTAGGTGTCAACGTCTTCGATTCACTCACAAGGCACTCAGCTTCTTCATACGCACTCAAAGAAAACGTATGGTAACTTTCCATCACTTATTTTTCCAGGCGAACCTGATATCATCACACAATAAATACAGGCGGTAATTCTCATGCGAACATACATATGCCGCCTTTCATAATCTAATAGCACACGATAGTTTCACACTTCACTAATCGTTCTACTCAAACTAGTACTCTCGCAATCATTAAACATTTGCTCAAAAGAAACACGTCCTCTCTGAAAACTGTCCCCAAGTCCGTCTGACGATTCTCAGCTCAACCGCTGGGCTAGTTGCACTAGACCCCCAGGCTGTTGTGTGAACCTCGTGCTATCTCAACAGTCACGTTGTACTACAATGTCCGTGCTAGGATCGGTCAGTCGGTGTACTGACCTCTGTTCAGGGCAGTGTCCCGTGACCGGTGGTCCCCTTGAATCACCCCGTCTGGTCCTACCGTTACTCTGTCTAATACACGATAGTGTCCCTTACCACGTCCTGTCTCCACTTCATCTACTGTCCTGTAGATGTCCTGTCTCCTGACCCTCTGGTGTCCTGACTGATGTCCTGTCCCATGACCCTCTGGTGTCCTGACTTATGTCCTGTCTCTACTCTACCGGTTATACTCTCAATATCCTTATCTATAACCTCTATGTCGTTATCTTAGTTGTCCTAACTCTAATCTGTCCCTTGTCCTCTATATGTCCTGTAGTTGCCCCTCAACACTCTGACATTCTCCCATGCCCCCCGGGTATTGCGTCACCGAATTTATTCCAAAAGGTGTGACGCAATGTCGTTTATCTATATAAAAAATTAGTCGGAGCTAATTTGTCAGTGTGTTGTGGGATAACTTCAACCTTTACATTAGGTAGCACTTCTGATCCATAAGGGTATGGTTCACTGTTGAAATGTCTATCCCCTGGTTTCTAATCAGTGTAACATACTTGTCATGTTGCCAAGAGTCATTACTCTCTTACACTTCACTACTGGAAGCTGTTAACGAACCAAGGTAATTTGTCTTATAGTTATGTTTAAATCATAACCTGCAACGCCTCTAAAAACATCGAAACTGATGTCCCGCAACAATTTGCTCCTTTTACAGACACAAATCATGAATATTTATATTCATGGCTCCCGTGAAATGTTCCCTCAACATCCTCTACAAGTTATGTGTCTGCTGATTTCCGCCTATCTAGCTCAGGCATGTTGATAGATTTTCATCAGTGTAATCATAAGCCCCATTAATCTGTTGTGTCCCCTTGTGAAAGTGCGATCTCCCTTATTTTAAACTTGCTTTTTGTATGTTACTTGTTTATGTTCTGTTTGTTTGCGTGTTCTATTACTCTAAGTGTATGTTTCACTCAGTCCTATAGGTGTATGTTTATAATTCATGTAATCAATATTTCCAAGTGTCACAGGTGGGTTCCTGTATCTCAAAACTGAAGAATCGTGCTTAATTTCTGAGCTCAGTTGCCAAACTGCGATGCATGAAAACATCACCATAGTAGTAATGTAAATTTAAATTCAACACATATAAAATCAATACACGCTCACATGTGTTACACAGAAGACGCAGACAAATCATTAGGAAAAACATGTGTGCAAAAAAGTGCACCACTTTTCATACGTCTAATTTTTAATGCATTCATTCTTTCTTTCATGCATTTTTTACACTCACTTAGTTTCACCAAGTGTTATTAAAAATGTCTATCTTAATAAAATAAAACTTGCTAGTTTTACAATTATTACAGAGCTTATTAGTATTCACTTGCTTTCTAGCAGTGAATTATACAATACATCTTTTATTTACATGTTTGTTGTCTTGCTTTAAGCTAGACTAAGGGAAGAAACTGCTGATTACATTGGTGTAATTTTATTGTAATAGATGTTATTACCAGGGAAAGATAATTTAACTAAAGTAATAAATCTAGGAGAAATGTGTTAACTCCCTTAAATTAACATGTGGTTATTTAATTACTTACGGAAATATAGGAATATGTAATTCAAAATGCATGCAATTATTGCGTGCATAAAAACAATTACTAATATTTCTTAACGTAGCTTAATTTCTCAGTTTAAGTTATTTTAAAGGCATCTAAATTCATAATCTAAAATTCTGTTGGTATTAATTCACTAAGGATTTCTATGATTAACAAAGTCGCTAGTACGTTTGTCTATTTCTAAATATATTTGCTGCCATTTCTAGCAGGGATTCATCTATATATCCTAAATGGTTTTACATTATCTCTAAAGGGAAAATATGCCTAATAGTGCAACTTATATAAAAATTCAATGGCTTTGTACATGTAACACATAATATAATGTCATTAGTGAAATCTAATTATATACATTAGCTAACTATGATGTCGTCCCAGGTGAAGGTGATGATGTTGCGTCATTCCTTTCCTCGATTGGGAATTCGGAAGGTCTGGTTAGCAAATCAGCTAAAATGTTCCTTGAACCAGTGATATGTCTCACGGTAAACGAATAGTTTTGGAGAATAAGGGCCCATGGATAGATTCTGTTGTTCTTGGGCAGTCCTTTCTCAATGACAGTTAATGGGGAATTGTCAGTTTCAACGACGAAATGTGTCCCAGCAAGATATTTATTTAATTTAGTAATACAAAACACAATCGCGAGAGCCTCCAGTTGAGAGACCCCATACTTCGATTCAGCCTTAGTCAGCTTTCGACTTACATAGACAATTGGATGCAAAATCCCGTCGTAGGTTTGGAGGAGTACCCCTGATATGGTTGTAGTACTCGCATCAGATCTGAGGGTATTATGTAGGTCCTTATTAGGCAACCTCAAAATAGAGATGTTACTAAAATAATTCTTTAATTGTGACATTGCGTTAATTAAAGTAGCATCTTGTACATTTATCTTTGCATTTATTTTCAACAAATCTGAAAACACACTCGTAATTTGTGCCAAATTTGGTATGAACTTGTTGTAATAGTTCACTAAACCAAGTAGACTTCTCACTTGTTTTGTTGTTGTTGGCATCGTGAGGTTCAGGATTTTTGTCACGATCTTATCATCAGTACTCAAGTGGCCTTTAGATATCTTATGGCCTAGAAATTCAATTTCTTCCAGTGCCAATTCTACTTTCGTTGGCTTGACGGTGAGTCCAAACAATTTTATCCTGTCGAAGACGTGTTGTAATGTCTGTATATGAGTAGTCCAGTCTGTCGTATGTACACAGATGTCGTCTATGTAAGTCTGTGTATTAGGTACTCCATGCAAAAGTTGTCTAGTAAGACGGACAAAAGTCGCAGGCGCATTGCGTAAGCCGAAATGAAGAAAGCGCCATTCGTATATACCAAGAGGTGTTGCAAAGGCTGTAAGATGTATAGAGTCTTCATGCATTGGAATTTGCCAATAGCCTTTGGTGAGGTCTAGTTTGGAGAAGATGATAGGTTCCGACATGTTTAGGATAAGATCGTCGCAGGAAGGGATTGGCTCTGTGTCTGTTTTCGTGATTGCATTTAGCTTTCTATAATCGACGCAGAGTCGGATAGTAGAATCTTTCTTTTAGACTAAGACGATCGGAAAAGAATACTCCGACTGTGATTTCTGAATAAATCCATGGGATTCAAGACTAAGAATTTCCTTATCGAGATTCTCCCTATAATTTAGCGGAATGGAGTAGGTCGGCATTTGATTGGTGTGTCGTCAGTGAGAATAATAGAGTGTTGTCTTCTATCTGTCCTACCTGGCATGTCTGAGAAGATGCATTTGTAGTCTGTCACTAATCTTGTCATCTGCTGTTTTTGTTCGTGTGACAGTTTGGGACAAAAGTGTATGCTGTCGATTGTTGTAGTGTCGTCGACTGTTGGTACTGGCAGTTCATTGTCATCGTCCTCAGTCTGGTTAATCACTGTAGTTGCGGCATATTCGTCATCTGTCTGCTGTAATTGTCTACAGTAATAAGGTTTAAGCATGTTGACATGGAATATATTATGTTTGTTATTGAAAGATATTTCGTAATAAACATTTGAAAGTCTTTCGCACTATTTTAAACGGCCCTTGCCATGAGGGTGATAACAAGTCACTGTTATCAGGTAATAACAAAATACATCTTGCCCAGCTTCCAACTGTAGGGTTTTTGCCCCTTTATTGGCGTAATGCCGGTACATCTGTCCCTTTCTGTTCCAAAGATGTTTTCGCTATTGTACACGCTTTCATGATCTTATCGCGTGTGTTAGTGAATACCTCATACGTCGATGGTGGTGGTTGGTTGTTATCCGAGGTGTCAGTCAACATTTTTTTATAGATGTGAAGGGGTCCTCGTGGGTTTGCCCCATAGACCAATTCAAATGGTGAGAAGCCCGTGCTAGCTTGCGGGACTTCTCTATAGGCAAAAAGCACTGTAGGTAACAGTGTATCCCAGTCAGATGGGTTTTCTGCTGTCACTTTAGCTAGCATTTGCTTCAGATCCCCGTTAATCTTTTCTACTATCCCGTTCGCAGACGGGCGATACGGGGTCGTGAAGCATTGCTTAATCCCTAACAATTTTGTAACAGCTTGCGTTGCAGCTGATATAAATTGTGTCCTCTGTCTGATAAGATGGTTTGAGGGAAACCGAAACGGGAAAATAGATGTAGAAAAACTTCGACTACATCTTTGGAACTGATGTACTTGAGTGGAATCGCTTCAGGCCAACGTGAACAGAAATCCACTAAAGTTAAAATATATTTATTTCCTTTGTTGGATACATGATTTAGAGGTCCAACTATGTCAACAGCTACACATTCAAAAGGTCTCGAGGCCAGTGTTGTTGGTTGGACCTCTGCTGTGACATGTTTACCTTTCTTTACCAAATGCTGACAAATGGTACATGATCGACAATAATGTTTAATGTCGGCACAAAATTTTGGCCAGTAGAACTGTGAGAGAATTCTGGCTCTTGTTTTTCATAACCCATATGGCCAGCAAACGGCGAATCATGTGCGATTCGCAAAACTGTTTGACGGTGTTTTGTTGGTAACACTGTTTGCTGGATTTCGTGGTTATCTCTCTTGTACATTCGAGTAAGTATGTCATTCTTTAAAATAAAATACCACGAAGCATTTTTAACTAGCTTTGGTTTTTGCCCTATAAATCTGAAGTAGGGAGACAATGTCAAGTCTGCGCGTTGCGCCCTTTTAAATTCCTCTGTGGTGTTATTGTCCACCGTACCGTTCGGTGAGATTATTTGCAACGTTTCGTTCTGTTGCTCGTCACGTTCTTTCGATGTTGCTGCTCTTGTTATTGCATTTGCTTTACTATAGTGGGTTTCTTCCCAGGCCTTGATCTCACTGGCGGTACAATTCTTAACCTCAGGTAAACACCCAATAATTAAGGTCCGTGCACGGATTATGTAAAATCGCGCACGTAAAGGTGCCTGAAAGGAACGGTGTACAGATGCGAGCTGTGGCCAACGGGTATTTTTCTATATTACCAGAAAAAGTACGGCAGTTAACAAAGTCACCTGTATAATCTTCTGGCTTAGCCAGTTCCTTTCTTAGCCCGATAAGGGTACTTCCTGAATCGATCAGGACTTGGCAATGTGTGTCATTTACTATCCCATAGTGGAAATCTAATTTTCCTCTGGAGGAAAGTGCTGCGTTTGCGTTTTCTCCTGAAAACGGAACTGTGTGGCCGCATTTCAGTACCCCATCTTCATGGAACTTATGACATGTTTTGCATCTGTCGTAATTTAAAATATCGATTGCTGCTAGAGCATTATCTTCACACACATTCGTTTCATCCTCTTCCAACTCGTACTCACTTTCTGATGATGAATCAATCAGCACAGCATTCACACTTCTCAATCTTTTACGACCTTCACACTGTCTACTATAGTGTCCAAAAGATTTGCAAAAGAAGCATTTGACAGCCCGCCTGTAAGTTTCTCTTTTACCTTGCTGCTTCTTTACCATCATGTCTAAATGGGCTGCATAGCCTGGATTAGCGTCACACATTTGAAATTGGAAGTGCGCAAATTTGCAATACGGACACTGTGGTGGATTAGTTCTTGCTTTCTCTCTATATTTAAAAGGTTTTTGTGGCCTAGTATTTGCAGCTGCCACTATATTGTTTTCATCATTACCAGAACTGAAGATATTTCTGTTAGAGGAAAAATAAGCTGACCCCTTTTTCTCTAATTCTTGCAATGACTCAACGTCAGCTTGTTGGAGAAATTTTGCAAAAGGTTCTGGAATGGATGAGATAATTTTGTCCATAATCATCAGATCTCTTAATTTGTCATAGTTTTTTTTTACTTCTGCAGCGTTAAGCTACTTATTATATACGTCCTGCACGTGAGAGACGTAATCAATAAACGTTTGATTTGATTTTGGTTTCAGCTTGGAAATTGCACCTGATACCCTGGTCGCATCTAACAAAAAATGCTGCATGATACGTTGGTGTATATAATCATAGTTATTTCTTAAATCTTGTGGGATGGACTCTATAACTTTCAAAGGCTCCCCTGAGAGATTCTTCATATAGATCATGGCCCAAAGGTCTCTCGGAACTTCCTGGTACTTTAATTGGAATTCAAAGTTTTCAGACCATGCACTAATGGGGTCACTTTGGCAGAATGGTTTGACTATCCCTTTGTACTAATTGTACTTATTTTCCTCTTCTTTACTTTTCAACTTCGTAGTTGTAATGTGTACATGTGATTCAACTTCCAGTTCTTTCATCTTTAATTGGGTCTGTGCTTCAATTTCCTTTAATTTAGTTGTTTCTGTTAACTCTAATTCTCTAATATTGAGTTCTTTAAGTTTGGTAGCTTCCGCTAGCTCCGCTAGTTACTTTTTTTATGCAATCGTTCTTGAGATCTTTCTTCGCTCTCCCTGTCCATGTGTTCTTTATATTTCTTATCTGCTCATTGTTCTAATTTATCTCCAGTGTATCACAGGTCTTTCCCTGCCTCAATACATTCTTTCAATGTTGACATTGTTACAAGTTATATTTCAAATTTACAATGTTCAATTACAATACATGCGTGAACAACAATACGATACTATAATTTATAATTTACATCAATTTGAAAACAAAATTAAGATGATACTCTACTGCACTGTCAACAAATATGGGTTACTTATCTGAATTATGGACGAATTCTTTTCTTTCGCCCTGAATAGTGGATGATTCCCTGCCCCGGTTTACTCTAGATCTGGGTCGTTAGCATCAATTTCACCCTCTACCTTTACATTCCTGGTATGTAGAGGTACAACAATTAATATGGTATTCAATCAATAACACCAATAAACATTACAATTTGCAAAAACAAGAATAAAAATATGTCTGTCACGTCCAATTTTCAGATGAGGACTGATTGCGTATTTTATGTTGTAGTTATAGTCTGTCGTCTTGTCTTCTGTCGTGTTAGTAGTGTGTTGTAGTCTTTACGGGATCTTGACCATCAGCTGAAACGTCATTCTGAAATTTAATGTACTCATTTTCAACAATTTATGACATGTGACTATCTGTTCAATTTCTGTCAATTTACACACTCCTTAACTTTCACAGTTCACACACATCGACGATGAAATCAGTCGCAAATAGAGTTGCAATCAAGCTATTTAAACTTCACCTCCTTCGTTCTTACACACGCAGGCGTCACTAGTAAACTAGTTACACTCTTTCAGACGTAAATAGGTCGTGACCCGTACAGCTTCACAATAACCCAAATAACAGTCTTTCACTCGCAATTCACTCGCCAAAATAAACTTTTCCACACGTAAGCGTTGGGTTCAATCGTGAACTTCTGACACCAAAATAACGCTTTCAACAAGGCTCTTACACATTCTACTGCACGCAGACGATGGATTCAATCGTATACTTCTGACACCAAAATAAAGCGGCCTGTCAACGTCTTCGCTTCACTCACAGGCACTCAGCTTCTTCATACGCACTCAAAGAAAACGTATGGTAACTTTCCATCATTTAGTTTTCCAGGCGAACCTGATATCATCATCTCATCTCATCATGTTCCTCTTGTCCCTTGCGGTGTCGAGGTGAAGTATAAACTTCGTGAGAGTGCCCGGTTATGGGATTCGTATATCGACATTCCCATGGATTCTGTTATTCCCTCCGTCCAACGTTTACGTGGTCGGCCTCTTCCTCTGTTTCCATCTGGTCTGTACATCATTGCTTGTTGTGGATGCTGTTGACTGGTAACCTACTTGCATGGCCAAACCATTTGACTTGCTGCTTTCTAATAAAATCTAGAGCAGCTTTAACCCCCACTTTAGTCCTGATTTCTTCATTTCTGATCTTATCTCTTCTTGATACGTTGAGTATTCTTCTCAGGAACCTCATTTCTGTTGTTGTGATTTTTCTTTTCTCTTTTTCTGTCATTGTCCAGGTTTGGCATTGGTAGCACAGAGTTGGTAGGAAGATTGTGTTGTAAAATGCTTTCTTAGTAGTTATTGATACATGTTTGTTCTTTAGTATTGGTGCCATTTGTGCAATGAGTTGATTTGCCTTATTGCACCTATTTTCGATCTCGTCTTCTGATCTGCCATTTGATGATATTATACTTCCTAGGTACTTGAAGCTCTTTACTTGTTTCAAGGGATGTTCGTTTAGGTGAATTGTTGCTGTTTGTTCTTCTTTAGTTATAGTCATTACCTCTGTTTTGCTTGTGCTAATTTTCATGTTATGTTCCCTACACATTTCGTTTAGACTATTCATGTGGTCTTGTAATTCAGCTTCTGATTTTGCTATTAGTGCTTGGTCGTCCGCAAACAGGAGTTCTCTAATGGTTAGATTTGCAGATGGTTCTTCTTCTGTGTTCTCGTCATGCGGTATTCTTGCTGTCTCTGCTTGGCTGATATCATCACACAATAAATACAGGCGGCAATTCTCATACGAACATACAAATGCCGCTTTCCATAATCTATAGCACACGATAGTCTCACACTTCACTACTCGTTCTACTCAAACTAGTACTCTCGCAATCATTAAACATTTGCTCAAAAGAAACACGTCCTCTCTGAAACTGTCCCCAAGTCCCGTCTGAAGATTTTCAGCTCAACCGCTGGGCTAGTTGCACTAGACCCCGTGCTGTTCTGTGAGTCACGTTCTATCTCAACAGTCACGTTGTACTTCAAACTGTCTGTGCTAGAATCGGTCAGTCGGTGCACTGACATCCGTTCAGGGTAGTGTCCCGTGAACGGGGGTCCCCTTGAATCACCCCGTCTGGTCCTACCGTTACTCTGTCTAATACACGATCGTGTCCCTTACCACGTCCTGTCTCCACTTCATCTACTGTCCTGTAGATGTCCTGTCTCCTGACCCTCTGGTGTCCTGACTTATGTCCTGTCTCATGACCCTCCGGTGTCCTGACTTATGTCCTGTCTCTACTCTACCAGCTATCCTCTCAATATTCTTATCTATAACCTCTATGTCCTTATCTTAATTTTCCTAACTCTATTCTATCTCTTGTCCTCTATATGTCCTGTTGTTACCCCTCAACACTCTGACAGTAGGTTTGAATACTTGACTACCAAGCTGGCAGTTAATTGTGCTAGCTTAACGCCTAACGCCACAAGGACTCTCCTTTTCATCGTAGCATAGGACGATCAATAAATCAATCAATCAGGTGCCGTATCCACACTGAAGGTTGGCTGCAATGGCTTTCCAACACTGTCTGTGTCTCGCCTTGACTTTACATTCTGTCAGGCTTTTGTTCGTCGTCCAAGTGGGATCAGCATTGGAGGACGAACCATCAATAACATTAGATGTGCAGATAATACAATAGTGATTGCAGACAATGAGCAGGATCTGCAACAATTAGTAGATGCGGTAGTTGCACACAGTGAACGACGGGGGTTAGTATTAAATTGTAAAAAGACACAAATTATGGTCGTCTCTAGGAAGAACGAAATACCACAATGTAATATACAAGTAAATGGGAATATTCTGCAACAAGTGAATCGATACAATTATCTCGGAACAGTCATAACATCTGATGGGAGATGCCTTGAAGAGATTAGAACAAGAATCGCCATGGCAAAAGTAGCCTTTAGCAAGATGAAAGACATTCTGACCAATAAAAAATGTCAATTGAAACGAGAAAAAGAGTGTTGAGGGGGATACATAGAGCCTGTTCTTTTGTATGGATGTGAAACTTGGACAATGTGCAGTCAAGCTGAAAAACATCTGATGGCTGCAGAAATGTGGTTTCTGAGGAAAATGCAACCAGAATACCATGGACATACAGAAAAACCAATGACCAAGTACTACAGGAGACAAATGAAAATCGTAGACTGATTAGAGAAATTAGACGAAGACAGTCAGAATTGTTTGGACATGTTATGAGAAGAAATGGATTGGAGAACTTATTGACAACTGGCAAGATCGAGGGGAACAGACCAAGAGGAAGGCCGAGAGGAAAATACCTGGATGGCTTGGCCACATGGCATGGACGAGACAGGAACACTGAGCTGATCCACGACTCCGGTGATCGAGTGAAATGGCGAGTCATGACCGCCCACGCTTTCCGGCATGGCACATGATTGATTGATTGATCTTGGTGTTACGAGATAACGCATTTGATTTTAGCAGATGGTGTAGTTCATAGTAATAGTATATCTTATTTCCAGAGTTGATTCTAGCTTGTATATCTTCCCTTATGATGTTGGAGCATTTGAATATTGTACCCAGGTATCTGTATTATTCCGTTCTTTTAATGGTCATATTATTATCTATTTGTATGTGGCCAGAGTTTTTAGCTGTTCCATCTCTTGAAATTACCACATATTCTGTCTTATCTTGGTACATATCAGAAAGGGAATTTCCGAAGTTTCTTCTTATAGATATATTTAATTGCTGGGAATTTCCCTTCTGATGTGGTAATCGACTTTCTGACTTGGTAATCACAATAGAGCAAGTAAGTCTTGTCTCACAGAGACCTAGAGTGGCCTCCACTAACCTGTGATTCTTGGTGATCTTTATTTGTGGATTCAAGATCTCGCCAGGTTTGCTTACTTACAAATTAATGTTAAACACTTTGGAGATGAAAGTTGCTTTCCTCTTATTCGCAATCACCATCTGGGCATTACTTGGGTAGCTCTCTTGACATAGGAAAGCAGATAACAAATAGCCCAGTAGCTAAACGGTACTGTTACCTTGGTGACAGGTCATGGTTACGTTTTCAATAGATTTACTCAAGTGTAGAAGAAGTTATGAATTACACATTTAGTTAGTTTAAACATTGACTTAGTTACAGTTTACTTACATATGTAGTTGAAACATTGACTTAGTTACAATTGACTTACACATGTAGTTTAAACATTGACTTAGTTACAGTTTACTTACACATTTAGTTAGTTTAAATATTGACTTAGTTACACTTTACTTACACGTTGTATTAACATATATAACGTTTAGTTAGTTTAAACATTGACTTAGTTACAGTTTACTTACACATTTAGTTTAAACATTGACTTAGTTACAGTTTACTTACACATTTGGTTTAAACATTGACTTAGTTACAATTTACTTACACATTTAGTTTAAACATTAACGTAGTTACAGTTAACTTACACATTTAGATAGTTTAAACATGGACTTAGTTACAGTTAACTTACACATTTAGATAGTTTAAACATTGACTTAGTTACAGTTTACTTACACATTTGGTTTAAACATTGACTTAGTTACAATTTACTTACACATTTAGTTTAAACATTAACGTAGTTACAGTTAACTTACACATTTAGATAGTTGAAACATGGACTTAGTTATTTACTTACACATTTAGTTTAAACATTAACGTAGTTACAGTTTACTTACACATTTAGATAGTTTAAACATGGACTTAGTTAGTTTACTTACACATTTAGTTAGTTTAAACATTGACTTAGTTACAGTTTACTTACACATTTCGTTTAAACATTGACCTAGTTACAATTTACTTACACATTTAGTTTAAACATTAACGTAGTTACAGTTAACTTACACATTTAGATAGTTTAAACATGGACTTAGTTACAGTTAACTTACACATTTAGTTAGTTTAAACATGGACTTAATTACAGTTTACTTATATAGTTAGTTTAAACAATTGACTTAGTTACAGTTTACTTATATAGTTAGTTTAAACATTGACTTAGTTACAGTTTACTTATATAGTTAGTTTAAACATTGACTTAGTTACAGTTTACTTATATCATCATCATCATTAAGTGCCATGCCGGCTGGCGTAGGCGTTCATGGCTCTCCACAGATCTCGGTCCCTGGTTTTCTGGATCAACTCTACTGCTGATATTCCTCCTTGCCACCGTCTCAATCCATCCAGCATCATTTCTCTTGGTCTGCCTCTGCCTCTCTTCCCCTCGATCTTTCCAGTTGTCACGATGTTCTCCAATGCCTCTCTTCTCATTACATGACCAAAGAAAGCTGTTTGTCTCTTTCTTATTGTTGTATATAGTGTTCTAGTTTCATTAGCCTGTTTCAGGCAGTCGTCGTTAGTTACTCTGGCAGTCCAAGGAATTCTCAACATTCGTCTCAGGAACCACATCTCTGTTGCTTCTAATTTCTTCTTAATTTGTTCATTTACATTCCAAGATTCACTGCCATACAGCAAAACTGTTCTACATAGCATTTCAGCACTCTCTTTCTTACACTCAGTGATAGTGACCTATTGCACAAGATACGCTTCATTTTCTGAAATTCGGCCTTTGCCTGCCATATTCTGCTCTTAATCTCTGTTGTACATCTTCCATCTGATGTTATAAATGTCCCTAAGTACCTAAAATTATACACTTGGTTAAGAATTGTTCCTTCTATTTCTATGTCACATTTTGGTGTCACCATTTTCTTTGATATCACCATTGTTACTGTTTTCTTGATATTCAAGGAGAGTCCTTTCCTTGCACTCTCTGTTACTACAGTGTCCAACAATTGTTGTAGTTCTGTTGATTTATCTGCCATCAATACTGTGTCATCTGCATAGCGTATATTATTTATATTATAACCTCCAACTAGCATTCCTTTCATCTCTTTGATCTCTCTCATTATTACTTGGCTATATAGGGAGAAGAGATCTGTCGTACTCCTAGCTTTATGTGTTCGTAACTATCCTCTTTATTTCCAATTTTAATTGCTGCTACTTGGTTCAGTAAATATTCTTTATTATTCTTAAATCTTTCCCATCAATGTTGATATCTTCCAACATTTTAATCAGCTCTTCATGTTTTACTTTATCAAATGCCGTAGTATAATCTATGAAGCATAAATATATGTCTCTTTCTCTATTGATCTTTCTAATAGTGTTCGTTATGTATATATTGCATTGTTTGTGCCCTTTCCCTCCACAAATCCATACTGTTCTTCACTAATTTCCATTTTTTTTTCTTTCTGATTCTTCTCATTATAATTCTGAGTAGAAGCTTAGTGATGTGGTTTATGAGGTTATTTGTGCGAAAATCTTCACATTCAATTGCTCCTGGTCTTTTTGGTATAGCTATAAATACAGATTTCAGCATATCACTGGGTAGATATCCACTGCTGTGAATATCATTTAACATTGTGGTTAATATATCTACTCCAAATTCTCCCAATACTTCTAATTCTTCTATTGTGATTTCATCTGGCCCAGCTGTTTTTCCTTTCTTCATACGTTTCATAGCGTCAGCGTCTTCTTCTTTTAGAATAGGTGGACCTTCTAAGTTACTTTCTTCTGTTAATTCTTCTCTTTCCCAATCATATAATTCTTTTATATACTCATTCCACCTCTTCATTATATCATCTTCCTCCAATAATATCTTTCCTGTTTTTGATTTCAAACACCCTGTATTTATTCTTATTTTTCTTCCCGTGAGCTCACTGATTTGTCTGTGCATATTTTTTGTATCTCTAATGGCATTTAATTCAATTTTTTTGCACTGCTCATTTAACCAACTTTCTATTGCCTTCCAACATTTATCTTTTATTTCTTTACTTATATAGTTAGTTAAAACAGTTGAGCACAGCATACAGAAAAGGAAGGAGCCTTTTACCACCTTAAGTCGTGTTGGGTATATGTTGCTAGCTCCTTAATAATCGACAGTCTATTTGTGATGTGGTACAGATAACGGCCGACAGTCTATGGGTGATGTGATACAGATAACGACCGACAGTCTATGGGTGATGTGATACAGATAACGACCGACAGTCTATGGGTGATGTGATACAGATAACGACCGACAGTCTATGGGTGATGTGATACAGATAACGACCGACAGTCTATGGGTGATGTGATACAGATAACGACCGACAGTCTATGGGTGATGTGATACAGATAACGACCGACACTCTATGGGTGATGTGATACAGATAACGACCGACAGTCTATGGGTGATGTGATACAGATAACGACCGACACTCTTTGGGTGATGTGGTACAGATAACGACCGACAGTCTATGGGTGATGTGGTACAGATAACGGCCGACACTATATGGGCGATGTGATACAGATAACGACCGACACTCTATGGGTGATGTGATACAGATAACGACCGACACTCTATGGGTGATGTGGTACAGATAACGACCGACACTCTATGGGTGATGTGGTACAGATAACGACCGACACTCTATGGGTGATGTGGTACAGATAACGACCGATACTATATGGGCGATGTGATACAGATAACGACCGATACTCTTTGGGTGATGTGGTACAGATAACGACCGACACTCTATGGGTGATGTGGTACAGATAACGACCGACACTCTATGGGTGATGTGGTACAGATAACGACCGACACTCTATGGGTGATGTGGTACAGATAACGACCGACACTCTATGGGTGATGTGATACAGATAACGACCGATACTCTATGGGTGATGTGATACAGATAACGACCGACAGTCTATGGGTGATGTGATACAGATAACGACCGACAGTCTATGGATGATGTGGTACCGATAACGGTCGACAGTCTATGGGTGATGTGGTACAGATAACGGTTGACACTCTTTGGGTGATGTGATACAGATAACGACCGACACTCTTTGGGTGATGTGATACAGATAACGACCGACAGTCTATGGGTGATGTGGTACAGATAACGACCGACAGTCTATGGGTGATGTGATACAGATAACGACCGACAGTCTATGGGTGATGTGATACAGATAACGACCGACACTCTTTGGGTGATGTGATACAGATAACGACCGACAGTCTATGGGTGATGTGATACAGATAACGACCGACAGTCTATGGGTGATGTGATACAGATAACGACCGACAGTCTATGGGTGATGTGATACAGATAACGACCGACAGTCTATGGGTGATGTGATACAGATAACGGACGACAGTCTATGGGTGATGTGATACAGATAACGACCGACAGTCTATGGGTGATGTGATACAGATAACGACCGACAGTCTATGGGTGATGTGATACAGATAACGACCGACAGTCTATGGGTGATGTGATACAGATAACGACCGACAGTCTATGGGTGATGTGATACAGATAACGACCGACAGTCTATGGGTGATGTGATACAGATAACGACCGACAGTCTATGGGTGATGTGATACAGATAACGACCGACACTCTATGGGTGATGTGATACAGATAACGACCGACACTCTATGGGTGATGTGATACAGATAACGACCGACAGTCTATGGGTGATGTGATACAGATAACGACCGACAGTCTATGGGTGATGTGATACAGATAACGACCGACACTCTTTGGGTGATGTGATACAGATAACGACCGACAGTCTATGGGTGATGTGATACAGATAACGACCGACAGTCTATGGGTGATGTGATACAGATAACGACCGACACTCTATGGGTGATGTGATACAGATAACGACCGACACTCTATGGGTGATGTGGTACAGATAACGACCGACACTCTATGGGTGATGTGGTACAGATAACGACCGACACTCTATGGGTGATGTGGTACAGATAACGACCGATACTATATGGGTGATGTGATACAGATAACGACCGATACTCTATGGGTGATGTGGTACAGATAACGACCGACACTCTATGGGTGATGTGGTACAGATAACGACCGACACTCTATGGGTGATGTGGTACAGATAACGACCGATACTATATGGGCGATGTGATACAGATAACGACCGATACTCTATGGGTGATGTGATACAGATAACGACCGACACTCTATGGGTGATGTGATACAGATAACGACCGACAGTCTATGGGTGATGTGATACAGATAACGACCGACAGTCTATGGGTGATGTGATACAGATAACGACCGACAGTCTATGGGTGATGTGATACAGATAACGACCGACAGTCTATGGGTGATGTGATACAGATAACGACCGACAGTCTATGGGTGATGTGATACAGATAACGACCGACAGTCTATGGGTGATGTGATACAGATAACGACCGACAGTCTATGGGTGATGTGATACAGATAACGACCGACAGTCTATGGGTGATGTGATACAGATAACGACCGACAGTCTATGGGTGATGTGATACAGATAACGACCGACAGTCTATGGGTGATGTGATACAGATAACGACCGACAGTCTATGGGTGATGTGATACAGATAACGACCGACAGTCTATGGGTGATGTGATACAGATAACGACCGACAGTCTATGGGTGATGTGATACAGATAACGACCGACAGTCTATGGGTGATGTGATACAGATAACGACCGACAGTCTATGGGTGATGTGATACAGATAACGACCGACAGTCTATGGGTGATGTGATACAGATAACGACCGACAGTCTATGGGTGATGTGATACAGATAACGACCGACAGTCTATGGGTGATGTGATACAGATAACGACCGACAGTCTATGGGTGATGTGATACAGATAACGACCGACACTCTTTGGGTGATGTGATACAGATAACGACCGACAGTCTATGGGTGATGTGATACAGATAACGACCGACAGTCTATGGGTGATGTGATACAGATAACGACCGACAGTCTATGGGTGATGTGATACAGATAACGACCGACAGTCTATGGGTGATGTGATACAGATAACGACCGACACTCTATGGGTGATGTGATACAGATAACGACCGACACTCTATGGGTGATGTGGTACAGATAACGACCGACACTCTATGGGTGATGTGGTACAGATAACGACCGACACTCTATGGGTGATGTGGTACAGATAACGACCGACACTCTATGGGTGATGTGATACAGATAACGACCGACACTCTATGGGTGATGTGATACAGATAACGACCGATACTCTATGGGCGATGTGATACAGATAACGACCGACACTCTATGGGTGATGTGGTACAGATAACGACCGACACTCTATGGGTGATGTGATACAGATAACGACCGACACTCTATGGGTGATGTGATACAGATAACGACCGACACTCTATGGGTGATGTGGTACAGATAACGACCGACACTCTATGGGTGATGTGATACAGATAACGACCGACAGTCTATGGGTGATGTGATACAGATAACGACCGACAGTCTATGGGTGATGTGATACAGATAACGACCGACAGTCTATGGGTGATGTGATACAGATAACGACCGACAGTCTATGGGTGATGTGATACAGATAACGACCGACAGTCTATGGGTGATGTGATACAGATAACGACCGACAGTCTATGGGTGATGTGATACAGATAACGACCGACACTCTTTGGGTGATGTGATACAGATAACGACCGACAGTCTATGGGTGATGTGATACAGATAACGACCGACAGTCTATGGGTGATGTGATACAGATAACGACCGACAGTCTATGGGTGATGTGATACAGATAACGACCGACAGTCTATGGGTGATGTGATACAGATAACGACCGACAGTCTATGGGTGATGTGATACAGATAACGACCGACAGTCTATGGGTGATGTGATACAGATAACGACCGACAGTCTATGGGTGATGTGATACAGATAACGACCGACAGTCTATGGGTGATGTGATACAGATAACGACCGACAGTCTATGGGTGATGTGATACAGATAACGACCGACAGTCTATGGGTGATGTGATACAGATAACGACCGACAGTCTATGGGTGATGTGATACAGATAACGACCGACAGTCTATGGGTGATGTGATACAGATAACGACCGACAGTCTATGGGTGATGTGATACAGATAACGACCGACAGTCTATGGGTGATGTGATACAGATAACGACCGACAGTCTATGGGTGATGTGATACAGATAACGACCGACAGTCTATGGGTGATGTGATACAGATAACGACCGACAGTCTATGGGTGATGTGATACAGATAACGGACCGACAGTCTATGGGTGATGTGATACAGATAACGACCGACAGTCTATGGGTGATGTGATACAGATAACGACCGACAGCTCTATGGGTGATGTGATACAGATAACGACCGACAGTCTATGGGTGATGTGATACAGATAACGACCGACAGTCTATGGGTGATGTGGATACAGATAACGACCGACACTCTATGGGTGATGTGATACAGATAACGACCGACAGTCTATGGGTGATGTGATACAGATAACGACCGACAGTCTATGGGTGATGTGATACAGATAACGACCGACACTCTATGGGTGATGTGGTACAGATAACGACCGACACTCTATGGGTGATGTGATACAGATAACGACCGACTACTCTATGGGTGATGTGATACAGATAACGACCGACACTCTATGGGTGATGTGATACAGATAACGACCGACACTCTATGGGTGATGTGATACAGATAACGACCGACACTCTATGGGTGATGTGGATACAGATAACGACCGACACTCTATGGGTGATGTGATACAGATAACGACCGACAGTCTATGGGTGATGTGGTACAGATAACGACCGACAGTCTATGGGTGATGTGATACAGATAACGACCGACACTCTTTGGGTGATGTGGTACAGATAACGACCGACAGTCTATGGGTGATGTGATACAGATAACGACCGACACTCTATGGGTGATGTGATACAGATAACGACCGACAGTCTATGGGTGATGTGATACAGATAACGACCGACAGTCTATGGGTGATGTGATACAGATAACGACCGACAGTCTATGGGTGATGTGATACAGATAACGACCGACAGTCTATGGGTGATGTGATACAGATAACGACCGACACGTCTATGGGTGATGTGATACAGATAACGACCGACAGTCTATGGGTGATGTGATACAGATAACGACCGACAGTCTATGGGTGATGTGATACAGATAACGACCGACAGTCTATGGGTGATGTGATACAGATAACGACCGACACTCTATGGGTGATGTGATACAGATAACGACCGACACTCTATGGGTGATGTGGTACAGATAACGACCGACACTCTATGGGTGATGTGATACAGATAACGACCGACAGCTCTATGGGTGATGTGATACAGATAACGACCGACACTCTTTGGGTGATGTGATACAGATAACGACCGACACTCTATGGGTGATGTGATACAGATAACGACCGACAGTCTATGGGTGATGTGATACAGATAACGACCGACAGTCTATGGGTGATGTGATACAGATAACGACCGACAGTCTATGGGTGATGTGATACAGATAACGACCGACAGTCTATGGGTGATGTGATACAGATAACGACCGACAGTCTATGGGTGATGTGATACAGATAACGACCGACAGTCTATGGGTGATGTGATACAGATAACGACCGACAGTCTATGGGTGATGTGGTACAGATAACGACCGACACTCTATGGGTGATGTGGTACAGATAACGACCGACACTCTATGGGTGATGTGATACAGATAACGACCGATACTATATGGGCGATGTGATACAGATAACGACCGATACTCTATGGGTGATGTGATACAGATAACGACCGACACTCTATGGGTGATGTGATACAGATAACGACCGACAGTCTATGGGTGATGTGATACAGATAACGACCGACAGTCTATGGGTGATGTGATACAGATAACGACCGACAGTCTATGGGTGATGTGATACAGATAACGACCGACAGTCTATGGGTGATGTGATACAGATAACGACCGACAGTCTATGGGTGATGTGGTACAGATAACGACCGACAGTCTATGGGTGATGTGGTACAGATAACGACCGACTTTCTATGGGTGATGTGGTACAGATAACGACCGACAGTCTTTGGGTGATGTGGTACAGATAACGACCGACACTCTTTGGGTGATGTGATACAGATAACGACCGACACTCTTTGGGTGATGTGGTACAGATAACGACCGACACTCTATGGGTGATGTGATACAGATAACGACCGATACTATATGGGCGATGTGATACAGATAACGACCGACACTCTATGGGTGATGTGGTACAGATAACGACCGACACTCTATGAGTGATGTGGTACAGATAACGACCGACACTCTATGGGTGATGTGGTACAGATAACGACCGACACTCTATGAGTGATGTGGTACAGATAACGACCGACAGTCTATGGGTGATGTGATACAGATAACGACCGACACTCTATGGGTGATGTGGTACAGATAACGACCGATACTATATGGGTGATGTGGTACAGATAACGACCGACACTCTTTGGGTGATGTGGTACAGATAACGACCGATACTATATGGGTGATGTGATACAGATAACGACCGACACTCTTTGGGTGATGTGGATACAGATAACGACCGACACTCTATGGGTGATGTGATACAGATAACGACCGACACTCTATGGGTGATGTGATACAGATAACGACCGATCAGTCTATGGGTGATGTGATACAGATAACGACCGACAGTCTATGGGTGATGTGATACAGATAACGACCGACAGTCTATGGGTGATGTGATACAGATAACGACCGACAGTCTATGGGTGATGTGATACAGATAACGACCGACAGTCTATGGGTGATGTGATACAGATAACGACCGACAGTCTATGGGTGATGTGATACAGATAACGACCGACAGTCTATGGGTGATGTGATACAGATAACGACCGACAGTCTATGGGTGATGTGATACAGATAACGACCGACAGTCTATGGGTGATGTGATACAGATAACGACCGACAGTCTATGGGTGATGTGATACAGATAACGACCGACAGTCTATGGGTGATGTGATACAGATAACGACCGACAGTCTATGGGTGATGTGATACAGATAACGACCGACAGTCTATGGGTGATGTGATACAGATAACGACCGACAGTCTATGGGTGATGTGATACAGATAACGACCGACAGTCTATGGGTGATGTGATACAGATAACGACCGACAGTCTATGGGTGATGTGATACAGATAACGACCGACAGTCTATGGGTGATGTGATACAGATAACGGCCGACAGTCTATGGGTGATGTGGTACAGATAACGGGCGACAGTCTATGGGTGATGTGGTACAGATAACGGCCGACAGTCTATGGGTGATGTGGTACAGATAACGGCCGACAGTCTATGGGTGATGTGGTACAGATAACGGCCGACAGTCTATGGGTGGTGTGGTACAGATAACGGCCGACAGTCTATGGGTGATGTGGTACAGATAACGGGCGACAGTCTATGGGTGGTGTGGTACAGATAACTGGCGACAGTCTATGGGTGGTGTGGTACAGATAACGGCCGACAGTCTATGGGTGGTGTGGTACAGATAACGGCCGACAGTCTATGGGTGGTGTGGTACATATAACGGTCGACACTCTATGGGTGAAGTGGTACAGATAACGGCCGACACTGTATGGGTGGTGTGGTACAGATAACGGTCGATATTTCCAGATTCCCATTTTAGGCTGGGTTGACCTGAGAACCAGGTTAATTGTAAAAACTTAACACTGATAGGGATTGGAACCACACGAACAACGTGCCGGCAGGCAAGCGTACTTTCCATATACTGGTACATTAGATAGTCGGGGTTTACATTCCATATACTGGTAGATTAGTTGGTCGGGCGTACTTTCCATATACTGGTACATTAGTTGGTGGGGCGTACTTTCCATATACTGGTAGATTAGTTGGTCGGGCGTACTTTCCATATACTGGTACATTAGTTAGTCGGGCGTACTTTCCATACACTGGTACATTAGATAGTCGGGGGTACATTCCATATTCTGGTGCATTAGTTTGTCTGGGGTACATTCCATATACTGGTACATTAGATAGTCGGGGGTACTTTCCATATACTGGTACATTAGTTGGTCGGGCGTACTTTCCATATATTGGTACATTATTTCGTCGGGTGTACTTTCTATATACTATTAAATTTGTTGATCTGGCGTACTTTCTATATACAGGTACATTATTTAGTCGGGGGTACTTTCCATAAACTGGTACATTAGTTGGTCGGGCGTATTGTCCATATACTGGTGCATTAGTTGGTGGTGTGTGGCAGTACACTTGTTCCTTCAGCCAGGCGCTGTCATCATTCGGAGGCTGCAGGTTGGAATCCCAGTGTCATAATCATAGCTTGCAATGTTACATTGCCTAGTGTGTCACCTCATCTCTACTTCTTTCTTCTACTTATATAAGGGCTAACCAATATCTTATATAACTAATGTTATCTCAGTGAGTTCCGAGATTCCTAAACGATTGATTTCACTAAATTGTAAAACTTATATTGTTTTTAAGCTTTTCTATGAAGAGAATATTTTAAAATACATCATCACCATCCAGTCATAAGCCACATGCCCTGTCTTGATGCATTGTTATAAAAAAAAAAAGTCGCTTAAAAGTCGACAGGGTCGACTTCATTGCACCGGGTTTTATTCCATATGGCTCGGTCTCTTTCCGAAGCACGGAAAGCGTCTCACAAAGCACGAACTCCGTAGCTATAGCGACGACCCACAGGAGTCTCCGAAAAAATTAACTCGTGAACCGAAGGACGCGGCCCGGAATCGAACCCACAACCTTCGGAGCCCGAGTCAAACCGCTTGACCACTTCGCCAGAGACATCAGATGTATTGTTATGCTGTATGTTATATGTTCCATTGTTATGCTGTATGTTATATGTTCCATTGTTATGCTGTATGTTGTATGATCCATTGTTATACAGTATGTTATATGTTCCATTGTTATGCTGTATGTTATATGTTCCATTGTTATGCTGTATGTTATATGTTCCATTGTTATGCTGTATGTTATATGTTCCATTGTTATGCAGTATGTTGTATGATCCATTGTTATACAGTATGTTATATGTTCCATTGTTATGCTGTATGTTATATGTTCCATTGTTATGCTGTATGTTATATGTTCCATTGCTTTGCTGTGTTTTTAATTTGTATTTCACGTCGCATTAGCTATATGTTAGTATATATGGCATGCTATAGTTCATTATATATGTCATGCACTATTTTATTATATATTGTTAGGTTGTCATACGAAACACATTTCATATGGTCTTTTCTGGTGTATTTGTGTGGGTTTGTGTGTTTCAACGAATCTATTGTAAACGGTACCATAATTTGTGACCAGGTAATATAATGTAACCAGTATGGTATTGAAAATGGGAGGGGGGATGACGACCTGCTACTGAAGCTTTATCTTTATTTAGTGTTTATTGTCCCATTGATAAAGACTTGCGTTGAAACGTTCGCCTGTATCTGTGTATGTGTTTCCATTTGTTGAGCTCCTCAATCATGTTTAATGTCTTGATTATAACATAAACATTACACTTGCTGAGATGTTTGTGACACACTTTCTTCGAACTATAGAGCTACCCAAGTACTGCACAGATGGCGTCTACTAATCAGGGGAAAGCAAAATTCATTTCCGTCAAGCTGAATTTCTTGAAAGATCAGGAAGGCCGGTTGATCAACGCTGTCGGATTGTATGTCCACGGGGTAAGAGTTATACATTTCTTGTGGGTTTCTGTGTTTATTTATTCAAAGCAGCCAAGCTGCTGCTGCTGTTGTTGCTGCTGCTGCTTCGTCTACTTCTTCTTCTCCTTCTTCTACTTCTTCGTCTTCTTCCTCTGTTTCTTCTTTTAATTCTTCTTCTTCTTCTTCTTCTTCTTCTTCTTCTTCTTCTTCTTCTTCTTCTTCTTCTTCTTCTTCTTCTTCTTCTTCTTCTTCTTCTTCTTCTTCTTCTTCTTCTTCTTCTTCTTCTTCTTCTTCTTCTTCTTCTTCTTCTTCTTCTTCTTCTTCTTCTTCTTCTTCTAATCATTTATCAACTCCACCTCTTCCACCTCACTTCCTGCTCTTCTTGGCGGAGAGTCGTGTTTGATTCCTGTGTTGAAAACTGCAGCTGGAATACCCGGTTCTGCTCCTGCCCACTGATACTTCCAGCAGCTGTCCGTGAGGTTGTGTGGTCATTTTATTGATGCATCTCTCTGTCTAAGAATTCCTGTTGAGGAACTTGTTTCACATTCACTGTTCCGTGGTTGACCCCTGAGAATGTCTGTGCTGTTGCAGATAATCGCAGCGGGAGAATCATGGACACAAGGGGGAGGCAACAATCTGGAATATCAAGAGTTAAGTCAGATGATAGACACTGCCATTGACCTCCTATGTGAAAAATGTGAAGAACTAACAGGTAAGAACTGGCAGGTAAGTGCTAGTAGATAAGTAATAACCAATGAAAAAGCAGATATGATGGCTGGCAAGGTCACTACATTTGAAGATTATCCAATGGATGAGTCGACATTATTAGAGAGCTGGACTGAAACGAGAACTTACAACTGAATGAATCAATGTCAGCAGTTGGAATGTGAACGTTCAGTGTGACGATTGGAATGGCCAGAACGTACAACACACAAGAACACTAACAATCTCATCAGTTTTTGTTTTGTTTTGGAATTGGAACAGTTGGTTGTTGTATTGAACATATTACATTTGGTCGTTGTATTGGAAACGCTACAAGTAGTCGTTGCATTGGACATGATACAGTTAGTCGTTGTTATATACATATTACAATTAGTCGTTATATTGGACACGCTGCAATTTGTCGATGTATTACACATTCTACAATTAGTTAGTGGTCGTATTAGACAAACTGCAATTAGTAGTTGTATTGGACATGCTACAATGAGTAATGGTATTGGATATGCTACAATTAGGTTCTGTATTAGACATGCTACAGTTTGTCGTTGTACGTGCAAGAGTATATTAAGGACTATGTGGAAGCAGTTATGGGCATGTGTAGGCGGCTATGAAGATAATTCACAATGAGATGTGGATAAAGTGAATAAAGCGCCATTCTCAGACTAAGTGTATGTTGATAGCCCCATATTTTAGAGCCATGGGCACCCGAGAGCTGGTGTGGACAATATTACTTCGGCAGCCTTGACTTCCCAGGAAAATTCCTGGAACACATTTTTACTGGGACTTTCTACCGTGGCGAAGAGGTTACAGATGCTTTTCGTAATCCCGTATACCCGGGTTCGAATCACGGCGGTGATGGATTTTTTTTAGAAAAATGTATAGGTGCCGTTCTTTCAGAAACCAATGGCAAACTGTTGAACATAAAACTTACTCAAGAATTACGAACAGCCAAAATGCTGGGGTTGAAGGCTTCGTCCTGTGAAGGACATGCAACTAAATTTTTAAAATTTTAAATCTGGGAGGCAAGAATAATTAGAAAAAAACCCACCTCAAATGGGATTCGATCACAAGACCAGCAGGCAGGCATACTAGCAACTATTCTCAGCGACCATCACTATGGGCTTATTGATGTGCTGACTGTGATGTTACCATGACAACTACAACAATCTGGTGACGGAATTGTTGTGTGGGGCCTTATGTATGGATGTGAATGCTGGACCATGAGTGATGGAACTGTGAAGATATGGCGGACAAGAGGGATACGCCGTGTTCAGAAGAATGTTGCAAATATCGTGGGCAGAGAGGAAATAACCGCTTTGATACTTTGAGCTACACTCGACAAAACCATTCGGGCACATTAACAAAACTTTCCGGGGACATCAACAAAATACCATTTCGCAATCACTGCAGAAGACAATCCGGCAACAGAAACATTCATGGATATCGTGAGACAGGAAGAAGATTACTGATGTTTTACCAGATCTTAACATACCTATCTCATGGACATCATTTTGTCTCGGAAACTGAAATACTGTGACCATATTACATGTTTAACTGTGGTTTGGACAGAACAGTGGCTTGGACAGGGCAGTGGCTGGGACAGGATAGTGGCTTAGACAGGACAGAGACTTCGACAGAACAGTGGCTTGGATAGAACAGTGACTTGGACAGAACGTTGAGGGAGGGTATGATTTCAGGGAGAAGAGGCAGTTGTCGACGGGCACGAAGATGGCCAGATGACACTGTAGACAATTTGGCAATGTGGGTGAATGGGGCAGGGGAACTGGCAATGGGCCAGAGACTTCACGTGGAGTCGACATGAGGGCCATGTTCTGCAAAGACTCTCCTACTTGATGATGATGACCAACAGAATATGTGGAATAGAGAAAGTACCCTCATGTAGGAACACTACCAGACAAGAGAGCCACGGGAAGAAAGAGCCTGAAGTAATGGATCGGACGTCCAGGTATCTCAGACAGAGGTGAACAGACTCGGTAGTCCCGTGTGAAGGTTGAGCGAGGTGATAACTCCTCATTAGTTGGATACGGATACCAGCAGGTCGATTATAACACTGTCCACTTTACATTTCAACACGAGAACACCTACCCACAATATACCGCTGTCCACTCTACATGTCAACATGAGAAAACCAACCCAATATGCCGCTGTCCACTCTACAAGTCAACATGAGAAAACCTACCCACAATATGCCGCTATCCACTCTACAAGTCAACATGAGAAAACCTACTCACAATATGCCGCTGTCCACTCTAAATTTCAACATGAGAAAACCTACCCACAATATGCCGCTGTCCACTCTAAATTTCAACATGAGAAAAACTACCCACAATATGCCGCTATCCACTCTACATGTCAACATGAGAAAACCTACCCACAATATACCGCTGTCCACTCTACATGTCAACATGAGAAAACCTACCCACAATATGCCGCTATCCACTCTACATGTCAACATGAGAAAACCTACCCACAGTATGCCGCTATCCACTCTACATGTCAACATGAGAAAACCTACCCACAGTATGCCGCTGTCCACTCTACATGTCAACATGAGAAAACCTACCCACAATATGCCGCTGTCCACTCTACATGTCAACATGAGAAAACCTACCCACAATATGCCGCTGTCCACTCTACATGTCAACATGAGATCACCTACCCACAGTATGCCGCTGTCCACTCTACATGTCAACATGAGAAAACCTACCCACAACAGAAAATGTACATCATGGATGATTCTGATATACACACGTATGATTTCTGACCGTTACCACAGAGTTCGTGCACTGTGCTGAGACACCCCTTGTGTCACGAATGTGGAAGAAATATGCACTGTTGTAGATACACGTGTGCAGTTAAAGTAATGCATAAGCCGAAACCATAACAGACTGAATGTGTCTGCGATCTTTGATAGTATTTGTTTCCTCCATTCTTTGACAGGTGGATCAGTCGGTGTTGCAGCAAATCAGCTTTCTTGTGAACAGCCAGGTCAGACATCACAGTCAATAGCCACAGCATCCTCTACTCCAGCAACATCTGACAGACAGCCAGCAGCACCACTAGCTTCTACAGCGACAACATCCTACAGACAGTCGACAGAGTCTGTTCAACCTGCAGGTTGGTCTCTGATGTTGGAATGATTTATATAATGACACACACAGTAAGCCTAGTTTATGTTTGATCTCTGGACACTATATGACCTCCCAGATAAAATCAAAGTGTTTCTTTGTCAGTATTATCTTATTGAAGTACCCGTGGTCATTCAGTGAAGTCAGAAAGATATTTGAAATCAAGACCAGAAAACAACAAGAACTTACTGATGCTGCACACATTTAAAGAAATGAAACAAAAAGAACTCACTGATGCTGCAAACAGTTAAAGAAATGAAATAAAAAGAACTCACTGATGCTGCAAACATCTGATGACTGGAAACAAAAAGAGCTCACTGATGCTGCACACATATGAAGTTAGGAAACCATAAGAACTCACTGATGCTGCACACATATGAAGTTAGGAAACCATAAGAACTCATTGATGCTGCAAACATTTGAAGTTAGGAAACCATAAGAACTCATTGATGCTGCTAACATATGAAGTTAGGAAACCATAAGAACTCATTGATGCTGCAAACATTTGAAGTTAGGAAACCATAAGAACTCATTGATGCTGCAAACATTTGTAGTTAGGAAACCATAAGAACTCACTGAAGCTGCAAAAATTTGAAGTTAGGAAACCATAAGAACTCATTGATGCTGCAAACATTTGAAGTTAGGAAACCATAAGAACTCACTGATGCTGCAAACATTTGAAGTTAGGAAACCATAAGAACTCACTGATGCTGCAAACATTTGAAGTTAGGAAACCATAAGAACTCATTGATGCTGCAAACATTTGAAGTTAGGAAACCATAAGAACTCATTGATGCTGCAAACATTTGAAGTTAGGAAACCATAAGAACTCATTGATGCTGCAAACATTTGAAGTTAGGAAACCATAAAAACTCACTGATGCTGCAAACATTTGTAGTTAGGAAACCATAAGAACTCATTGATGCTGCAAACATTTGAAGTTAGGAAACCATAAAAACTCACTGATGCTGCAAACATTTGAAGTTAGGAAACCATAAAAACTCACTGATGCTGCAAACATTTGAAGTTAGGAAACCATAAGAACTCATTGATGCTGCAAACATTTGAAGTTAGGAAACCATAAAAACTCATTGATGCTGCAAACATTTGAAGTTAGGAAACCATAAGAACTCATTGATGCTGCAAACATTAAAGTTAGGAAACCATAAGAACTCACTGATGCTGCAAACATTTGAAGTTAGGAAACCATAAGAACTCACTGATGCTGCAAACATTTGAAGAAAAGAAACACGGTCAGATGAATTTGCGGTAAAGGACTTGGTGTTACTGGAATAGTTAATGTAACTAAACTGATCGCTTATCTAGAAAAATAGAAACAATGTTATACATCAAACACGATAACAACAAGTGAGATTATACTTGACGAAAAATGCTTAACTAAGTAAATAAATCACAATATCAGATAGAGGATGTGAACAGAGATTAAGAGTAGCATAGGTCAAGCACAATCTGCACTTGAGACCATGAACAAATCTGACAGATAAAGTAACTCTTCTTCAATATGAGAAAGAGAGGACTGAAATATTATATGAAACCAGTGCTGCTGTATGGCAGTGAACAAACAAATTAGAAAGAGCTTAGGGGATATCGAAGTCTGGTTGTGACATGAACGTTGCGAATACCTGGAACAGGCTAATGAAAGCAGCTCATTATATACAACTATAGTCATGTGTCAGTTATCGGTTTTCAGTTGTGGTATCTTCATTGCACTCCGGACAGGTCCATAGGTGCTCAGATCCTCCCCCCCCCCCCTAGCATAAGCATCAGCGTTCGGTGGCTAATAGTGCCAGTTCTGGGTTAGTTAACGAGGCACCTCGTTTTCCCGATGTACCTCTCGTGTTCATCGATCACATAATGACAAGAGAGGGAATGGAGAACATCATAACGACAGGAGGTAGGCCAGCATGGTCGAATGGATAAGAACACATGTTCTTAAACATCCGGTGTGCTGATGCTGAGGTAACGGTTCATCCCCTACACCGGACAGTTGGACTAAAATGTTGACCTATCGTCCTTGACGTGGGGACGTAAATTATAAGTACCTCTGAAGTCGGAGTGGGTTCGCCTGATGGCGAGGGAAACTGTTAATTGGTAACGCCAATCCATAAGCAAAATTCATCCCAGCACTACTAGAAGTAGTGGGCATGGATTATGCTTGGGTTCAAAGCGAGCGAGCGTAAACCAAAAAAAAAACAAAAGAAGAAAGTAAAGATTGGAAAGATGAGCGATAAAAGAGACAAGATGCACACTGACGGAATCGATACTGGCTGTCTTAGACGTTGCCGTGGAGGTATGTCATGGATATTATTGAGCTATCAGATCTGTACACATGTTTTTATTTTACCCTCTTTGAGGCATATACATTTAGCCAACTCCCTCCTCCTCTCAATCTTCATGTGTCACTTACAGGTATGTCCAGTTCTTTCCTATATTGTTCATGTATGTTTCTACTTCTCTTCTCCGTCAGTTTTATAGTCGTCTATTTATGTTGCTCAGTGTGTTACCTGGAGGTGTGTGTAGAGAGTGAGAGAGTAAGTGAGTGTGAATGAGAGACAGAATGAGTTAGAGTGAGAGTGAATGAGTGAGAGTGAATGAGTGAAAGTGAATGCGTGAGAGTGAATGAGTGAGAGTGAATGAGTGAGCTTGAGAGTGAATGCGTGAGAGTGAATGAGTGAGCGTGAGAGTGAATGAGTGAGCGTGAGAGTGAATGAGTGAGAGTGAATTAGTGAGCGGGAGAGTGAATGAGTGAGCGGGAGAGTGAATGAGTGAGCGTGAGAGTGAATGAGTGAGCGGGAGAGTGAATGATTGAGCGTGAGAGTGAATGATTGAGCGTGAGAGTGAATGAGTGAGAGTGAATGAGTGAGCGGGAGAGTGAATGAGTGAGCGGGAGAGTGAATGAGTGAGCGTGAGAGTGAATGAGTGAGCGGGAGAGTGAATGAGTGAGCAGGAGAGACAGAATGAGTGAGCGTGAGAGTGAATGAGGGAGCGTGAGAGTGAATGAGTGAGCGGGAGAGTGAATGAGTGAGCAGGAGAGACAGAATGAGTGAGCGTGAGAGTGAATGAGTGAGCGGGAGAGTGAATGAGTGAGCGGGAGGGTGAATGAGTGAGCGGGAGAGTGAATGAGTGAGCAGGAGAGGCAGAATGAGTGAGCGGGAGAGTGAATGAGTGAGCAGGAGAGTGAATGAGTGAGAGTGAATGAGTGAGAGTGAGAGTGAATGAGAGAGAGAGAGAGAGAGAGAGAGAGAGAGATAGAGATAGAGAGAGAGAGAGTGTGTGTGTGTGTGTGTGTGTGTGTGTGTGTGTGTATGGCATCACTACTTTTACGTCACATACTTTTTATGTACACATTTTTCTCCATGTTTAGCCTTGTTTATGTTTACAACATTCATTTCACAATGTTTATTTTTCTTCCTATGTAAATGTATAATGCTCTTGATGAACGAAAGACGAGTGATTGGAAGGGCCGAATGTAAGAAAGCAATTTGTGACCCTAATAAAGTTGATTTGATTTGATTTGATTTTTGATTTGTGTACAGCTATGTCCAGTTCCTTCCCATATTGTTCATGTATGTTTCTACTTCTCTCCTCCGTCAGTTATATAGTCGTCGTCTATTTATGTTGCTCTGTGTGTTTACCGACTAAGGCTTTTCTAGTTATACTCTTCTCTGGTTTTCTCAATGTATGGCTATCAAGTGCCTGTGGCATTTGTTCACGTCTGGATTCATATGCATGTATCTAGTTCTGTCTACGAGGTCTGTGGAGACATAAATATCTATGTCACTAGATGATGATTTCAATTTGTCATTATTTTCCCCAACTTTTTCCTTTTTCTCAAATAGTCAAAATGGGAAGTCTTTTGTATTAATTCGCTCATTGCTGTGTGCTGTTGTATGTCACCATGCAGTGTGTTGTTCGATGTCCAAATAAAGTGTGTTTGTTCTATGTCCCCATACAGTGTGTTGTTCTATGTCCCGATACAGTGTGTTGTTCTATACCCCTATACAGTGTGTTGTTCTATGTCCCCATACAGTGTGTTGTTCTATGTCCCCATACAGTGTGTTGTTCTATGTTCCTATACAGTGTGTTGTTCTATGTTCCCATACAATGTGTTGTTCTATGTTCCCATACAGTGTGTTGTTCTATGTCCCCATACAGTGTGTTGTTCTATGTTCCCATACAGTGTGTTGTTCTATGTCCCCATACAGTATGTTGTTGTATGTTCCCATACACTGTGTTGTTCTATGTTCCCCTAAACTGTGCTGTTCTATGTTCCCATGCAGTATGTATTTTATGTCCCTATACAGTGTGTTGTTCGGTGCCTCCATAAAGTTTATGGTCTTCAGTCATTCTATATAAATGTTTGTGAAGGGATGGTGTCGGGGATCGACATCTGAATACATTATTGCTATTGGATCTCTATGGATTTCTGAGGAGTGTGGATCCGGGGATGAGATCCTAGAAGTGTGATCATGGCCGGTCCTCCTTGTGCTCATACCTCTGTTGTCCCGACCACTTCAGTCCCATGTGTCCGGTATTATGACTAACTCTGCACAACACATTCACAACAACTTTATAAGAATCATCGAACAGTGGAACCTGGATGATTAGTCTAGTTCTCTTTGCTTCCCGTGATTTACCTTTTTTCATTCAATGATTCTGTTTACTGGTTTAAAAAACATAATAAAATCACAACAATCCAACTAAGTAATTAATTAACTATCTATCGGGCTGCACCTTAAGATCTCCATCCATGTTCATTGCCTACTGCAATGAGCCCGATGGGTTTTATGACAGGTTCTATGTTTTGTTCTCAATCTAAAGATTATGCTGCTGCCGGTAATGTATATTGTCTTTAGAGCTGGGCTATGACTTGTCTGCATAAAGAACTATCGCAGTTAGCCGTTGACCACTCATCTAGCCATCGCAGTTTCCAGCTGTGATGATAACATCTTAATAAAATTTATGTCAGTAATAATGTTTCCATTTTAGTTATCGTTGATAAATTGGTTGATGTTATGCACAGATGGAGCTCACATGAAACCCGTTTTAGACAGAATTTCCGTCATAGAAGAGGCTATGTGCTCCTTCAGGAGCAGAACAGAAAAAGTTGCTGAACAACAAAGTGGCATTGATCAACAACTGAAGGAATTGTTATCCAAACTATCAGAGTCGGACAAGAAGCACAGCTCAAGGTTTAAACAAGTCAAACAACAAATCAGTGATATCAGTGAAACACGAGATGCAATAGAGCAAGAGCAGAAGACAAGATTACAGAGTCTGGAGAAACAGCTGCAGGAGATATCTACGGTACAAGACAGACTGAAAGAAGAGATGGAATCTCAGGCAGAACTCGTAGAGAACCTTGTTCATGTACCTAATCTACTGGAGTCTGTGAAAGAAAACGTCGGTGCATTAGATGATAGAATTGATGAAATCATTGATGACTGCAGAAATAAACATGAGGATATAGAAACTGTAACACGTGACCTGGCAGACAAGGCTATGGCTAACACACAGAGTGTAAAGCTTATAGCTGAAGGTCAAGCTCAGAACACCACCTTGTTGAGAGAACTAGAGACCAGGTTGCAGACATTGGAGGCAGACGGCGGGAGAAATGTGAAGGATGTCCAGAAACAGGCTGAGAAAGGGGAGGCAAATGTGAGTATGAACTCTTCAACAGAGAAATTGTGTACAAGTATGACTGACGTTAACTCTGGCCGTGAAACTGCGTGGAAGGACATGTTTGCATGCTGGCATAAAATTAAGTGTTTGTTTTGTCTATCATCTTCTCCAACAATGATTTCTATTAACTGGACATGCTTCCCCCTTGCTGGGATTAGGTTCGTTGTTTTCTCCATGTCAGTGCCCCATAATTTCTGCTCCATCTCAGCACGCCTCTGGTACGTCTGGTAGCGTGGATCTCTGAAAGTTGGGCAGAACTGAACGGTGTGGCTCTGATACCGTGTAGATGACAAAGTACTCTGAGACTTGGAGACCGTGTAGATGACCATGTACTCTGGGACTTTGAAACCGTGTAGATGACCATGTACTCTGGGACTTTGAAACCGTGTAGATGACCATGTACTCTGGGACTTTGAAACCGTGTAGATGACCATGTACTCTGGGACTTTGAAACCGTGTAGATGACCATGTACTCTGGGACTTTGAAACCGTGTAGATAACAAGCACTCTGAGATTTGGAGACTGTGTAGATAGATTACCAAGTACTCTGATACTTAATTTTAGATAGTGTACGTGGTGAGGTACTCTGTTTTGGAGATAGTGAGCGGGCATAGAGGTCACGTACTCTGCGTTAAGAACTTTGAGACATGCACCGTATTTAAGAAGTTTTAAACGGACAAGTATTCTGTGTTTGAGATGGTATAGATCAGTGGTTCTCAACCTTTTTTGGCGCGTGCCCCCTTCACCATATTTTAAGGACGTCATCATCGCCCCTCACCATATTTTTAGAACGCCATTCACCCCCCCCCCCCCTTTTCGTATTTCCTCCCTAAAAATTCCCCCGTGCCCCTACACAGTATACGTAATAATTGAAGCTAAATTTAATAGCACATACTAAAACAAGTCTAGAGATCTACATAAAACGTTATTTGCGGATCTACTTACGTTATAAGATGAATACGGTGATACGTACAGAACCGTAAAGTATGAAGGGAAAAACAATATCAATTAATCAGTTCTTGTATTAACGCAATCTAGAAATAATCTGAATCCCCCCTCCCCCCTGGAAACCCTAAAATTCCCCCCTGGAGGGGAGGGGGGAGGAATTCCCCACCGGTTGAGAACCACTGGTATAGATAATATACTCTACGCTGGTCTTACATTAGGTGAAAGATGTTACTGCACTGGAAATATACGTTCTGGACGTTTTAGTAAACACTTGCATTCTTAGTAGTCATTGCAGTAGTAGTAGTAGTAGTAGTAGTAGTAGTAGTAGTAGTAGTAGTAGTAGTAGTAGTAGTAGTAGTAGTAGTAGTAGTAGTAGTAGTAGTAGTAGTAGTAGTAGTAGTAGTAGTGTTACAAGTAGCAGTAGCAACAGCAGTAGTAGTAATAGAAGTAGTTGTTGTTGTTGCAATATTAGTAGTAGTTGTAGTAGTAGCAGCAGCAGCAGTAGTAGTAGTAGTAGTAGTAGTAGTAGTAGTAGTAGTAGTAGTAGTAGTAGTAGTAGTAGTAGTAGTAGTAGTAGTAGTAATGATAAGAGGAGGAGGGAGAGAAAAAGAACAAGAACTGGAAACGAGACAGAAGACGAAAATGAGTAAGTGGATGAGGAAGATAAAGAAGGAGAAGAAGAAGAAGAAGAAGAAGAAGAAGAAGAAGAAGAAGAAGAAGAAGAAGAAGAAGAAGAAGAAGAAGAAGAAGAAGAAGAAGAAGAAGAAGAAGAAGAAGAAGAAGAAGAAGAAGAAGAAGAAGAAAAACAACAACAACAACAACAACAACAACAACAACCACCAACCACCACCAAGTCAGAGAAGACAATTTTGGATATTAAACGCAGTAAATTTTCATTGTGAAGACGGCACTTGATTGATTTACTTATATGATAAAAGCCTTTAATAGCATGGATGTTCCATATAATTAACGTTCGGTTATCAATTGTACAGTTCCGGATCCTGTGTCAGATGTTAAATGATCGACTGAGACCACTAGAACAACTCAGAACATGTCTCAATGAACGGGCCAGCCTGCGAGATGACAATGTCACGAAGGTTCGTTGTTTTTTAAACAGAAATTGATTTTACGTCGGTAAAGCTGTAGAAATGTAAACAAATGGAAAACACAATGCCTGGGATTACAAGAATGCAAACAAAAACGCGGTTTAAAGATTTCATTTGCAAACAATAAAAACAAAAACAAATGATAATTAAATATAATGAAAGCAATAATTCTAAAGTAACTACAATAAAATAAATTCAGAAATTGGAGATGATCAATGGTATGTTTTTTTAGAAGGTAAAGACACTAAGAAAGTTCAAGAACATTAAAATAAAAGGTGAAACACGAAGAAATGATTAAAATGTTGGGAATTTTGAACATCGATGGTAATGATCTAAGAATAAAGAACACATATTGGCAGCACAGCAGCAGATAAAGGAATAGACAACCAATTGAAAACTTTTCAACACACCACAGACGAGCTACAGTCAACATCATTCCATGTTATAATGAACATGGCGCATAAAAACATCTCTCTATCTATGGTACACAAACACAACGAAGCGTTGCCGTTCCTGGATATCCTAATGAGACGTAGAGCAGACGGCACAATTCAAAGATCGGTGTACCGCAAAGAAACATGGACTGGCCAATACTTAAATTTTCATAGCTTCGCACCTGTCCAGTACAAAAGGGGCTTAGTATGGACTCTGTTTGACCGTGCTAGGAAGATATGCACCCAGGACACACTGACAGAGAAAATTGAAACTCTGAAGAATATATTACACCTGAATGGGTACTCCACAGGATTTATAAAGCGCCACTGCCAACAGCCGAAACCAAAACCAGACGTAACTACAGTCCCTAAGATCAAGGTATTTATCCAGCTAACCTTTCGAGGGGATGACGTAATGCAACGTCTACAGGAGCGGCTCATTACAGCAGACGGCCGAACATTCCGTGATGAAACTCCAGTTATTAGGTACTGAACCACACCTATTCCCATCCCAGCTGTGAAAGAATCTACCGCTTTGTACGCCAAATCCAACAGTATTATCAATTCACATGCAGGTGCGAGTCTACCTACATCGGCAGAACAGAGCGGCAGTTACACAGCAATGTTGTTGAACACATATCCTGCTGGCTTGATAAGATACTATACACAGGCGATGGGATCATGGGAAGGCTGACATACCACAATTATAAACTTCCGGCGTCGTCCAGTGCACGTCGTGTCTTGGAAACCAGTCATGTAATAGATAGATACGGCGCTATTTGCGTGTTGTTTCATACACAAAATAGTCGTTTGTTAAAGTTTGAAGAAGCCATAATAATTAATCAACATATGCTAGTTTTGTTAAAACAGAAAGACATGATAATCCATTTAAAATATTACCATTATAAACAATTGATATTACTGTGCGAACATGTGTATATTTCAGCTTGGAAGATATATCTAATTATTTTACTCTGTTTTGTGTGACTTCTGCAGTATGTACCTGACGAGATGCAACGAAATATGCCACGCAATAAATCGTACAATCTATGGTTTGTGTCTTCGTTATTCAAACACGAAACAATGTCTTAGACAAAGTTGTGTACTATCATTCGATATGTTCAATTTGTACAGCGAAAAAATAATGAGATCCATAGAAGACAAGCCAAGAATATATGTTGGTGGGCATAATGTACACAACCTGCTCTATGTGGAAATTAAAACAAGAAATGTCAGACATACTTGCAACAGAAAGTGAAAACAAAGTATTATCCTTAACAACAGAAACACAGACGTAGTGGCTATTGCAAAATCCAAATGTAACATCAAAGTGAATGGAACTAATGTGAAACAAGTCAAAGCATTTAAGGATATGGGTACTTTAATAACAGTTGACAGAAGATGTAACAATGTAGTTATATTCAGAATAGCTCAAACAAAGACAGCTAGATGAAGAATATTCTCTGCAATTTATATATGTCAATCGGAGTGAAGAAAAGAGTTTGTAAGAGCTATGTTGAAACACTACTGATATACGGAAGCTAATAATGGACAATTAGCAGACAAGTGAGGAATGATGTAAAAGCTACAGAGATGTGGTTCTATAGAAGAATGATGAGGACACCATTAACTGATAGAAAGAACAACGAAGATGCCTTGAAAGAAGTTAACTCACAAAGAGAACTGGTATCTCGTATCAGAAGTAGACAGTCCACATTCTGTGGGTACGTCATAAGAAAGGGAAGCTGGAGTACGTCATCACAACGACAATGGTGCTGGAGTACGTCATCACAACGACAATGTTGCTGGAATACGTCATCACAACGACAATGTTGCTGGAGTACATCATCACAACGACAATGTTGCTGGCCCGATAATTTTATAGAGCAATCGGCGCTCGCCGGATCACGTGGTCAATATCAATCCGGCCGCCTTTACGTCCGAGGACATTTCCTGTACCAATTTTAGGCTGGGTCCACCTGGATGCCCAGATCACTGAAAATATGCCCTCATCCAACGGTATTCAAACTCATTATCGCCGTATCAGGTAAGCAAGCGTGCTTGACTCTGTACCATCTTTGCATATAGTATAGTATAGCATAGCATAGTATAGTATAGTATAGTATAGTATTTCTGTTACTTTTGCAGCTATCCCAGTTAATCCATGATGTGGCAGTTATGTCCCCGAGATTACAACAATTAGGTAACTCTCATATCTTCCATACAGTTATCTCTGCGTTGTTGTTGTTGCCATTATTGTTAGTATTGTTATTATTGCTCTTGTTGTTTTCAATTGTAGTTGCTGTTATTGTTACTGTTGTTGTTATTTGTTCGGGTGTCTAGTCTGGAACAGACATTGGCGATCATGACTCTCCACTCATCTTTCTCTGCAGATATTTTAATAGAGCTGGTGAAATTGTGTCTGTTTGTTGCACAGCAATGTAAAAGGACAAACGGCAACACACTGTAAACACTGGACAGGTTAATGGGCAAAGATCTAAAGGACGACAGTGAGGGAAGATTCCATACAGCCTTTCATCATGCCATGGACAAATGTTCGATGTCTGCAATTGAAGTTTGTTCGGCTGGCTAGTTACAGACCAACCAATCCTCCATGGGCGATAATAGAAGTAAATTCAGTAATACATCTTCGCTTCATTCACTACACAAATTCTTTCGATAAATAATACATACCAACACGATGAAGAAGCTTGCAGATCTACAAATTGATGTAAAGACTTTAGACGTGTAATAAAATATATTGGAAACAACAAGCTGTCATAAGGATTGATAATAAAATAGATCAATATCAGCCTAATCAGCGAGGTGTGCGACAAGGTTGTGTAAAGTCTGTCCCTTTAGAATGACACTACTTTTCTTTCTTTTTTTTGAAATTTAGAAGATATTAGAGGAATCATCATTTCGGGAACATAACATCAATAACATTAGATATGCTGATAAAACAGTATTGATTGCAGACAATGAGCAGGACTGCAACTTTTAGTAGATGCGGTTATAGTACACATTGAACAACTAGTGTTGGAATTAAATTGTAAGAAGTGTCAGATTATGATCGTCACAAAACAAGTGGATAGATACAACTAACTCTAAACAGTCCTAACATCTGATGGGAGGTGCCTTGAAAAGATTAGAACAAGACCATGGCGAAGGTAGCCTTTTCCAAGATGGAAAACATACTGACCAATAAAATGATGTTAATTGCAACGAGAAAAAGAGGGTTGAGGTGCTACATAGAAACTAGACTTTTGTATGGATAGGAAACCTGCAAATAAAAAAAAAAGAGCAGACAAGCTGAAAAACAAATAATGGCTGTGGAAATGTGGTTTTTGAGAAAAATATAATGAATACCATGGACACACAGAAAAACCAACTAGCAGGTCCTTCAAGAAACAAATAAAACAGTAAACTGATTAGAGAAATTAGACGTAGCAATTCAAAAATGTTTTGGGTGCGTTATAAGAAGAAATAAACTAGAAAACTTGCTGATAACTGGCAAGATTTAGGGGAAAGGATCCAGGGGAAGACAGAGAAGTTAATATCTGGATGGCTTGGCCACATGATATGGTCGGGTCAAGAACACGGAGTGGATCCACGACTCTAATGATCGTGTGAGATGGCCTTCGCTTATCGGCTTACGCTTATCGCATGGCATATAATGATGATGAATCATCCGTATAGAAGTCTGCGTGGCCGCCAGGCTTTATGCACATGCGCTTAAACTCCCGGTGCTTTGACGTCAGCGTAAGGGCTGCATAACCTACGCGGGTCAGTTGGACTTCAATCTTGACTTCTCTTTCAGAAATCAATGGCAAGCTACTGAACATAAACTTGCCTGGTAAATCAACCTGGGGTTTGGGGTTGATCGCAACGTCCTGCAAAGGACAAAGCACATTCCTCCGTGCACTCAGGCCACACATGTGATGGTCACAGTACTTCACATACCTCTGTGCACTCAGGCCACACATATGATGGTACCAGTACTTCTCATACCTCCGTGCACTCAGGCCACACATGTGATTGTCCCAGGACTTCACATACCTCCGTGCACTCAGGCCACACATGTGATGCTCCCAGCACTTCACATACCCCCGGCCGACTAGAATTTGCGTCAGTGGACTGCCAGCGATATTCCGATCTATGTAAGAGCCTGGATATCAAAATGCTGCCAATGTTCAGAATCTACTCCTTTGGGAAAGTCCTGGGCGCCATCCTAGAGACGAGCATGTTCGATGACAAGTCCATGATACAACATCTGGACATTCTGAATGGAACTCTGGTTACAACTTCCAAGAGAACCTCCAATGCACCCATGCTGCCGGTTACACAATCTAAATGCACTTTAGCTAGAATATTTGGCTTTAAAAACGCAAGGCTAATTCATAAATGCCACATCGTCTATTGACATACGGCAGAAGTCATGTGTGTTGTCCTGGCTGTGTCAGTGTGTGATCTAGTCACTGCTGTACCGTTAGCATGTTGTACTGCAGAGCTCAACGTATTAAGTTAACCAGATTACTGATGTCGTCACTGCTGTGTTTGATGCTCAAGTATCTACAGGCGAGAGTTATGTTTCCATTGTGTGGTGACTTTAACTATGTACTATTTGGTAGATATTGTATGACATTGGTTTTGTTTACTGTATACATGTATCTACTGTGTTCGCCAGGAATGAGGCGCTGGAACCTCTTGCCCCCGGGTGGATTGGGCCTGTTGGCTATTACAGCGGCCAACCTAGGAGATGGAAAACTACGATTATAAACCCCCAAGTTTAAGGTAGACACACGTGCCGAGGACTGAATGGCCACGGGTGAGCTGGTCGTGAACGTGGAACATCTGGTATGCGGGCGGGGCGGTGCCAGGCGTATGGACTCTTGAGGGACATCCCCTGCCCCCCCCCCCCTCTTCCCTAGCAAGCAGGCAATGCTAGGGTGACCGGTTATTTGCTGCAATATCCAAACTTTGCTTATGGATTTAATTAAACACTGGAATCGTCGCCGGAGCTACGGAGCACGTTCTTGCGTTTGACACATCTTTCAGAGGCTAGCGAAGAGAGAGTAAGGAGGAGAAGGCGAGGAAATGGTGTGAGAAGAAGGCATAGGGCAGGCGCCAGGAGAACAAAACGAAAAGTTGTAAGACTAGGTTTCAACCACGTAAGAGTGGGATACTGGAACTGTCGTAGTGCCAGGCAGAGAGGTCCTGTATTGGAGAGTCTAATATATGATTTTGATGTCCTCATGCTCCAGGAGCTAAATACAGACAAATACCATTGCCCTGGGTACGCCTGTTATATAAACCCCACTGGGCAGAAGAGACATGGGCAAGGTCTGCTGATGAAGAAAGGAGTGAAGCGTGTAGTGTTTGACTTGAACCAGTGGAATCACAGTGCAAGAGAGGACCAGGGTATATAAATGGAGATTTGTGGCTTAAGTTGGGACATCATAAATGTATATGCCACAATAGACTGTTTTGTCAGAAAGGAACAATGGGACTGGCTTAAGGAATTGGAGGAATTACCAGGTGATAGGCTACTCATATGTGGAGACTTCAATGCGAGGAAAAGAGATTGGGACAGTAGTGGAGAAAACCGGCAGGGAATTGCCCTTGCGGATGCCATGGTGGACTCCGATGTGGTCTGCATAAATGATGGTAGGCCGACTAGAATGGCAATGAGGCCTGGCGATGCAGACACTGCTATTGACTTGGCACTTGTCTCCCAGCCATCAATCCTTGATGTAAAGTGGACTGCTTTGAATGCCCATGGGAGTGATCATATGCCATGCTCAGTCCTGATCTCTAAATCCAGGAAAGTTAAAGCTGTGAGAGGGCGCAAGACCTTCCGGTATGAGTGGACCGACAGCCTTCTTGGACGCTTCAGACAGGGGGCATGCAACAGGACTGTTAAAACTTCTTTCTTGCATCCCCCATAGTGGACCACAGAAGTAGACAATGCTTGGAAAGCAAAGAGAGCTGCAGTGAAGCAGCTAAGGAAAGTGCGACAGACACCCTGAAGCTCACGAGAGGAAATGGACATAGCGGAAAATGTCAAGAAAGATAAGGTGGAGGCTTTCAAGCGATGTGCTGCAGAGGCCAAGAACGTAAAATGGAAATGTTTCATGAAGGAGATTGGAGGTGACAAAACACTGCGAAAATTCTGGAAACTGCACAGACACAAATGCAAAGAAAAGATCGGCCTATGACAGTGGGGACAATTTATAGAGAGGATGGTGTGCGCGTGACAACAGACAAAGAAAAAGGGGAGGTGTTTCTCCAGAGATTTTTAGAGCAGACCAATCATAATGATGCGGATACCAGGGATGCATTTAGAGAGGAGTTATCTGGCACCACGAAGAATATGCATTATGAAGACATCATACGGGTTGAAGATGTTAAACATATTTTGAAAAAGGCAAACGACACGGCACCAGGGCCCGATGGGGTTAGGTATGGCCACATGAAGGCTTTGAACGATGCAGACCTGAAGGAGATGACCGACTGCTTTAACCAGAGCATTAGGACAGCATCAGTACCGCAGGATTGGGTACACAGCTATCTCATCCCTCTTCAAAAACCATTCAAGGATCATTCAAAGCTTAGCGGCTTTAGGCTCATCACCCTTCAAAATACATTTGGGAAGGGTTTAGAGAAGATAGTCGCAGTCAAGCTGCAAGAGATTTTGGAAAGGGTGAAGCTTCTTCAAGAGGCCTGGGGAGCTACAAGACAGGAAAAGATACCTGGTCAAATGCAGCCACGTTTACTTTTGACGTTTGTGAGGGGTTCCAGAGTAGACAGGAAACGATGGCGGCAGCGCTTGATCTCGAGGATGCGTACAATATAGTTCGCTATGATAATTTGATGACCTCACTGATGGAGAGCAAACAGCCCAGGAGCTACAGGCGATAGTAGACAAAGTGTTTGATTGGTGCACTGAAATGAGTGCTGCCATCCACCCGGAAAAGGTGGCTGTTTTGTGGTGCTCTCTGGACAACAGGATTGTGAGAGCTGATGTCCCAAGCCTCACGATAGATGGTAGAAGCGTCAACAGAGAGAAAAAACTGAAGTATCTGGGAATCACATTTGACAGGAGTCTGTCCTTCAAGGACCACGTGGAGACAGTTGTGACAAGATATCAAAAGGAACTCAATGCACTTAAAACTATGGCTGCAATGGACACAGAGCAGAGAATGCTTTTCACACTATACCAGCACTTGATCCTCTCAGTGATTGATTATGGACTAGGACTGATCACTGTCTCAAAGAGTCAGCTGGTGAAATGAAATAAGAGCGCATACAGAACGAGGCTATGTGGGTCATTCTGGGATGCACCAGAGACACTCCAGTAGTGTATGCATTACATCCTTGGTCTGCCAACTGTTGCTGGTAGGCACAAGGTGATGCAGGCGAAGGCATACCTCAGAGTAGCTGCAGACACAGATCACCCGCCGCATGAGGCGCTGAACGCATTTTAGAGTCAACGATTGATAAGAGGGAAATCATGGATGGCTCAGGCGGAGGATACGATCAGACAGGTGTGCATCTTGGAGAACATTAGGCAGGAGAGGAGTGGGTCAGAGTGCCAGCGGATCAGTCAGACTTGTGCAGAGTTATAATCACATTGAGCCGGGAGTGCAGGGACTGGCCAGCAGAAACCACGGAAGTGGAAATCCAGCAACTAATTCTGGATAATGCTCGCCCGGGTGATGTAATCATCTACACAGATGGTTCGGTGTTGAGAGGCAGGAGAAGTGCCTGTGGATTCTTAGGAAAGGCTAATGGTCGACGTATGGTGCCGGAGAGCCTGGCAACATCTAGCTTAAGAATGGAGGTGGAGGTGGTCAGTGCAGCTTTCCGCTGGATGGAGAACACGATACATACACAAACCGTAACTGACTGATTGTAACTGACTCAGAAAGCATGCTGAGGAGGGTGAGGACAGGCAGGCTTCGTGCAGAGTGGCTTGCTTCGTTTCGGAGGTCACCGATGGCAAGTATCGCCTGGATCTTTTCTCCGGGGCATGCTGGTGTGCTGGGGAATGAACAGGCAGAATATTGGCTGGCTCGGCAAAACGTGGTGGAGTATTGATGCATAACAAGGCAGACGTGGTGCGGCCTTGTGGGGGCACGTGTACACCTCGGAGGATCAAATGGATCACCATAGTCTAGCAAGAATGAGGCAGCGAGGAGTGACGAGGGGATCTGGCCGACGCTCGATGCTCAGAGGAAAATTGAGACGGACATATAATCCGATTGCTACTGGTGTCAGGTTCTTACATTTAACAATACCTAAGGATCGTGTTTCCTAACACATGTGAGGCAAACACCGTCACAGAATGACTTGACGGGACACACTGCAACACTAAGTCAAACACTTTATTTACACTTCTCGCGCAACACAATCAGATCAAGCATCTCGCCATTACAATGTCGATGCCGCAATACAATTACTCAATAAATCAATACAATGGATACACTCACAGACCTATACCACAGCCGCACAGTCTCCTATCCTCACACAAGGTTTTACTATCAAATCGCATTCAGACGCATCAGTCAAACGAGCTTCTCTCAGACCCGTCCGTACTGTTCGACAATCCCAAGCCGTCTGGCGTTTCTCGCTGTGAGTTCTTGCCAGGCGGGATTGTGTCCCTGCGTGGACTTCATGCGTCACGCATGTACTGGCTTGACCGTTGTCCGGTTAGTTCCGTTCAAAGGCGAACCTGTGAAAGGTGGATTGTAATCGTCTGGCGCCGTTGACGACGCCGCGGCACAACTACAGGGGAGATTATGACACTCTACCCGCCTTCCCTTCCATGAAAGGTGAAACCTTTCATGTGAGCTCTCTGTAAATTTGGGTTAATATATATACCCTGTCAGAATCTACCCATTAGTTGTTATCTGACTTGACTTAGGTTTCATTGAAATATGCAGGCAATCCAAGTTATATCCACCCACTCTCACATGATGTCAAGAAGTAACACCTCCCAAGTACAATCCTCTCGATGGATTATCACGGCAGTTGTAATATGACACAATCAGTCCGGTACTATCAGCGACACACGCAACTACCTCGGAACCAATAAACAAAAATTTCAAAAACGTCAGGTTAGACTGCGAGCCGTCTCGATATGAGGCGACTCCAACATTTGAGTCCCACCCAGACTTGGTAGGAACATCTCATGTTGGTCTACAACTTCGGCAATTCATTCCATGCCTAGCTGACGTCATCTTTGAGTGTTGACAATCTGGCAACATGAAGATGATTTTTATCTCTTACACTTTACTACCTATTAAAATTGTTTCCCTTTGGTGTAATCTGTGAAACAATTCAAAATTCATGGGAGATAATTTCAACATACTTTCAAAACAATAAATTACATTTGTTAATTTATTTCTAAGCGTCATAAATTGATGCTTCTTTACAATAGTGAACTAGATGTCGCTATTGTGAACAAGTTAATCAAGTTATGATTCTCAGATCACATTAATAGAAAAATCCTCACATACAATTCGTATATGGTAAATTTGCGTTCACAAAGTGTATTGCATTCGTCACTTCTTTGTGAGCATTGATTTGTCGTCTGCTAACTTTTTGATTAAATTTCTAAATAACGGAAGTACACAAACAGCTAATGTGTTCGGATGTTCTTAACACAGTGTTGTTCCGCATGGATGTTGTAACAATGATCGGAATACACAGTTCTTAGAAATTAGAAACAGCTGGTGAATTCACTATTTCCTTGGAAAATATGGATTAAAGAGTTCTGTAGAAATTTAAATGTCACAGTTTCTTTCACACGGATTAAAATACGTCGGAACATCTCCGGTTAGCAGGTACCACGGCTAAATCAGATCGTTAAAATGAAGTAAGTTGTGAACTCCTGTAGCAGTGTTCGGTATTGTTTGTAATATTTACAATAAATAATGTTTCCTTTCTAACACGTTCTAGACATGAATACATCATACTTATCACACTAATTTTAAAATATTAACTATATTTACACTGGGACCTTGTCCCTATCACATTTCTCATAGCTTATCTGAAACACTTTCATTTTTGGCTGTGTGGTTTAAGTGCTCTGACACACTGCACTCAGACGTAGTAAGGCTACTGGGTGTCGTCAGGACATCGGGATAGAAGATCAGCAATCGTATTCTGTGTGTCTGGAATATGTCTGACCTCAAAACTGTAATCTTGGAGCAGTAGTGACCAACGTGCAATCATGTGGTTGGTAGGAGCTTCCGATGTGATGATTGTTAACGGACTATTGTCGGTTTCAAATATAAAGTGCCTCCCAAGGAGGAATCTGGATAATTTTGTAATTGCAAACAGAAGAGCCAGGGTCTAAATTTGAGGGGTGGACCAATTTCGTTCCCTCTGTTTTAGTTTGCGGCTTAGGTAGTACACAGGATGGAGAATATGGTCATATTCCTGTAGTAATACTGCCCCAACCACCACGGAGCTCGCGTCTGTTCTTAATCTGACAATAATATCCAAATTTGGCAACTTAAGAATGGGATTATTAGAGAAATAAGACAATACTTTTGAAAATGCAGGTCTTAGGCATTCGCTGTTCACAATTTTGTTTGGTTGGTCTTTTGTTAAAAAGTTAGTAAAACACTCGGTCAACTCCGCAAAATTTGGTATAAACTGTCTGTAGTAATTCAACAGACCTAAGACACTTCGGACTTCTTTCTTTGTCATCGGAAGCGACAATTTTAGAATTTTTGACACGATGTTATCGTCAGTCGTGACAAAGCCGTTACAGATTGTATAGCCCAAAAAGGAGATTTCTTGGTAGGTTATGTCAACTTTAGATGGTTTAACTGTCAGTCCGTGCTATCTGATACGGGCAAATGTCTGCTGTAATGTCGTTATATGATCTGTCATTGTCTTTGTGTGTACACAAATGTCGTCCATGTAAGAGATAATATTAGATATGTCTGTCAAAAGAAGTCTTGTCATACGAACGAATGTTGCGGGGGTATTTACAAACCCGAATGGCAGTTTGCATCATTCGTACAGTCCCCAGGGTGTGGCAAATGTTGTCAGGTGTCTTCTCTGTTCATCTACCGGTATTTGCCAATACCCTTTTGTCATGTCCAGTTTCGTAAAGCATCTAGAGTCTATCAGTTAAGTCAGTATGTCTTCACAGTTGGTCATTGGTTCTAAATCCAACTGTGTGATTGTGTTCAGTTTCCTGTAGTCAACACAGAGTCTTATTGTGTTGTCCTTCTTTCTCACAATCACTATCGGTGAACAAAAATGTGACTGTGATCATCTGATGATGTGCGTCTGTTCTAAGTCTATAATTTCTTGGTGTAGTTTTTCTTTGTAATGTATGGGAATGGAGTATGGTTTGCATTTTATTGGTGTTTCGATGTCAAAGTAATGTGATGATGCACTAAGTCTGTTTGTCCTGGGTGGTTAGAGAAGATGGTGCTGTAGTCTTGTATCAGTTGTCTGCAACTGTCAGTCTCTGTTTGCGTCAGGTGAGGGTTTATTTTAATGTCCTGTAAGTTGTTTGTCGTGTCAAGTGGTGGGGTCGGTATTTCATCGGTCTCATCGTCGTCTTCATGGTCAACTATCGTTGTGCTGGCTGCTGTCTCGTCTTGATCTTCGTCTCTGTTGTAGTGTGGTTTTCGCATGTTGATGTGGATTATTTTATGTTTGTCTTTGACTGCAATCTCATAGTAAACAGTCGAGATCTGTCTTAGTACTTTGAATGGTCCTTGCCATGAGTCTGTCAGTAGATGTCGATCGCTAGGTAGAAGAAGTAGCACGTCTTGTCTAGGTGTCAGTGTTATTGTCCTATTTCCTCTGTTTGCGTACTGTCTGTAAATAGCACCAGATAGCACCTTTCACGCAATGATGTTACATGTTCATATGATGATATTGGTTTATGTACAGTTACAGTTTCAGTTAACATGGAATGGTACATATACAATGGGCCGCGTGGTTTGGCACCATATACAAGTTCAAATGGTGAGAAACCTGTGCTGGAATGAGGTACTTCGCGATATGCAAATAATATGGCAGGCAGATAAGTATCCCAGGCTTCAGGATGTTCCTCGGTAACCTTAGATAACATATGTTTGAGATCGCCATTCATTTTTTCAATAATTCCCGTGGAGAGTGGGTGGTATGGGCTGTTGAAACACTGCTTTACCCCTAACATTCTAGTAAAAGCTTGAGTGGCTGTAGCTATGAACTGACTTCCTCTATCTGAGAGGATGGTATCAGGAAACCCTACTCTAGAAAATATGTGGAAGAAATCTTCCATTGCATATTTGGCAGTTATGTTCTTAAGTGGAATAGCTTCAGGCCAGCGGCTACAGTGATCAATTATCGTTATTATGAGAACTTATTTCCTCTTGATGTTACATGGTTTAGAGGACCTACAATGTAGACAGAGATCTTTTCGAAGGGTCTACTAGCTAAATCTGTAACCTATAATTCAGCTAGTGAGTGTTTACCATTTTTAACCAGTTTTTGGCAGATGTCACAAGTTCTGCAATATTGCTTGGCATCACTACAGAATTATAGCCAGTAAAACTGGGTCAGCAATCTAGATCTAGTTTTCGAATAAGCCATATGCCCTGCAAAGGGTATATGGTGTGCCAGATGTAAAGCTTGTTTGAGGTGTTCGATTTGCAACACCGTGTGCTCTGTGGTGCTGTTACCTTTGGTGTAGTACCTTGTAAGGATGCCATCTTTTAGAGCAAGATGCCATCTGGCATTCTTTGTTGATCTTGGCTTTTGGCCTATAAGATTGAAATACTTATGCAATGATGAATAGCCTTTTGGGCTGTTATAAAATTTTTCCTCATGGTTTTCGGAGGTAATATCACTGGGCTTAGCATTTCTAGTGCCTCAGTTTGATTGATTTGCTCTTACATTTTTGCAGCAGATCTAGATACTGCATTAGCATTTTCAATAACATGACATGGTGATGAAACATTTAAATCGATGGATTCATGTGATGACATTACTGCATTAGCAAACATACATTCACTCGATGACAACACATTCTCAACAATACATTAAGTTGGAGATGATATTGCATTATCATCAATACATTTGGCAGCAGATGTTATACAGGCATGAGGCATATCATTTACCTCAGGAAGGTTACCAACAATTATGTCGCAACATGGATTGGATAATGCTGCACATTTAACCTTTCCTGTGAGGAATGGGGTGTCAATATATGCCCATGCAAGTGGGTATTTCTCGATATTACCTGAGAAAGTTCTGCATGTCACATGTTTGCCTGTATAATCTGTAGGCAATATGAAGTCTCTATTTAAACCTATAAGAGTGCTTCCGCTACCTCGTAAAACTGTAGCAGTCTTGCCATTTACATATCCTTGGTGGATGTTAATCTTGCCTTTGGAGTCTATCACCAAATTTCCATTGGCACCTTGCCGTCTTGACAGACGATAGTTTGTGCTTTAAAAAGGCATAATAACTTTTAACTATGGCGGTAGCGAGTGTGACTGATAAGGCCAATTTGCGCTGTAAATGTCCGTTCACAGTGGGTGCATGTGAACACGTGGTGGTCATTTCCACCATCATGCACCATCTTACGTCTCAAACGCTTGGTGTGTGACTTTTCTGCAATAATTTTCTCCTTTGACTTTATTCCATTTCTGATATTTGCCCTCCATGCAACACGTTCAGCGGCGACTTGCTCCCAATGTGCATTATCAATGCCTGTATCAATCATGTCCCGCTTACACACATCTTTGTATCGTAGTAGAGGCCGACCCTGAGATCTCTTACCCATCTGTAATTCACCAAAAAAGATATCCTTTGGTATTCTACCATCATCCATCCTCCTAAGATGTCCTATCCATCTAAGTCTACGAAGACTGAGCATGGAATAAACTATCAATCATGTCCCGCTTACACACATCTTTGTATCGTAGTAGAGGCCGACCCTGAGATCTCTTACCGATAAGAGTGCTTCCGCTACCTCGTAAAACTGTAGCAGTCTTGCCATTTACATATCCTTGGTGGATGTTAATCTTGCCTTTGGAGTCTATCACCAAATTAGCTTCTTCATTAGCAATAGGTATTGAGTGGCCGCATGTTAATAGGCCATCTTCATGGAAACGATCACAGATGGTACACTTTTCAAGATGAAATACATAAATGGCCTGTGCTGAGTTTACAACTTGTTCCTCATCTGAGGAAGAGCTATCAAACAAGGCTGCGTTAGCCTTCCTGGTCATCTGTTTACCTTTACAAGAATGGTGCCAGTGGCCATACGCTTTGCAAAGGAAGCATTTGGTTAGCCGTTTATAGCTCTTTCGCTCCTTGTCTTGTTCATCTATATAGTGTTGCAAGTATGTGAGGTACCCTGGGTTTTTGTCACACATATCAGTTTGGTTGTGTGGCAGTTGGCAATATCTACATTGGTAGTATTTCTCAGCAGATTGTTTAAATGGTTTTTGCCTATTGTTGGGATCTGATCTTGATTTGTCATAGGTAGCGGCTGCTACAAAATTTATGTCAGTCAACCCACTACAAAAACATTGTTTGTTGGATGTAAAATAAGCCGAACCTCGTTTCTCTATCTGTTGCACACTTTCGCACTCACACTATTGCAGAAACTTAGAAAATGGTGGTGGTAGAGATGAGATGATTTTATCTCTAAGAATAAGATTTTTCAGTTTATCAAAGTTGTTGTTTACTTTGGCTGCTGACAGCCATTTACTAAAAATATCCTGCACTACAGAAATTTAGTCAGAGAACGTTTGTGTAGGTTTTTGAGCTACTTTATTGAATTGTTCTCTGTAGCCTGCTTCATCTAACAGGAAATGTGACATAATTTTGGACTTAATGTACTGATAATCTTTTCTAAGATCTTTGGGAATGGTCTCTATCACTTTCAGAGGTTCCCCTGACAGACTTCTCATATATATGATGTTCCATTCAGTCTCTGGGATCTGATAATGTTCGATTATCGTTTCAAAGTTCTGGGCGAAGGCTGCTATGCAGTCACCCGTGGTGAAAATTTTCACGATCCCTTGGTACGTTTTGTGCTGATTCTCTTTTTCAAGTCTTTCTGACTTTCTAGAATCTTTGTCTGCAGCTGTATAAGCTTCCAGCTGTTTAATTTTTAGCTGCATTTCGAGTTCTTCTTTCTCTGGGCTAAGATCTCAGCTGTTCTTATCTCAGCATCTAATTCTGCTTTTTTCAGCTCTCTTTCAGCTGCTCTGTCTTCGCGTTCTCTAGCTTTCTCCTGTACTAGGAGGTGCTCTGAATACTTTGCCTCACTCCATTTTGTCAACTCATCACCAGTTAAATTTAATTTCTAACCAGCTTCGATGAAATCATTTAAAGTAGACATGCTGGAATATTTCAATGACAGTGAATGTGAAAACAAATTTTAGTTATAAGATGTTAGTAAATGTAACAATTTGTACAGTATTTCTTAACTACAGCGCGTGCCTAAACTTGCCTACAAAAGTATATGAAAAAGATAATACTTAAGTGCTCTGGAGAACCGGAGAATGGTGGAAAACTGGACCAGAGACTGTAAGGTCGTTACTGCCCGGAACAATGACCTTTATTGCTAACAGTTTCGGATGACACACAAAAACCTGTTGCTTTTGGAAGAAGAAAATATTAGGACATGTTTGTTTATGAGATGTATGCGTGTCAACTAAGTTTTGTAGGTTTGTGTGCTGTCAAGTATAATTGTTAGTCGTAATGTCGTTCGTTCAACACATTCAACAACTTACTTTCTTTCCAGAACTTTCTTTCCAGAACTTTCCGCTTACACACGCTACTTATGCTACTCGACTAATCTAACGAAGACAAGATAACCATGTTATCTATGGTTCAATCAAAGCCTGTCGTAGCACTTACATTCACATATATCGTTCAACTGTACTACGGACTTTTTGTCCGCGTTCACACATCTGGTTCAAATCTACAATGGTCGAGCCACCCACGTTCACACATCTGGTTCAAATCCACAAAGGACGAGCCACCCACGTTCACAATGTCAGGTTCTTACATTTAATATTAACTAAGGCTCGTGTTTCCTAACACATGTGAGACAAACACCGTCATAGAATGACTTGACGGGACACACTGCAACACTAAGTCAAACACTATATTTACACTTCTCGCGCAACACAATCAGATCAAGCATCTCGCCATTACAATGTCGATGCCGCAATACAATTACACAATAAATCAATCCAATGGATACACTCACAGAACTATACCACAGCCGCACAGTCTCCTATCCTCACACAAGGTTTACTATCAATTCGCATTCAGACGCATCAGTCATACGAGCTTCTCTCAGACCGGTCCGTACTGTCCGACAATCCCAAGCCGTCTGGCGTTTCTCGCTGTGAGTTCTTGCCAGGCGGGATTGTGTCCCTGCGTGGACTTCATGCGTCACGTATGTACTGGCTTGACCGTTGTCCGGTTAGTCCCGCTCACAAGCGAACCTGTGGACAGGTGGATTGTATTCGCCTGGCGCCGTTGACGACGCCGCGGCACAACTACAGGGGAGATTATGACAACTGGAACTATTGGTGTTGGAACACTTCGCTGGCTGCTGAGGATGGGGACGGAGCGCTTATGGGAATGCCCCGAATGCTGTGATGTTGGTTCCTAAATCAATCAATCAATCAATCATTCAATCAATACCCCCGTGCACTCAGACCACACATGTGATGGTCCATGCACTTCACATACCCCGTGCACCCAGGCCACACATGTGATGGTCCCAGCACTTCACATACCTCCGTGCACTCAGGCCACACATGTGATGGGACCAGCACTTCACATACCTCCGCGCACTCAGGCCATACACGTGATGGTCCCAGCACTTCACATACCTCCGTGCACTCAAGCCACACATGTGATGGTCCCAGCACTTCACATACCTCCGTGCACTCAGGCCACACATGTGATGGTCCCAGCACTTTCACATACCTCCGTGCACTCAGGCCACACATGTGATGGTCCCAGTACTTCACATACCCACAGCAGCTTCCTGCAATGTAACTCTATTTTTGTATGGACAAATATCATCACGTGACAGAATATAATAATGAAGTTGACACACGTGAGCTCAGGGAGGGATACATTCTGTTCGACATCTGGAAATGTGGAGAAGTGTGCTCACCCATGCCCGATGGCCAGACATTTAATGCTGATGATAATATCTAGCCATGGTGCTCAACAGTGTAGTTTTTTTTAACTAGCGATCGCAATGGAGAGAGAATTCTTGGTGATCGTTTACAGAACTGAAATATTCAAGAACTGTTATAGATTTAGTGGATGACAGAAGATGACCTTGCAGACAGTATAAGACAATACACAATAAAACATTCAAATGTTGGCGAGAACGTTAATGCAGACAGCGGGATGTTCACAGCTCCAGTTGATGGATTCTGTGTGGCATCTATTTCATTATGTCTCTACAAGAAGGTGGAACGGAATGTGGGTGTCAAACACAAGCAATGTCTGTATCAAACTTCCAGTAGCCAAGTGTGTGAGAGTTCAGCTTTGATGAAATACACAACCGCTGGCGGCGTGGCTGTTGTTGTCACGCATACTTGTAATGTGTTGTATTCATGTGTGATCTACATAGAGAAAAATATTTATAAGAGAATTGTTCTCTTTTCCTGCTTTCTGTTGGGATACGTTATACGTCATATCGAACACACACACACACACACACACACACACACACACACACACACACACACACACACACACACACTCACACACATACACACACACACACACGAAATATAGACACGCGGTGAAGATAGAGACAGAGGTCAATAATATGGCGGCCATGGAAGGGAGCTGTAGGAGACAGTAAAATATCAGACGGCCTGGTATGGGTAGTTTTAAGGCCTATGCTCCAATGAAGGATAAAGGACAGAAGATAAAGTTGTCTCAACATACTCTCTTATATAACTTGAACATAAGGTAACAACGGGATAGATGAATCGATAAAAAAGTAAAATGAGGTAGAGTGGAATGCTTCTTGGCAGCCTTTCATCATAGCATGGAATGCAGTTACCTCAGTCATTGATACATTCTCTTGGACATCATGAAATGTGCAGAATTATTTTCAACAATGCATTATGGCAATATATTTGATGGTTATGCTGATGCTGGTAGTTAGCATTAGTATAGTTATGCATTGTAGTTTTGATGTTTAACAAGAGATTGAAATTGAGATAACGCTTGCATTCTGTTTCAGAAGTGAAATCTCCAGGAATCAGATGTGGATTTACCGCTTCTGCGTGGTTTACAAAAGAAGATGCTGACAACACTATAATAAGACACTACACCAGACCGATGTGCGATGTTGGCGGGAACTTTAATGCAGACAGCGGGATATTCACAGCTCCAGTTGATGGACTCTATGTGGCAGCTATTTCATTGTGGCTTTCGGAGAACGAATTTCTGAGTGTTAATGTCAAATACCAGCAAAAGGAGGCTCAACGGATTGGTATTACCGTGTGTCAGAGTTCAGCTATGACAACACAAACACACGCTTGTAGTGTGGGTGTTGTTGATATGAAAGCTGGTGAAGTGTTGTGTTCACGTGTGCACACCATTAAGAAGAATAATTCTAACAAAGGGATTCAATTTTCGTGTTTTCTATTGGGGTGACTTCTATGACATGGGAGCCGCGTTAACCTAGTGGCTAGACACTCGCATGTCTCCCTAGAGGACAGGGGTTCGAGATGTAGGAGGGTGGATTCTAATTATTAAAATGGACCTGGGCTCACAGGTCGACCTAGCCCATAATGGCTACAGGAAATATCTTGGGAAGTAAAGGCGGCCGGCGTGACACTGACCATATCAGCCCCGAGTGTCGTCTGGTCTATACAAACATGTGTCTGGTCTATAAAAACATATGTTTGGTCTATACAAACATGTGTCTTGTCTATATAAACATGTGTCTGGTCTATACACACACAACATATGTCTGGTCTATACAAACATGAGTCTGGTCTATACAAACATATGTTTGGTCTGCACAAACATGTGTTTGGTCTATACAAACATGTGTCTAGTCTATACAAACATGTGTCTGGTCTATACAAACATGTGTCTTGTCTATATAAACATGTGTCTGGATCTATACAAACATGTGTCTGGTCTATACAAACATGTGTCTGGTCTATAAAAACATGTGTCTTGTCCATACAAACATGTGTCTGGTCTATACAAACATGTGTCTGGTCTATACAAACAGGTGTGCCTTTTGTCATGTAAAAGGTACCTTATTTATATAGGATAGTAAAGTGAGCCAGTAAAGGACCTTGTTTATATGGCATAGTAGAGTGAGCCAGTAAAGGAACTTGTTTATGTGGCATAGTAAAGTGAGCCGATAAAGGAATTTGTTTATATGGCATAGTAAAGTGAGCCAGTAAACTACCTTGTAGTAGTAAAGTATGTTGCAAATTACCTCTTTTTGTGGCTTCGAACCCGCATGGGTCCATGGGTTCCTGTAGATTCCTAGTGACTATCGATATTGGTTCTGAGGAGCGAACGCATGTAACGACTACTAATACTTCTACTATTGTAAGTGCTTCCGAACACTATCATCATACGGGTTACAAATGAAAACTTTAATAAGTAAAGATGGGTGGTATTATTGGTTGTACAGGTCTTAGTCAGATATGACTGAGCTACCGTATGTTGTTGTTGTTGTTTGTCCATCAAGAATGATGATGACCATTCATTTCATCCAGTGGGGTTGAAGGTGTGGAGCCGTGGGTTCTAAGATGGCTGATAAGGCCTATTTTGGCTCGAAATGTTCTTTGACAAGGTGGGCAAAGAATGCTTGACGTCTCTGGAGGAGGATTTCCTGCAGTGGTTTTTCTGTCCTGCCTTTTCTTCACAGCTCTTGCAGTCCTGGTTGCCTCACATATGACTGCACCTTTGCGCAATGATGCACGCCACGAATTTCGGTCTCTGGCTGCAGCCTCCCAGGTGTCATGATGAATTCCAAAAGCATTCAGTGAAATTTTCAGAGTGTCTTTAAAACGTTTCCTCTGGCCACCTTGGGAGCGTTTACCACAACGCAGTTCGCTGTAAAAAATTCGTTTAGGGAGCCTGTGATCTGGCATGCGAGTCAAGTGACCAGCCCAGCGAATCTGATTCTTCATCAGTAGAGTGTGGATACTGGGCATGGATGCTCTTTCTAGGACTTCAGTGTCTGGAATCTTGTCTTGCCATTTAATCTTCAGTAGCTTCCTTAGGCAGACTGTGTGGAAGTGGTTTAATTTCCTAGCGTGTCGCTGATAAACAGTCCAGGTTTCACAAGCATATAGCAGTGTGGATAATACAACTGCTTTGTAGACTTTTAGCTTTGTTTGCAGGCTTATTCCAGTTCTGTCCCATACATTCTTGTACAGTCTGCCAAAGGCTGCACTGGCCTTGGAGATTCTTGCATTCACTTCGTCATCGATTGTGGCAGCTTGTGACACGGTGCTGCCAAGATAGGTGAATTTGTCCACAACACTTAGTCTATGATCATTCACTTTGATATTCGGCACAGTGTGATTATTCCCTGGAGCTGGCTGGTACATAACTACAGTCTTCTCCAAGTTGATATTGAGCCCAAAGTTGGCACAGGCATGTGAGAAAGCTGAAACATTATGTTGCATGTCCGCCTCTGAGTTGGCGTATAGAGCGCAATCATCAGCAAACAGGAGCTCTCTGACGGTGCCGCTGTTAATTTTGGTTTTAGCTTTCAGCCTTCTGAGATTGAATAACTTTCCATCCATACGGTAGTTGATGTCTATTCCAATGTCGTCGTTCTCGAAGGCATTCATCAACATGGCTGAAAACATGAGGCTGAACAGTGTTGGTGCCAGGACACATCCTTGCTTCACTCCATTGGTGACAGGAAAGGGTTCAGACAGTTCACCATTTTCCTGTACTCTTGCCTGCATGCCGTCATGAAATAGCCGCACTATTTGGACAAACTTTCGTGGACAGCCATATTTTGCCATAATCTTCCACAGTCCTTCTCTGCTGACTGTATCAAAAGCCTTGGTAAGGTCAATGAAAGTGGAGAACATTTCGCAGTTCTGTTCCTGACATTTCTCTTGCAGCTGCCTTGCAGCGAAAATCATGTCAACAGTTCCACGTTCTTTTCTGAAGCCACATTGACTCTCAGGAAGAAGACCTTGATCGAGATGGGCTGTGAGGCGATTGAGAAGAATTCTGGCGAGTATCTTCCCTGCAATTGAAAGCAAGGAGATGCCTCGGTGGTTGTCACAGGATTGGCGGTTTCCTTTACGTTTGTAAAGGTGGACTATTGACGCGTCCTTAAAATCTTGTGGCATGGTCTCGTTCATCCATATGTTTGTGAAGACTTGGTGAAGCTGCTCTGTTAGGACCGGCCCACCTGCCTTGTATATCTCTGCTGGGATGGAGTCAGGACCAGGTGCCTTGCCGCTGGAGAGTTGCTGGATGGCTTTGTTTATTTCCACTATGGTTGGCAGGTCATCAAGTGTCTCATTGGTGGGAACTTGAGGAAGGCAGTTGATGGTTTCATCATCGAAGAAGGAAGTTGCATTTAAGATTTTGCTGAAATGCTCTGCCCAGCGTTGGAGGATTTCTTTCTTATCGGTGACCAATGTTCCCCCATCTGCACTGAGGAGGGGAACTATGCCTGGTGATGAAGGACCATAGACCGCTTTCAGTGAGTCGTAGAAGTTTTTCATATCATGTCTGTCAGCAAAGCCCTGAATTTCATCAGCTTTGCTGCTCAGCCAGGAGTCCCGCATGTGCCGAAGTTTCTGCTGCACTACTCTCTGAATGTTCTTGAAAGCATCTTTTTTTGATGTTGACTTTGGGTCATTCAAATGTGCCTTGAGGAGAAGATGTTTCTCGGCCAGCAATTGGTTGATGTCTTCGGAATTTTCATCAAACCAGTCTTTATGCTTTCGGGAGGGCTGGACCCAGGATTTCCCTAGCAGTGTTGTAAATTGTGTCCTTTAGGGCTCTCCATTCTGTTTCTGTATCCTGTTTAGCTTCAGCATTGGGCTTGAGGCGGTCTTCCAGCATATTTTCAAACGACTGCTGCATTTTCTTGCTGTTTAGGCGGGTGACATTTAGCTTTGTTTGCATTTTCGCCCCTTGAGGACGCCGTGGTGGCCTGATGTGGATGTTCATTTTCGAGACAATGAGACGATGGTCTGTCCAACATTCGGCACCACACATGGATTTTGTCACTCGAACGTCTTGTCTGTCACTCCTCCTGACGATGACATAGTCAATGAGGTGCCAGTGTTTCGAGCGAGGGTGCATCCACGATGTCCTATTTCTCATGGGGAGACGGAAAATTGTGTTCGTAATCAGGAGATCATGTTCGGCACATGTCTGAAGGAGGCGGAGTCCATTGCTGTTACAATTTCCGACTCCATGCTTTCCAATAATGCCACTCCAAGAGGTGGTGTCCGTGCCTACTCTGGCATTGAAATCCCCAAGGAGTATAAGTTTGTCTCCTTTGGGAACAGATGTTAATACATTGTGCAGGTCCTCATAGAACTTGTTCTTGACATCATCTTCGTTGGTCATAGTTGGTGCGTAGACACTCACAATGGTTGCGTGCTTCCTTCCATTCAGCAGAGGCAACTTCATGGTCATGAGCCTGTCGTTTATAGCCTTTGGAAATCCAGCTAATTTGCCGACCAGGGCCGACTTAATGGCAAATCCCACACCGGATTGGCGTCTTTCCTCGCTTTTCCTTCCACTCCAGAAAAATGTGTAGCCGGCACCAATTTCACAGATTTGGCCTTCTTCTGCAAGTCGTGTCTCGCTCAAGGCTGCAATGTCGATGTTGTACCTGCCCAGCTCTCTCCCAATCAGTGCTGTTCGTCTCTCTGGACCCGACGCGCCGTCTCTGTCAAGTAGGGTGCGTACATTCCAAGTTCCAATTGTTAAGGGAATATGGTTTACTCTTTTAGCTTTGCTTGTTTTATCTTTCTTTGTATGTCGACCGCAGTTAGGGTACCCACCAACCGCGGCTAGCTGGTTAGGTAGTGATGAAGCAGACAATGTTTAGGGCACCTTTTCTAGCCCCTTCCTCATGCTATGGAGGTGAGCAGTGTGTTCCTATAGAGGGCTGCTCAGTCGCACAGGGGGCTGCCGAATCCCACTGCTGCTCCGGTCAGTAGAAGACGACCATATGGCCTGAGCCGCCTGTGTGCAGGTCTGCGACTACGGCTGCCAGCGTACCCACGCCTGCCGCTTTGCCGCTCGCCCATCGCCACAGGGCTTGAAGGTGATATGTGACGTTGGATGAAGAATGACTTGCGCGATGACTTGGATTAAAGTGAGGAAGAGTTGCGCAATTCGTCGACCTCACTCTCTCGCCTGAGTCCATCTGAGTCCAGTGGCAAGACACGTCGAGACGATTGGAGACGAATACAGGTGGAGTGGATGACCAGGGCGCTCTACGTGCCTTGCCGTGCTCATTACGTTCCACAACGCTTTGCAGGTAAACGCCGTCTTGCCCGTTGAATCAGGAATGATTTCTTCTGCGCAGTCTGCCGAATCCTGTCTTCACATGCTGGGTAGGCATACCCTAGTTTACCTCTTGGTTTGACACCAAATCGGATACCCATGCCTGGTTTAGCCAGCCTCTCACAGCTGTTGCCCGGGGGGTGGCCGCTGTCGCATGCTGACAGCTACTAGGAGCCACAGGCACAAGCTGGGTGTCAGACTTGGACCAGTGGGGGATGGGTCCTGAAAGGACATGAGAGCCATCCTTACCAAAGGTGCTACCAATGCCTGACACCCCGTAGCTCCTTACCCCCCCCCCCCCCGTACCCTACCGTATAACAGTAGACGGTACTACCTGTTTTCTGTTAGCGCCGAATGGTGGGTGGCACTTACCAAACCCGACACCCCACATTGTGCCAACATGCTTCGGGCGGAAGAGCACAATTGGGAGGGTACAAGCCTTACCCTGGTGCGAGGAAAAGCAAGCTAAAGACAAAATGTCATGGCAAGGCAGACCAGGCCCTAAGCCTTGGTTGGCAGCTGGTCTAGGATCGAAGCTCCAACAGGCGGACAGTTAGAGTGTTGCTTTGCTGATCCGGCAGCTTCTGCAGCTTGTCTTGTTCCAGATGTAGGGGTGTTACCTTTCCTCTGGAGTGAACTAGGCAAGCCGAGAGAAGGATCATGCTGCATGGGCAACACATGATCTCTATATTTTAGCCCAGGCTTTGCATTTTCCACTGACTTTACCAATATTGACGATGTGAGAAAAACGGCTGTGATTGATGCCGAACTCAATCGTCTTAACATTGATATTGCTGGCCTGCAGGAGCCTCGCCTCGCTGAGGAAGGGGCACTCAGGGAAAACAATTACACCTTTTTTGGAAGGGTAGAGGGCAGGCAGAAAAAAGGCTACATGGCGTGGGCTTTGTAGTGAAGAATTCGCTACTGGGAATGATTGAAATTCCAGCAGGAGGAAATGAAAGACTATTATCCCTGCGCTTGGCAACCTCTTGTGGGTTTGCCACCATTATTGCTGCATATGCACCGACACTCGATTCCTCAGAAGATGTGAAGGATTCGTTCTATGAGGAGTTAGACTCCGTGATCAAGGCAGTTACAAAATCTGACTACATTTATATACTCGGTGATTTCAATGCTCGTGGTGGGCAAGGACTCGAGTTCATGGACAGTGTGCCTTGGAAAATACATCGGTCGCATGAATTAAAATGGGCAAAGGCTGCTGAAGCATTGCACCAGTAATGACCTATGTATTACAAACTCCATTTTTAAAACAAAAGAGATGCATAAGGTCACATGGAAACATCCAAGATCCGGCCATTGGCACCAGCTGGACTTCATCATCACACGGAGACATCTGAACCATATATCATTGACTCGAAGTTACCACAGTGCTGACTGTGATACGAATCATTCTTTGGTTGTTGCAAGGGTTAGACTGAGACCAAAGAGAATCTACACAGCTAAACACAAATCTAGCCCCAGGATTAATATTATCAGCACTCACGATCCTGAAAAGTGATATCAGTTTCAACAGCAACTTGAAGACGCTTTCACTGATACACCAGAAAATTGTACAGTAAATGAAAAGTGGGGTCAAATTAAGGAAACTCTTTATAAAACTACTGTAGGGGTTTACGGCACTGTGGATCACAAGAGGCAGGACTGGTTTGCGGCAAACAGCGAGACTCTGCAGCCCTTGATTGATAAGAAGAAGAAAGCTCTCTTAAGAAACAAAGAAAGACCAACGCGTAACACTCTGAGTGAACTAAGGCAAGCTAGGAAGGATGTGCAAAAGGCTGCCAGGCAGTGTGCAAATGATTATTGGATCAAGTTATGTGAGTCCATTCAAATCGCTGGTGATAAGGGAAACATAAGAAGCATGTATGAAGGAATAAAGAAAGCCTGTGGTACAGTGATCAAAAGAAGTGCACCATTGAAAACCTGACTGGAGAAATCATCACTGACAAGAAACAGCAGATGGACAGATGGGTAGAGCACTATTTGGAGCTTTTCAACATCGTCGTAGCCACACCAAAACCTGGTATAAATGGAATGACATAAACCAAGCATCCCAAATTGACTTTATTCTAATTAGGAAATCAGACAGAAGGCTACTATTAGATTCAAGAGCACTCCCAAATACAGATGTTGATACTGATCACAAGCCAGTCATAATAAAGAAGATTTCACCACACAGGACAATAAGAAACAAAAAGGTAACAACACATGTCATCAATTATAGGAGGCTGCAGGAAAATACGGTTAAAGACGACTTCAATCAAGACATCCAAAACCTACATAAGAACATCCCTGATGACCACTCAAGCGAAGATAAGGAATGGACATGTTTCAAGGCTGCCATGCTCGACACACTGAAAAATAAATGTGGAACAAAGAAAGTAGGGCAGGACAAAAGATTCAGAACAGCCTGGTGGAACAACGAAGTTAAAGATAGCATATTCAAAAAGAAGGTAGCATTCAAAAAGTGGATCACAACTAAATCTGAACAGGACTATATTACTTATAGAATAGCACGACGTAATGCCAAACGAACAATTAGAGCATCTAAAGATGAATCCTGGAGAATATACGGTGAACAGATGGCGACCCTTAGCAAAGACTGCCCAAGAGAATTTTATAAACGTGTCACCACAATTAGAAACAGAGATGCATGTTACAACCCAATCCACCATCATAAACAGCAAAAGAGGTATGCCAATATTTAATCCACAACAAAGACTAGCAAGGTGGGCAGAATACTTTCAAGAACTACTTAACCCCACAGATAACATAGGAAACCTCACTTTTGTGCCTAAACGCAGGGACAGCAAGAACCAAATTTCATACCTGCAGAAGTCAAAGCAGTTATACAGAAAAGTCCTAAAAACAAATCACCAGGTCCAGATGGAATTACCACAGAAGCTATTCAGGCCTGTGGGGAAACAGGAGTTAAATGGCTAACAAGACTTTTTAATATAGCATGGGAAGAAAGAAAAGTCCCAGATGATTGGCAACAGGCAATAATATTACCAATATGGAAAAAGAAAGGCAATATGAGAGAGTGCGAAACATATAGAGGTATATCACTCCTGAGCCGTATAGGGAAAATGTATGCAAAACTTTTGGAACAAAGAGTTAGACCAATAGTTGAACAACAGTTAAGCAAAGCACAATTCGGGTTTCGGAAAGGTAAAAGTTGCACTGATGCATTATTTACACTTAGACAAATTTGTGAAAAAAACTATTGAATATAGTGACCAGCAGAATATTGTGTTTGTAGATCAGGAAAAGGCTTTGATAGAGTAGACAGATACAAATTATGGACCATCCTTGAAGACTATGGGATAGAAGGACAACTGCTAGAAAACATCATAGCCATGTACCACTCGAGCCAAAGTGCAGTAAGAACACAAGAAGGTATATCAGATATGTTCACAGTCAATACAGGAGTGAGGCAGGGATGTGTGCTCTCTCCCCTGCTATTCAATATCTACATGGACAGAATTTCCAAAGAAGCAAGTCTCGACAGACCAGATTCAGAAAATTTAGAACTCTTTACTCCAGATGAAACAACTGACCCACAGGGAATAAATGAACTTCTATTTGCAGATGATCAGTGCCTGTTTTACAGCGACGAGGGCAAGACTACAAAATCATATTACTAATCTGAGTTCAACCTGCAGCAGATACAATATGAGTATAAACACAGCCAAAACCGAAGTAATGCAAGTTAGCAGATCGCCAGGCCCACTAAGTATACAGATAAATAATACACCTCTGAAACAAGTTAAAGAATTCAAATACCTTGGAAGTATGATCACAGAAGATGGCAGATTAGACAGAGAAATTGAAATCAGATGTCAAAAAGCTAGTGCACTTACATATCAACTGTCACCCTTACTGAAACATCCAACCATACCCATGTCCGCAAAACGACAGATAATAAACAGCATATTCACACCAACCCTATACTACCAATCTCAAACCTGGACTTTATCCAAATTACACCTTCGCAAAATCAACACCTGCGAAATGAGATGCCTGAGGAGAGCTGCCAACTTAACAATCCGAGACCGAGTAAGAAATGTTACTATCAGACAGACTGTGGGATCAACACCTTGTGCCACATTTATTGAAAGACAGAAGATCAAGTGGTTTGGCCATGTTGTTAGAATGCAACATCAGCAACTACCATCACTGGCCTTACATCACAGATCATCTGCGACGAGACCACGAGGACGTCCAAGAAGAAAATGGATTGACGACATCAGAGACATTGTACAACCACACGGAATGACACTATCCAGTGCCGCCCACCGGGCGCTGGAACGCAAATTATTCCTCCCCACGACGCTTGACGGCAGAAGTGGAAGATGATGATGATGATGATGACTCAAGTGAGACCAAACTAGCGGATGATGCCCTCAACGCTATAGAGGCTCTACCAACTCTTGACCACCTGGACACACTTCCCACCATAACAGAAGTTAAGTGTGCTATAAATGAACTTGCATCTGGCAAGGCTCCAGGTAAGGATGGGATTCCAATAGAGGTTATAAGGAGTGGGCAAGACACACTCACTCTACAGATCCACCAGCTAATTGAGCTATGCTGGCGAGAAGGACAAGTCCCACAGGATTTCAAAGATTCAAGCATCATAACACTATACAAGAACAAGGGCGATCGGAGCGACTGCAACAACTATAGGGGTATCTCACTTCTGTGTATTGTTGGAAAAGTATTTGCCAGAATTGTTCTGCGCAGACTTCAAGTCCTAGGAGATCAAGTCTACCCCGAATCACAGTGTGGCTTTCGACAGAACCGGTCTACCATTGACATGATATTCTCATTGCGACAGATGCAAGAAAAATGCCGTGAACTGAATCAACCACTGTTTATTGACTTCATCGACCTCACAAAGGCATTTGATTTGGTCAGTCGTGAGTGTCTATTCAAGGCACTAAAGAAGATTGGCTGCCCACCAACTCTTCTGTCCATTGTGGAATCGTTCCACACAGGCATGAAGGGTATAATCAAGTTTGATGGTGCAACTTCTGAAGAATTTGAAATCAAGAGTGGAGTTAAGCAAGGTTGTGTACTAGCTCCCACCCTCTTTGGAATATACTTTTCACTTCTACTGAATTATGCCTTTCGTGATCAGGATGGTGGTATATACATTCACTCACGCTCAGATGGCGGCCTTTACAATGCTCAATGATTGAAGGCCAAGACCAAAATTAGGAGGGTACTGATCAGAGAGTTGCTTTTTGCAGATGATGCTGCAGTTATGACCCACTCTGAGGAAGAATTGCAATATCTAGTATCTGCATTCTCCAATGCTTGTTCTGAATTTGGTTTAACAATTAACAAAAAGAAGACACAGATTATGTCACAAGGTGCACATGGGGTACCATCAATCGTTATTGACGACGCCGAACTAGAGATGGTAGACCATTTTACTTATCTAGGATCAGTGGTAAATAGCAAATTATCCCTAGATCAGTAAATCAACATCCGGATTGGTAAGGCAGCAACAACAATGAACAGGTTAACAAAAAGAGTCTGGGAGAACAGGAAGCTTACTGCAAAAATAAAAGTCCTTGTCTATCAAGCCTGTGTCCTTAGTACTCTTCTTTATGGCAGTGAAACCTGGACAACTTACTCACACCAAGAGAAACATTTAAACAGCTTTCATATGCGGTGTCTGCGAAGAATTCTTGGTATTAAGTGGCAAGACAAAATCACAAATACTGAAGTATTGGAAAGATCAGGTTGTGTGACAGTTTATTCCATGCTCAGTCTTCGTAGACTTAGATGGATAGGACATCTTAGGAGGATGGATGATGGTGTCAGAGTCCTAACTATTAGCTCCGTCTAGCTCACTGGACATGGACAGGCAAATTACAACATCTACGACACATATACTAATAACACATGAATGCAATCGGAAACTGGCAGGAGCTATCTCCTGAACAATCATTTATTACAATATATTACAGGCTGACAACATGGTCGCAGTTCACGCTCAAACAATCGTTCACCACCAACAGCCACGCGCTAGCTCACAATGGCGATCTTTACACTGTCGCCCGCATGATCATTCGCAATCACAACTTCACATCATCCCGCACATATCACAGTTAGTACATTCCTCGAATATCAATACACAACGTTCATCTCCATCTATCCGTCACAACCACTATCGTTCTATCGTTCTATCGCTCTCTAGATCTCCACACGTCCGTCCCTATTCGCTGTCTCACACACACTGCCTCTCTCCTCGTTGACCTTCCCACATCACGTGGCTCTGTTCACGGGCTTCTTGCCTGACCGTCCGCTAGCCAAGCCGTGATGTCTCCCTACTGCCCTTGACCTCAGCTATACTTACACTGACTCTCGCTTACATACCGGCACTTACACTATTCCTTACATATAAGTTCCCGACACTCTCCCCCCGCACAAACAATGTGGCACTTTCTCTTGGAAATGTGACACATTCTGTTGTTGTTACTCTTGGTATATCTTTCTATCCTTGTCAGGGGATTATATGCTCATCAGTATACGCATGTGTCCATTTTTGCTCTGATCTTTTCCGAGATTAACTTCAAATATTGTTCTCTCTTTTTCAGTATTGAGGTTTCTCTCAAGGTTTTGTCGTGGTCTGACAAATGTTCCGGTTGGGTCTACTTGTCATACCTCGTTATATTATTCAACCCCCAATCCGTGACATTACATTCTGTTCATGTTTCCCAATCGATTGTCTGTGCATTATCATCTCATAGTTATTGTGGCTATGCTGGTTTAAGGATTCTCCATTGGTTTACGCCTCAAATAAGGCTACAACTTCCTCTTACAGCATTCTTAAATTTTCTCTCTATTCAGACGTGGTTCCCCTCGTCTCTATTTAATGCACCCTAATCGATTCTTTATGAGCACTGCTATGTCAATGTTGTGGTCATGGTTCGAATATACTTCCTGTATGTCATAGTCCCCCTTACCTCATCTTATGTCGGACCGTGAGTTGTTTCCCTTTTTTGGCACACCTCGTTTACTGTTATGGAGAGTTCTTATTAATCTCTTTGATTGGCATCACCCTGTTGGTATGTTCCTTCTTGTTACCATATTCTGATGTTAATTCTGTACCACTATTGCTAAGCGTCATTCGTCGGGCTATCCACCATACGCGAAGGCAAGTTTGGTAACACTCGCGCATTGGGATTGCCAGGCGTTGATTCTCAGCATTACAACTTATTCTATTCGCCACTATACTTACGCTCATATGTACATATCACATTATAACAATACAACCTAATATAATAATAAAATTAGACATTGGATGTCATACAGTTAATACATTTACAATAAAATATTCATCGTCGCTGCCTTTATGCACGTATAATACTGTTCTTGTCCTGTGAAAGTTATGCACACGGAATTAAATTAACAATGTTCAATGTTCATTTCCGTGCTGGAATGTTTGGCATATCTTCTTTCTCATACGATTATTGACGTCTTCTGTATATCCTGATATTGTCTTTTCTTCTGTATAGTGATTAAGACTTCACCAAGTTTGGACAATTTGTAAGTCCGTTCTGTAAAATTGCTGGAATTCACACATATAAAATACGAATTAATTAAGTTCGGTGGCCTTAATTTTGAGTGTGGCCATGGTGCGTCTGTCTGTGACTGTCTTTGCCATAGTTTGTAGGTTGGCATCTGGTTCATTAAACTGTTCACTGGAAATGAGTGTCTGTACTTGTAAAGTTGTCGTCGTTGTTAGTCGATTTCAAAAGGTGGATTTTGTAGATACTCGTTTGAAACAAAGTCAATATGGGTATATCTTACTGTTAGATACCTGAAATCACATGTTGAGTCTTACTGTTCTGTTGGTGACACTTTTCATGTTGAAGGAACTTTTATGTTGGTCTATACAATGAAGTGTGCTAGTATCATAGCGCTGGAGTTGTACAGCAGACAAGGCAACTCTGGAGTTACTCGATCTAAGGATATAAAGTGGGTTACGGTTAAAATTTTCCGAAGGGTGGGGATTTTCACATTTCATGTTGAGATCATTTTGAGTGCTATCTCCAAACATGCACTCGTACATGTGTGTATTCATTCAATAGTTCAAATAATAATAATACACCATGTATAGTTTTGAAATGTAATCGTGCATGTTTGTATGCTTTTCTGCAATTTGTGTATATTTTCCAAAATATGTAGGGTAATTTGTTGCTGATTTTTGTCAGTAATTCCACCGACTGATGATTTACATTGCTCAGCATAAGTATGTGTCTGAGTTGATTTGACATAGTGTTTAGCAGTGGTAACAACAAACTCTGGTTCACCAGTAATGATGCAAGTATCAAAGTTAGCTGGTTTGTCATGAGTAATATCATCTGTGTTGCAGTCATGATGATGGGTGAATAAAATTGCTTGTGAAGACATTTGTCTTGTGTTTACAATGAGTAGTGCGAGTATAACCATCCATTGTGTGCACTTGGGCATGTGTGTAGTTAACAGGGTGTACAGGAGGTATAGTATGTACCATGATGATTTGTGATCTTTTCTCGCTCTTGTGAAATGCTTGTTTTCTGCACCTTTTTTCTAGTGATGATACACACCAGTTTCTGTTTTTTCTTGTTGTGAGATGGTAATCAAGTTGGTATGGTGTGGTACTTTGGTCTGTTCATCATGTTGTTGTATGATGAGTGGTGTAGTTAAGGCAGTGCTTGTTGTGGTGTTAACTTTCTGCCCTGTGTGAGTTTTGGACTCTGTGTAGTCTGTCACATTTAATACATTTCCAATTAATAAATCACAGCATGGATTGTCTAATAAAGCACAAGTTACTCTGCCTGATAGGAAAGGTGATTTTATATTGGCCCATGCCATAGGATATTTCTCTATTGTCCCTGAAACAGTTCTGCAATAGATGTACTCATCTAGGTAGTCTTTAGGATCAGCTAGGGTCTTCCGAAGACCGATAAGACAGGACCCTGTGTCGCGTACACATGTGCACATCCTTCATGGAATGTTAGTTTTCCTAACGACAGTCTTGAGGTTTTGTTCATTTCCTCACTTTCTTGTTGAGTATTACCCTCTTTTAATAAGGAATGAGGTAGAGTGATGTTAACAACATTATTAAAATATGGTACAAAGTCTGATGGGTAAAACTCAGTCTGTTCTGAATTTGCAGTGTTTGGTCTTGTTTTCGTCTCTGTGATGTTTACTTTTTCTAAGTTCTTTGCTGAAATGTCTGTTGTAATGTTTATGGCTGCATTTGCTTTTGCTCTCTGTATTCTTTTTACTCCTTCACATTCAAAACGTCTGTGGCCATACGCAAGGCAAAAATGACATTTTGTTCTATATTTCCTTTGGTTTACCTTCCCCAGTTTTTGTGCTATAATAATAATTAGGTATTCTTGATAAGTGGGATTTTTATCGCATATTCCATTTTCTGTATGTGGAGTGCTACAATGTTTGCATAGTACTGGTTTTGTTTTCTGTGGTTTGTTTTGACAATCTGTGGCTGCAGATGCCGTTGCTTTCACAGTACTTTTCTGTTGAGTGTTCTTAACTAGGTTTATACTTTGGTTGTAATATTCGCGACATTTTTCTAGTAAGTTTTTGATAGGTTCTGTTTTGTGTTCTTCTAAATATTTTCCGCATTCGGCTGGGAGTGTTGCTTTTAGTTTTTCTATTAGCAAGAAATTTATTGCTTCTTGATTGTTGTCTGTATGTTTAATTTCAAATGTTAGCTTTCTGAAAAATTCTTCTGTTTCCCTTATATACTGGACGAATGACTTGTCTGTGGCTGGTTTCCACCTTTTGTACCTCTAATTTTAGAGTCTTGAAAGAGTTCATATAGTGTTTTAATATTCTTGTTTTATAATAGTCATAGTCTGTACTTGAGAACTCTGGTATGATCTCCGATAATTTTTCACGTTCTATTGGCACTTGCGATGTGTACCATATACTCCAATAATATTTTGGGATTTTGTAGTCTTGCATTTTCTTTTCAAATTTCTGTGTCCAATCACGTATTAGGTCATGATTTATATTACATTTTGCTTCGTCTTGTGTCCGTGTACCCATGAAAAAATCTTGCAACCCTCTGTAATGTTTTGTGCCCCAGAAGTCTGATAGATCTTGGATGTGTTCATCATCTGAATTCATTTTCTGTTAATTAATATTCAAATCTACTAATGATGGTATTTATACAAGCAAATCAAAGAATGCAGATTTGGGTACTTAGCAATCAAAATTAATCAACTTATCTTTATCTGCTGACTACTCGAACGCTTGATGTACAGGACCGTGATTCTCGAGCTGGTTACAGTTGACCTGTTCTGGTTACGTCGGTCGCTTTGTAGAATTGAAACCTGCTGTGGAAAGAAATGATGTTATTTTCGTTCTGATTTTGTTACCAAATCTTCGATTTTTAACTTTTTAACAAATTCTACAATTGATCTTCTTCTTTACAAAAGTAGCGTTCTTTTATGCAATTTACATGGGAATGTGGTTCATGTGTACTTCTGACACCATTATACCTGTCAGAGTCCTAACTTTTAGCTCCGTCTAGCTCACTGGACTTGGACAGGCAAATTACAACATCTACGACACATATACTGATAACACATGAATGCAATCGGAAACTGGCAGGAGCTATCTCCTGAACAATCATTTATTACAATATATTACAGGCTGACAACATGGTCGCACTTCACGCTCAAACAATCGTTCACCACCAACAGCCACGCACTAGCTCACAATGGCGATCTTTACACTGTCGCCCGCATGATCATTCGCAATCACAACTTCACATCATCCCGCACATATCACAGTTAGTACATTCCTCGAATATCAATACACAACGTTCATCTCCATCTATCCGTCACAACCACTATCGTTCTATCGTTCTATCGCTCTCTAGATCTCCACACGTCCGTCCCTATTCGCTGTCTCACACACACTGCCTCTCTCCTCGTTGACCTTCCCACATCACGTGGCTCTGTTCACGGGCTTCTTGCCTGACCGTCCGCTAGCCAAGCCGTGATGTCCCCTACTGCCCTTGACCTCAGCTATACTTACACTGACTCTCGCTTACATACCGGCACTTACACTATTCCTTACATATAAGTCCCTGACAATGGTAGAATATCAAAGGACATCTTTTTTGGTGAATTACAGATGGGTAAGAGATCTCAGGGTCGGCCTCTACTACGATACAAAGATGTGTGTAAGCGGGACATGATTGATACAGGCATTGATAATGCACATTGGGAGCAAGTCGCCGCTGAACGTGTTGCATGGAGGACAAACATCAGAAATGGAATAAAGACAAAGGAGAAAATTATTGCAAATATGTCACACACCGAGCGTTTGAGACGTAAGATGGTGCATGATGGTGGAAATGACCACGTGTTCACATGCACCCATTGTGATCGGACATTTACAGCGCAAATTGGCCTTATCAGTCACATGCGCTACCGCCATAGGTAAAAGTTGTAATGCCTTTTAAAGCACAAACTATCGTCTGTCAAGACGGCAAGGTGCCAATGAATGGGTATGTTTTAGTGAAATTCGTTGGTAAGGGGTGGGTAGCGGTTATTAGTGATCAGTAGGGGGTCGTATTGGCTTATTCACTATCATTATACGGGTTACAAATGAAAACCTTAAAAAATTAAAACAGGTTTGGTGGTTGCAGGTTTGTGGCTGTGGAATTGTCTACCTGGGCGTCTGTGTATGCGTGACGTTGGTTGTATGGACGTATGATATGCGTTGTTTACTTGCGGTTGGTGGTTATGGTTGGTGGTACAGACACACTCAAACGCGCTAACACTCACAAGAACAAAGTCAAATACTGAGGTGTAAGCTTTAGTTATGTAGTGATTCAATTGTTGCTTGCAGTCAAGTATAGAAATTACGCCATCCACCTTGTTGTCGCAGTATCCAAGGATGCAGTTTATTAGTCATATATGTGCCTACAGATGTAGCGAAGTGTTTTTCCAGGTCTTGGACATTCACATCTGCATTGTAAGAATTATCAAACAAATGCTACCCAGACACGTGCCAACTGTACATAGCGTGATTATTATCCCATAGTTGATGACGCTGTCGGCAGAGTTTATCAGCGATTTAAGAGAAAACTGGGTACACGTATTCGGGCGTGATACTGCATTCTAGTCTCGTGAATAACACATCTTGTTGTTTAGCTGTGTGACTTACTAAGCGAGACAACCTCGAGTTATTGGCCTTTGTGGAGTTGTAGGAACTTATAATAGTCAACGCCATATTCACCATCTCGCTGTAAACTTGTTTCAAGTTGACAGTTCATTGTGTCATTATTATTCTGATAGCTAATGTGTATTAAAAAGATATTTAACAGAGGACCACTTGTGTGCAAATTGTGGTAAATTGGTCAATGGTCTAATGGCTAATAATTGCCTAATACTATCACCCGACGCGTTATAAAAAGCGGCACAACTATGTAGATGGTTATTATTACTCATGGATCCTAGGTGGAAACGTACTTTTACATCGTTGATTGCCGATCCAACGGAGAGTTGTAAAACTGTCTTTGTCCAGTGGTTCCCGGCCCATCTTCCAGCCATAGTAGACCCCATTCCAGACATGTTATATGGTGCTATGGGGAATGGCAACACATGTATGAGAATATGAAAGGTGTTCAATGTAACGAAGGTCTGCCAGATATGGACAGATGGACAGGGGCTAGACGTCGGTTAGTGGTCTAGGATGATCTAATGTCTGAGACAGATGACAGAGTGACACTAAATTATTTACTAAAGGCAATCATCATCGCAACCTGATCGTTATTTATATAGAAGAGAAACTATTTGGTAAGAATAAAGAACAAAGAACCGTCAGTCTGAATTCGCATTACCTAGTGGTATTTAAAAACCATCGAGATGGGTCACAGATTACCAGTATGGCCAAGCAGATGTACCCAGGCAGTGTTTCCAATAGAGTTTTAAGGACGCAACAGCAGCTCCACACGTTTATTTGTTATCTGACTTTCGACAAGAAATATTGGATCAGCTAGGCTTACGAAGTCATATATTCCCTGATTTGCATCATGTCGTCTAAGTCCCCAAATAATATGTCTAACCGAAGTAAACGTAAAGAGGGTATGTTACGCTTCTTGGGTCAGGCAAACCCAGCCATCGTGAAGGTCGTAATGAAAACAGCTTCCCCAGATCACGCCCTATCAATTTGCGAATGCTGTCACAACGTTTAAAATGGTAATGTTCCCCTGACACTAATTCAGAAGAAGTGTCTGCAGCGACACAAAAACTGTCTGAGAGCACTCTCGCATAAGACATTGTCGATCAAGAAACGGAAACAGATCTTATAACAATGTGGTTTCATAGGCCCCTTACTAGGCCCTATACTAAATGTGCTGATAAGCGTGGTGGGTAATGATCCTGATCCATCCCTGGCTGCTAGAAAAACCTTATGTACCACCCGACACACTAAATGCTAGCCTACATTACTTGGATCATCAAATGCAACAAGTCCTAGAAACAGAAGATCTACCACTCCGTGAAAAGGCCAGAGTGTATCAGCAAACACTACACCGGTATTTGAGTTGACACGATCAGTACAGACACAAGCCCTAAGGTATAGTGGATATCAAGGAACAACCACCACTACAAAACCCAAAGTCAGCAGTGTACCGGCATCAGTAGTCTTGGCACCGCCGACTTAATGTCACGTAGCCAAGACTCATGTAAGCGAGTACAAAAGTAAAATAGTCGATACAACACTCAGCCGTATAGTCTTAGGCGAAAAAAGTAGAAGAGTAAGATACCTACACCCAAGTGACAAAAATGGACGCGAAAATAAGAAAGTATTACTATGACCCCAAACAAACGGGAGCCTAAACGAAACACCAAACTGAAGAAAATAGAAGCTTGGTTCCATCACCGGAATACCTATACTTTGCATAAATCGGTCCGTCGCATTCTTCAGAGACGAATCACTTTAACAGGTGGTATAAATCAACAATTTCAAGCCGACTTGATAGCTATCAGACTATTACAAAGATATAATGAGGAGATGTCGTTTCTAGTGACCTGCATTGACTTGTTTAGTAAATATGCTTGGGCCATGCCGATCAAGAAGAAAACGGAGAAAGAGCTAGTGGAGGCCGTGAGCCAACCAATAAATTTTCAGACCGGTAAAGGCTCGGATTTCGTCAACCGAACCTTTTTAAAATATCCGAAAGATCGAGGTGTGCATTTCTTTACCACCGAGAATGAAGATGTCAAAGGGGTGATAGTGGAAATATTCAACCGGACCCTGGAAGAAAATGTGGCGCTATTTCACCAAGACCAATGTACTGCGCTCATCGACGTGATAGATAAATTGATCCGCAACAACAACGGTTAATATCACATAAGAATTCGCTTGGCACCCATGCAAGTCAACTATACTAATCAATAAGATGTGTAGAATAACTTGTATAAGCAGGCAGACGGATAAGGACAACTTCATTTTACACCCGGGGGTCGAGTCAGACTGGCTCAACCCAAACAGCCTTTTAAATATGGGTATATACCGTCGTGGACAGAAAAACTGCCATCAATCGCATAAACCAGAATAGTCCGGTGACTTATATGCTAAAAGACTATTCAAGGCTGGAACTACAAGGTGCATTCTACAGAGAAGATATACAACCTGTTGGAGACAAGCAAGTGCATCGTATCGAAACAATCTTACACAAAAGACCCAGGAGAGGTGGTAATAAAGAGTATTTAGTGAAGTGGTTTGGTTATCCCGATTCTTCAACAGCTGGATAACTGTCACGAAACTTGCTAGTTATGGAGATTAGTGGTATGACCGAAAAAAAGCTGAAAACTAATGTGGTGCGTCCACAGCCAACAGACGGGGAAAGAACAAAGACCTAGTCTCTTTGTGTGTATGTGTGTGTGTGTGTGTGTGTGTGTGTGTGTGTGTGTGTGTGTGTGTGTGTGTGTGTGTGTTTTGGACAATGAGTGCTGCGACTAGTGATTGTATTCATCTGTCAAATGGTGGTTATATAATCCGTCATCGCCGTATCTCTGTTTAATCTGACTCAAGGCAGCACATACGCACCTGAAGGCAATTTGTGGATAGCTCTAATGAGTAGTTGTTTGGGTTATATGCTGCCTAATCCTAAACTAGAAAAACGATAGCTTTTACGTGACATTACCGAGCAACGCTGCCCCGTAGATGCTCCCGAACAACTAGCAAGGTCACTTTTTCATCAAGTTGCCGCAGACCATTGATATAACGAAACAATACGAAGTGGGCTTGGCCAAAATTCAATTCCCCAATACGTATTGTAACGGCTTACCCGGGGAAATGTGGATCCAATACTTTCCACCCAAAGGTATTGGTAGAGACCCTTATATAACTCTTATATGTCCACCGGGTCTGTTCAGTTGACCCGAAAGTTTATAGAGGAATTGAATAAGTTGCGTATAGAAAGCCACGGTAATTTTGAATTAGAGATGGATAGAGAGGTTAAAAATAGCTAAGTCTATTCCGATCTCGTAGCCGCTAGACCCGTTGGAGACACCATGGCTCCTTTACTAAGGACTGTTCCTATATTGGACAGGCTGTAGCCCTCAGTGTTTCGTCTTTATGACAATCAACATTACGTACCGTTAAGTCGTTTCTTCTTCGACATGGTGGAAATACTTTTAACTACCGATACGGGGAAATCGATCCTATTCAACGTTGGGACTTCAGTGCTAACTAAAGAATTTTTACGTGACACTTCCCAGTAACGCCTCATTACAAATATACCCTCAAAATAATGCCGGACATGATTTTGTCAAGTTTCTGCAAACTATTGAGCTATCCTCCCAGTATGAATTCGGTTTGGTCGCTATTCAGTTTCCAAGCACCTATTTTAATGTTTTGAAAGATGTGGTTAAAGTACATTCCACCCCAGACCTAGACAACCCACCGATGAAAATTACGCTGACGCCTGGTCTGTTCAAATGAAAAGAAAAATATCATCGCTGAATCGAATATTTTGCTTATCGAGACTGAGCGATTTATCAGTGACCTGCATTGTCAGCGTCTCTACAACGCCTTGCGAGAACATAACCGAATGATTTACTCTTATAACGACATCTCGAATAAGGCTCGTTTCCAACTATACGAACAGGAAGCTAAAGTTAGACATAGAGTCAAGTTGTAAGAAATTGTAAATTTCTCTGGACAAATGTCAGCGAGACTGAACCCAGTCTGTCTGTTGTGAGTGAAGTAGATTTAGACCAGAGCACAAAAATGTCTTCGTATATTCCGACATTGTCACCTCGCGCGTGGTCGGGAATGTGATTTTACCATTACTGTGGACTCTACCTGTCCATACATATCCCCAACTCCATATTTAGTATGTACGACAAACCGCATTACGTTCCCCTCAGTCGATTTTCCGTTGACACGATTGAACTTCTTATAACCGATGACCAGGAGGAAACTATCCCATGCACAGGAGGAACTTCGGTAGTGACGTTACATTTTTGAACAACCAAAATGTTTGATCTGGGTTAACCATGGTTAGAAACGTTCCAATCCAACACAACACCAAAATGTCCGAGGAATATTTCTGCAATAAAACAGGAAGCGGTCTCCCTGTTTTTCTGGGTGGTCGAAGTCAGTGAGGCAATTGCATTGGTAGTTTCTTTAGTGGCCTAAGTAGCAGAATTCTCCCTTGGTTGAACATTAGTGGTAAAGCTCTATTCAGGGAAGGACTGGGAACGGGTTTGCAAGTGGCTCAAAATGCCCTAGCTGGTAGGAATGTTGGTGAGTACTTCAAAAAACACGCAGGGACGGTGGTCAATGGGTGTTCCAAGGCGCTGCTCAACACACAAGCCAGTCAGTTATAGGTGTTAGGAAACGAAAACGAGCCGCCCAGCCAGGTCAATCCAATAAAAGAATAAAAAACCAGAAGCCAGAGAGCGAACAACGCATAAGAAATATCAACACCAGCCGGGACATTCGGAAATATTCTCATAATGGCCTTCAATACTCCCAAGTCGCGTGAATGTCTACATTCTGGTCTGGATCTGTTTAGCGTGCCTCCTACCCACACGACCATGGAAGAGGGACAGTTTGTCTAGATTCACCCGTTTACCACGTTAGGTTATGGGACACCTATCGAGTTCTCCATCTCTGGTGTCGGAGAAGATTACACAGATTTGTTTAATATTTTTCTCCACGTGAGAGCCAAAGTTACACTTCCCAATGACGACGATCTACTGCCCGCAGTCGAAGTCGGTCTTATAAATTATTATTTGCGTAGTTTGTTTTCTCAACCAAAAAGAGTCATCTGACATCGGATCTATACTACCAAGATACTCCTACACAGATAGCAGATATGGATGGTGATTACAATAAAAGTCTAGCGAAAATAAGATCTTTAGCCAGCTATAGTGTGGATCTGGATATGATGGGACGCCTACATTCCGACATTTTCAATAAGGACATGTACGTGTTGAATGGCGTCAACTTCAAAATCAAACTAACCCCATAAAAATCCGTCTTTAATTTGATTGCCACGGATGTAAACGATGAGTACAAAAGTCTCATTTACTTACGCCACACTCTTGGCGAGGAAAGCAGAGTTAAATCCAGCTATATCTATGGCTCATAAAAAAGCCATATTGAGATCCAATGCCAAGTATCCTTTTAAATTTTAGTGGTAAAAACTTTTTCTTTGCCGAAAGGTATGTTTTCCCACACACAGATAACTTCTTCCTCAGCCAGACACCGACCAGGGTGGTGATCGGTTTAGTGAACGCTTCCTGTTTCAACGGCGAGCTAAACATGAACCTCTTCATATTCCGTCATTATCAGTAAAGCTATTTGAGTCTGATAGTAGATGGACTCAATGTAACAGGCAAACCCTTATCAATGAATTATACCACGACTCGGTAGTGTGAGCTTTCCATAGTACCAATTCAGCCCTCGGTCTGACCGGTAAGGATGTCAAGAATGGTATTGATTTTGAAAGTTTTAGTCAAGGGTACGCTCTCTACGCTTTAGGTATAACTCCCAGCATATGAGACGGGGAGCAATTTGAATTGGTAAATCTGGCCAACTGTCACTAGAACTGAAGTTTACCGTTATAACGGGTGCACCTCTACAAGTCATCGTATACGCGGAACTCGACTCGGTCCTTGAAGTTTCAGGGACGAGACAAGTGCTAAATGATTATGTAGCATAATGGATACCCATCAGCGAAGACAATTACTCATGTCTGACTTGCTTGTTCGATGCCTTCCGCTAGTCAGCGTATGTGTTAGGCACCAGTTGCGTTGACGCATTGATAGAACACAACCGGCGCTTTGATCGTCAATACTGACACCTGTGCTTACTCTGGGTCACGCTGGATCGCCCTATATTTCGATGGCCTAGGTCAGTTTGAATCTTTGGATTAATTTGCTTTTCCGCCATCACATGCAGACATTATCTGCTTTATACAACGTAACTCGTACAAACCACCTATGTACAACACCCGTATGTTACAAGACATTAATAACGTCATTTGTGGTCTGTACGTCTTGTATTTCCTGGTGATGAAATGCCGTGGCACGAATATGTCACGTATCCTGCAGCCATTTTGACACAGACAACACGTGAATGACCATCTCAAGTCCAGACATGTTTTAAAACCACTCGATAAACTTATCCTTATGAAATGAGAAGAACTGTCCACACTCGTATTTCGTGTCTACAACGATCACGATGTCTACAACCAACTGTATAGTCATGTCAAAAAATGCCAATATGCCCAGAAAACTAGCCAACAATTTGAAAGCTGTGTCAGTTTCTCAAGACAAAGGAACAATGACACTCAATCTACTCCAGTATTTTTGTGAATCTGAGATGAAATACCCTTCCAAGGTGGGGATTAGAGTTTAAATCTCTCTTATCCATGGAGGGTGACATTCTAGCTGATTGTGATAAACTAACTTATGGTTACCAACCACCCGAGCCATCTGGTAAAGATCAATCTACCTAAAGCAAGACCAGCCAACGTTTACCGGCAATCAAGCCATGCCACTAAAAGATCATGTATCTTTCTACAATAACCAAGTCCCTCTGATCCCTTTGGGTCGTAAACGGAGCCAGCTTTAGATATTACTGAATTGATGCTATCTACCAATAAACGTCATGTGGAAATGTTACTTTTTTCTTTGTTTTCTTTAATAACATGTCAACTGTCAACAACTCATGTGCCAGGCATCATCGGATTCTTCTCCCACACCATACAAGAAACTTGCAAGTCGTGTGCGAGGAAAATACATGGTACATTTTATTGCCGTTGGCTCGTTACAATTATATGACAGTCGCTATTAAACCCACACACAAAGCCACAGAATTGCCTATCACTAGTTTCCTAAAGCCTATGCTAATTCTCTATCTATTTTGTTACACAAAACTCCTATCAACTACTCTACGATCTGAACACTACAAGTCCCGTCTCCCGTCTGCCGATTCTCCTCGCGTGGTTACACACCACGCGGAGGGACCTTGAATCGTCCTTCGCCTTTTGCGTGTCATGCCACTCGCCACGCTTACATTAGCTTCTCCTGTTGAGTGGCGTTCGTGGCTATCATGTAGGCGGGATGCTGTCGTGACCAGAGTGCTTACCCTCTGGTCAACGCCTCCGTGTCTCATGAGAGAACCAGTTACCCATCTCCCATTTCACCATCTCCCCTGCCCTTACCTCGGGGCACTGTATCGCCTCTTGGTCTCCTCGAGGTTGACTGCTCTTCCCGGTGGAGGGGTTACGTTCCAGTCTTTGACATCAACTGGTGTTAGATTTAGAAACCTGCTTGAATACATCATGATTAGCAGATGGTTTAGATTAATCTTGTCTCTTTTGTTCCATTATTTCCATGTCTCTGTACTTGTGTGCTTGTGTATTTGTTCTTGTGTGATATTGTACAAGTGTGTGATTTGTTCTTGTCTCTCTATTCCATTGTTTGTGTGACTTTGTTCCATTGTGTTTGTTCTTGTCTCTGTGTATGCCGTTGTGTTTGTGTATTTGTCTCTGATTATGTCTCTCCGACAAGAAAAGACAAGAAGAGGACAACGTTATGAACACAATGAACAACAAAGCGACTACAAAAATAAACAACAAACAAAACCGTGGTTTCAATATTATTGTTTTATTTTACCAACTCAAAAATGTGTGGGGTTAAACTTTCAATGGTGTCCACAATATATTCAACAAAACAATTTAGTGACATCAATATATGACAGTCATTTAAAAACAGTCACTCAGTGAGATACAAACCATAATCAATGATATAAATGGTTTCTGAAAAAAAAAAAATAACATTCAAGGAAAACACAAGAAGATCATATGTGATGAATATTTGTATAATATATGTAATATCGACCATCTTGTTTACACTATTATAATTTTAATAGAACATATTATATTTGACCAATATGACAATAACAAAGCAACAGTTATATGTGCAAAGTTTTTTGTGTAAGTTATGATGTAGTATGCTGGTCGGTTGGGTAAGTGTAATATATGTTGATATGTCACCTAGACATCAACCTATAGGGAACTCGGGGATATGAATGAGGTAAAAACATGTGGTAGCTACTGTCTCTGTTGTATACTTGGTGTCTGGACGTTGTTGTACAGAGTAGGTAAGAATGTTATGTTCGTGTTTTGTTTTGATGAAGGCGTCACAGTCGTGTCTATTATTGCTGAAAACTGGACATTCTAAAACAGAAGCGATGTTAGATGACGCATGCTATAGTCTAAGGTTGTGTATTTTTCTACGTATTACTACTAAGTGATGGCTATGGTTGACCTTTAACCTAGAAATGTTTTCTTTGAATATCTTATAAAATGTAGCTGTCTAATCGATAGGGTGTTGTGTCTCTGGACACATATAGAATGTTTATGTGACTGTTTGCTAATCTTGTGTTGTGCCCTGATAGCGTGACAATTTTTTTAAAATGTTTGTTGAATATCGGTTGGAAGGTTGTGTAGTGTCTCTGGTTCCCCTGCTGCTAAGGTGTCCGCTTTCTCGTCTACCATTTGGTCAAGAATATTGATGTCTGGCTGTGTCTGACATTTAGCTGAGTTTGCTTCGGTTTTCTCGCTTTCCTCTGGCATGATGATGATGGTGTCGTCACCATTCATGTTGTAGATGCATTTGTCGCAATTGATTCTAGTGTAGTGGTATCCACAGGTGTCCGGTGATGTGTTCGTATGTGCTGTTGTAGAGTGCCGTTTCTTTTGACAAACTGTAAAACAGATATGACAAGAGTGTACTTAATCCTTATGGCTGTGAATGGTTCGAGTGTGGCAGGTGAGATGTTTAGGCGAAGTGAAGGCTTTGTCACAAGTAGGACACACGAACTCAGATTTGCTAGTACTGGTCATTTTGATAGAACAAAATGTAGTATGTGCTGCTAATGTGGTCCACAGAGTGTTATTACCACAATGTATGAATAGTACAAAATTGTATTGTTTTCGATTATGTACTGTCAAGTTTCACAAATCTTTTAACTAAGCACTGACGAAAGTTCCACACTATCACTTTTTTTAAAAGTGAAATAGTTCTGGTGTAAGCACACGCATTTTTTGTTGTTGTGAGGACTGAATGCCAATGAAGCAAATATAATGAATATCCCATAAAAGCTGTTTGTGATGGTGTTTTTATCACTGGACTCAATACATCAATATATGTTGCACTGTTTATCAAAGATCAGATACCGACATCACCCGTGACATAAAATGTCGAAGAAAAGTTGTAAATGGATTTCACAGATTGAAACTGTTCTTCACGAACAACGATAAGCAAGCACTGTATATTAGCACTGTTTAGTAATGAATCAGTGATACTGTTTGTCACACCATCCTGTTTCACAAATACTTCTGTGGCAAAGGCTGTTGGTTCAGCAAGTCAGCAATAGGAAATGCCTTTTTACCTTCAGTGAAATCATTGTTGTAATACGAACGTATGGCACAGAGTAATTGCTCACAAACGACGCCTCCTATTTATACAGTCTGCATTGTGCACACAACACTACAGTGCCTACGTGGCGTTTTGTAGACAACGCCATGCATAACAAATGTGCAGAGTTAACGTTTGCATGCGGTATCACCGGGCTGACGTAGAGTTTAGTAGACAACGCTTCGCTTTTTTCCAACAAAACCAAGAACCAAAATCTTCAACCGCAAGTAGACAACGCCTCCTATACACCCACACAACCAATGTCACGCGTGCAAAGAAGCCCACATAGACAATGCCACAGACACTTGCCGCAACCACAAAACTTGTTTAACATGTTAAACGTTTTCAATTGTAACCCGTATGATGGTTTTCCTTAAGCCAATACAACCTTCTACAGATCATTAATAACCGGTACTCACCACTTACCAACAAAATTCACTAAACAATACCCATTAAAACCAATAATACCACACATCTTTATTTTTTACGAATTTCATTTATAACCCTTATGATGATAGTGAGTAGTAGGAGAGAGGATAACTAAGGAGGTTTTTGGGGCCATCCCGGGGGACGGACGTCGTATTTCCTTACATGAATGTTTTACAGCCTCCTACCGGCACCCCTCAAAAACGGCCCTCAAATTAAAAACATTGGCGGGTATATTCTTGGGTCCTGGTGACTACTTCCTGCTGGCTACTTCCGGCGGAGGTGGCGGCGGCGAGGCAAGCCCCGGGCATGTGGAATACTTATATAGATAAGTAGACCAACTAGTCGCCGGGAACCTTGGTTCGAGTCCAAGTATGTGTGTGTGTGTGCGGTGCGCTCGAGCCCCAGTCATTTAGATATCGACCCCCTTCGATGAGGAGATCGAAATCCAATATGACAGAGTGGAAAAATGATTTATTCCATCACTCGATATAACTCGAGTATCCATAGTTGGACGCATAAATGAACTTTTGCATGCTGATAGCTAATTCGGCAGGTTTCCATAGTACCCATGTATCAACATTAAGCGATGGTAAAATCTGGTTTAAAAGTATACTAGACATGCATACAATATTATTAAAAATTAAGCCTAAAAAACATAATAAACAGCTAAATTTCTTGTATGTTTAGCGGAGAATATTGATGTGAATAAAAAAAATTCTATTCTCAATTAATTTAAGTCATAACTTGCTAAGATAATCATAAATATATGTACTGTTATGAAACCCCACAGTTATATCCCCGTAATTATAAAAGTATGCCAAGGGAGACTATTCGTGTCTCTTGACACAACCAGAATTAATAATGTCCCTTCATTACACTATAGCAAATGCTACAACAGGTAAAGTTCGCCCAGGACTCCTATTTTTCCATCGTTCTGTCTTTTCTTTACGTCTCTAGCCGTAAAAGCACTCCTTTCTATTCCACCACCGGCCAGCTCTGATCATTACCGGAGATAAACATGCACACTAAAGCAGGCTGACACCAGCGCTGGCCAGCTCGAGCTGATCTTACCTGAGATAAACACGCCCACTGAGGCGCTCTGGTTGACCGTTAACATAATTACGACGCAGTGGTCACTCAAACAAGAGAGGGAAATCTTGCGTTTCAGATTGGTAAAGTTAAGTCGGCAGTTTAAAATAAAATTCAGCACAAATATGTATTTCTATTTGCTGTAAATATGGTTCTTCTGATTGAATTAAAGCAAAAGCCTATAAATCTACTTCAACCAAAGATACGCTGTGAAATCGTCTATACCTCCACGTAGACGATGAGCAACACATATAAGCGAAAACAATTGGATATACAGGACATCATACTAAGCCCCAACATTGTTTGGTTGTTCGTGTGCCATAATGATGTGCCGTGTCATTCCATGACCAAATCTATGCCTCGTACTATAGTTATGTGTCTGTGTATTACATATTGCAGTCAAGCTGTAATGCATTGCATTTACAGGACGTCGCGCTCAGCCCCAACATTGTTTGGATGTTCGTGTGCCACCATGATTTGCCGTGTTATCTCACGACCAAATCTATGCCTCGTCCTATATTTATGTGTCTGTCTATTACATATTGCTGTTAAGTTGTAATACATTGGATTTACAGGACGTCGCACTCAGTCCCAACGTTGTTAGGATATTCGTGTGCCACCATGAACTGCCGTATCATCTCACGACCAAATCTATGCCTCGTACTATAGTTATGTGTGTGTCTATTACATATTACAGTCCAGCTGTAATGCATTGTATTTATACAACGTCGAACTCAGCCCCAACATTGTTTGGATGTTCGTGTGCCACCATGATTTGCCGTGACATATCACGACCACATCTATGCCTCGTACTATAGTTATGTGTCTGTCTATTACATATTACAGTCAAGCTGTAATGCATTGGATTTACAGGACGTCGCACTTAGACCCAACATTGTTTGGATGTTCGTGTGCCACCATGATTTGCCGTATCACTTCACGACCAAATCTATGCCTCGTACTATAGTTATGTGTCTGCCTATTACATATTACAGTCAAGCTGTAATGCCTTGGATTTATAGGACGTCGCACTCACCCCCAGCATTCAAGCTTCCAGGGCAAGGTTTCTTTCTGAACGACAGGCAACCATGATCTTCTGTAGTGTCTGTCATCAGGATTACCATCAGCATCGTCATCCACAACCACCAACAAAAATCATCATCATCATCTTTGTCATCATCATCATCGTCATCAACTCATCATCATCAGCATCATCTGAGGGTGACCGACTGGATGACTCATCACGGGGCTATGTCGGCGGAGTGAACGTGTTCAGACATGTCTTTTGGGAAAACTGGAGGATAACTCAGAGTGTACTGACAGCATAACAATACAGCCAAGACACTTGGATAATGGTCACAGCCGATCAAATATGGCTATGCTTCCGGTCATATGGCTAAAGTATACAATCGAAGCACGTGACTATAACCGGTTAAAGATGGCGTCACAGTCGATCACCTGTGTGAGGGTACAGCTGAGTCGCGAAGGTAATGATTGAACTAGTGTGAGAAATGAATGCTGATAGCGAGTGATGAGGCAGTATTATGTAAATGTATTTGAGAATAATAAATATGTTATTGACACCTGAATTTATGTTTCATATATGCTCGTACTGTTTACCTGTCTTGAACTCTTCACTTTCAAATACCTCTAGACGTTGACAGGTTAATGTCTATGTTAATGTCCTGTTATGAGAGAGAATTATATTAGCAATTAGTTTTGGAATAGACTTCAGAGTGGATCAGGATAAACACATATATATCATTAGATTGTCGTTGTCGTGTGTAGTTTACAATTTTACTCGGTTAGTCTAAGAGTTACAGTTGTTTTATCTGTCTTGGGACTAGTCGAAACGGACGTTTTCCCCCATGGTTAACCTGTCAACGTGCTCACCACATGACCTCTAGCCATGATGAAATAGATAGCGTAGAGGGCGCCGTGTTACTTGCGTTGTAGTCATTGTGAGCTATAGTCTGCGAAGTCAGAATACCAGTGATATACATATACAGTCTCCTCACACCCCTTGTAGTTTTCTTCGTATTGAGGCCTGGTCAGCTATTAAAGACAGGACTGTAAGTATATTACAACCTATTTTGTTTTTATGTAGGTGTTTTAATACTCGTCCGCTAGTGTGGATTGATATTTTTAATTTTTAATTATCAGTTACCACATGGGCATTAGACTATCTCGTCCTCTTTCACTGTTGTTACTTGACTTTTTATGTGCTCCAGCACTTTGACTCTGTAACTGGACCCCAGGACTGGGGTCAGAATTTGGTCCAACGCTAGTATACGTCGTTCAAAATTCGCACGTTCTCTGCTTACATGGTGCCAGTTACCATTGCGTTCTTCCGTGCCAACGATATGAACTGTTAAGAAGTGAGGTTCTGCTGCAAAATTAACCTGTAGAGGAGAAAAATTACATTGAAACTTATAAGACTTCAGTACCTAGTAGTTCATAGTGAAATAAAGAGTACCAGATAATAGAATGTACCGGATGTATTAGATGTATTAGACACCGGAACTAATACACCTGTTCTTGGAAACTATGATCATGACCGTTACTATTTATACATACCTTACTCGATGGGTGTTGAATTTCATCTGCTGCGACAGAGGAGCAACTTCGGAAACCAGCGGTAGGATAGTTTTCATTCCACAAAGCATTAATTTTCTTGAGAAACTCAGAGTCTGGTCCATGACTGGTAGACAGAAGGTCAATATTTTCATCTGAAGAAGAATCATGAAGCAGATCAAATGTTGTCTCAGGGGGTCTACGGCTGTCTGACTACAAGAAGTAGGTTTCTTGCAGAACAACCTGTCTAATGACAGAGCTGGGATGAAGAAACAAGAACCACCAGTCTTCAAGACAGGTAACGTAGAAGTTGTGCTACTTTTGTCAACACTGGCATTCTCTGGTGAACTTTGGCAGACATTATTTTAGAAACCAATGTCTTTATTTCTCTTATTCCAATACTAGTCTTTGGGAATGAAGCTTTTGCTCTGTGTCACATGCATTGTGAGTGGAGTCAGGAATGTTTTTCGTTTGCCAGGGTTGTACTCCAGGTTATCGTGTTTCTCTTTGACGTTTCTTTTGCTTTTTGGAAGAAGGGTGTCCTCTCTTGATAATTTTCTAGGTGTTGACAACACGGATGTCAAATTTAAAATGCTTTGTAAGGTTGACTGGGATGCAATCTCATGCTCTGTGAGTTCGGGTTCCTTGAATACCTCCGGACGTAATCATTACCTTCGCGTCTCAACTGTACCCTTACACAGGTGATCGACTGTGACGCCATCTTTAACCGGTTTTAGTCACGTGCTTCGATTATATACCTTTTCCATATGACCGGAAGCATGGCCATATTTGATCGGCTGTGACCATTATCCAAGAGTCTCGGCTGTATTGTTATGCTGTCACTACACTCTGAGTTATCCTCCAGTTTTCCCCAAAGACATCTGAACACGTTCACGTACGTTCACTCCGCCGACATAGCCCCGTGATGAGTCATCCAGTCGGTCCCCCTCAGATGATGATGATGATGATGATGATGATGATGATGATGATGATGATGATGATGATGATGATGATGATGATGATGATGATAATTGTTGTTGGTGGTGGTGGGTGATTATGCTGATGGTAATCCTGATGAGAGACACTACAGAAGATCATGGTTGCCTGTCGTTCAGAAAGACATCGGCAACCTTGCCCTGGAAGCATGAATACTGGGGGTGAGTCCGACGTCCTGTAAATACAATGCATTACAGCTTGACTGCACTATGTAATAGATAGACACATTGCTATAGTACGAGGCATAGATTTGGTCGTGAGATGACACGACAAATAATGATAGCACACGAACATCCAAACAATGTTGGGGCTGACTGCGACGTCCTGTAAATCCAATGCATTACAGCTTGACTGTAATATGTAATAGACAGACACAAAACTATAGTACGAGGCATAGATTTGGTCGTTAGGTGAAACGGCAAATCATGGTGGCAAAGGAACATCCAAACAATGTTGGGGCTGAGTGCGACGTCCTGTAAATGCAATGCATTACAGCTTGACTGCAATATGTAATAGACAGACACATAACTATAGTACGCGGCATAGATTTGGTCGTGCAATTACAATGGCAAATCATGATGGCACACGAACAACCAAACAATGTTGGGGCTGAGTCCGACGTCCTGTATATCGAATTGTTTTCGCTTATATGTGTTGCTCATAGTCTACTTGGAGGTATAGAAGATTTCACAGCGTATCTTTGGTTGAAGTAGATTTATAGGCTTTTGCTTTAATTCAATCAGAAGAACCATATTTACAGCAAATATAAATACATATTTGTGCTGAATTTTATTTTAAACTGCCGCATTAACTTACCAATCTTAAACGCAAGATTTCCCTCTCTTGTCCGAGTGACCACTGCGTGGTAATTATGTTAACGGTCAACCAGACCGCCTCAGTGGGCGTGTTTATCTCAGGTAAGATCAGCTCGAGCTGGCCAGCGCTGGTGTCAGCCCGCTTTAGTGTGCGTGTTTATCTCCGGTAATGATCAGAGCTGGCCGGTGGTGGAATAGAAAGAAGTGTTTTTACGGCTAGAGACGTAAAGAAAAGACAGAACGATGGAAAGATAGGACTACTGGGCGACCTTTACCTGTTGTAGCATTTGCTACTGTGTAATGAAGGGGCATTATTATTTCTGGTTTAGTCGAGAGACACAAATAGTCTCCCTTGGCATACTTTTATAATTAAGGGGATATAACTGTGGAGTGTAATAATATTACATATTTTTATGATTATCTTAGCAAGTTATGTCTTAAATTGATTGAGAATAATAGTTTTTCATTCACATCAATATTCTCCGCTAAACATACAAGAAATTTAGCTGTTTATTATGTTTTTAGGCTTAATTTTTAATAATAATGTATGCATGTCTAGTATATTTTGAAACCACATTTTCACCAATCGCTTAATGTTGATGCATGGGTACTATGGAAACCTGCCAAATTAGCTATCAGCATGCAAAAGTTCATATATGCGTCCAACTATGGATACTCGAGTTATCTCGAGTGATGGAATAAATCATTTTTTCCACTCTGTCATATTGGATTTCGATCTCCTCATCGAAGGGGGTCGATATCTACATGACTGGGGCTCGAGCGCACCGCACCACGCACACACACCCACACACACCCACACACACACACACACACACACACACACACACACACACACACACACACTGGGACTCGAACCCAGATGCCCGGCGACTAGTTGATCTACTTATCTATATAAGTATTCCACATGCCCATGGCTTGCCTCGCCGCCGCCGCCGTTGCCACCGCCGCTGGAAGTAGCCAGCAGGAAATAGTCACCAGGAGCCAAGAATATACCCGCCAATTTTTTGAACTTGAGGGCCGTTTTTCAGGGGGGCCGGTAGGAGGCGGTATAACATTCATAAAAGGAAATACGACGTCCGGACCCCGGGATGGCCCCCAAAACCTCCTTAGTTACTCTCTCTCCTACTACTATAGTGTTCGGAAGCACTTACAGTAGTAGAAGTATTAGTAGTCGTTACATGCGTTCCCTCTTCAGACCCAAGATCGACAGTTACAGGGCATCTACAGGGACCCATGGGGACCCTTGCGGGTCCGAAGCCACAAAAACCAGATACTTTGCAACATACTGTACTACTCCTTGTTTATGTGACATAGTAAAGAGTCAGTAAAAGACCTTTTTTATGTGACATAGTAAAGTCAGCCAGACCTTGTTTATATGGCATAGTGAAGTGACCCAGTTTAAAACCTTGTTTATGTTATATAGTAAAGTGAGCCAGTAAAGAACCTTGTTTATATGACATAGTAAAATGAGCCAGTAAAGAACCTAGTTTATATGACATAATAAAGTGAGCCAGTAAGGGACCTTTCGCACAACTTTAGACGTATTGGGCACGTGGTTCTAGACCCATATTGTTATAGGACAGTCGCCACTCGGGCAGTGATGTGGTTCTAAACCCATATTGTTATAGGACAATCTCATTCGGGCAGTGATGTGGTTCAGATCATTATTGTTATAGGACCATCGACACTGCGGCAGTGATTTGGTTCTAGACCCATATTGTTTTGGACAATTGACACTCGGGCAGTGATGTGGTTCTAGACCCATATTGTTATAGGACATTCGACACTCGGGCAGTGATGTGGTTCTAGACCCATATTGATATAGGACAATCGAAACCTGGGCAGTGATGACATCAATATCTCCTGGCAGCCTTCACTTCCCAAGACATTTTCTGGTACCAGTTTTAGGCAGGGTCGATCTGGAAGCCGAGGTCAAAGTTAAAGACCACATTCTGTGCGAATTCGAACCCACGACCGCCTCGTGTCTAGCAGTTACGCTACCGCAGCACATTTGATGTATCATGGCGATCTATATTTAAAATTATGCTGCTTACCTTCACGTGAATTTAATATACAATTGATTGCGTAACTGTTCTGTAGTACATTCATTCTTTTATAGGGATGATTGCATACCCATCAGTTCCATGGTTTGACATTTCATGTTGGGAACTAATCATTTCCATAATATCATATTTAATATCGAGATATTGATCGGTTTCATAATTTCAGTTTGCTTATCATCATCATCATGTGCCCTGCCAACTGGCATAAACGTTCACGACTCTCCATATATCTTTCTGTCATTCGTATTCTTTATCAGATCTGGGGATGATATTCCTCCGTGCATCGATCTCAGTCCATACAGCGTCATTTCTCTTGGACTGTCTCTAATCTTTGTCATACTGATCTTTCTAGTTGTCACGATGTTCTCCAGCGCCTCTCTTCTCTGGACATGCCCAAAGAATGCTGTTTGATTCTTCTTCTTTTGTTTTGTTTACTTTTCTATATAACATTTCAAAACTCATTTTTCATAAACATAATGATAGTATTTTAATGTTCCTACATGGATCACACAGAAAAGAAATCCTAACAATGTTTCAAGATGCAAACATGGAAGGAAAGAAGCTCATAAACAGCATCATGTCTGGGAAACTGAAATACTTTAACCATGTTAAACCTGACAGTGGTTTAGAGAGAACAGTCGGAGACTCATACTTCCTGGGAGAAGAGACAGTGGTTTAGAGAGAACAGTCAGAGACTCATACATTCTGGGAGAAGAGACAGTGGTTCAGAGAGAACAGTCAGAGACTCATACTTCCTGGGAGAAGAGGCAGGGGTCAATCAATACGACGGTGGACATAAGATATTAAGGACATCATGAGCGTAAAATTGTATGTGGCAAAAGCACTAATGGTGTATGGGATGAATCATATGTTATTCAAACAAAATCCTAAATAATGGTTATATTAACAACTAATAATGTCCATGAACTTATGTTTTCTTGTTGTCACTTCTATGATTTCTTGTAGTCTGTGTGAAGAACTAATCAGTTTCATTGTTTCATGTTGTCTATGTAGAAAACGTAATCAGTTCTGTGTTTTCATGTTGTCTGTATGAAAAACTAAATTTAATTATTTAATATTGCCTGCTATGGAGAACTTAGAGTTGACTATATAAAGAACGTGATCAGTTCTATGATGTCACCTTGTCTATGTGAATAACGTACTTGGTTCCATAATTTCATGTTGTCTGTTTCATGATTTCATGTCGGTTCATCAAACCAATGTTCTCTATAAGAAGAACTGATCAATTTTATTATTCCGTATTTTCTGCATGAAGAATTGATAGCATTTATCAGTCCATGTTGTTTATGAGAAGAACTCATCACTTTTATGATTCCATGTTGTTTATGAGAAGAACTCATCACTTTTATGATTCTATGTTGTCTATGAGAAGAATTTATCACTTTTATGATTCCATGTTGTCTATGAGAAGAATTTATCACTTTTATGATTCCATGTTGTGTGCGAAGAACTCATCAGTTTTATGATTTCATGTTGTTTATGAGAAGAACTCGTGACTTTTATGATCACATGTTGTTTATGAGAAGAACTCATCTTTTTATGATTCGATGTTGTATATGATAAGAACTCACCACTTTTATGATTTTTCTTCTGCTTCTGCGTTCATCCGGATTTTTTTTCTTCCGGACGTGATTGCATTGCGCCTGTTTACAGCAGTGCTGCGTTCTTGCGCCGTTAGGCCGACACATCCGACTTCTACGGGCATTTGTTGACCGGGTTAACCTTTCAGGGGGACTTTTATGATTCTATGTTGTTTATGAAAAGAACTCATCACGTTTATGATTCCAGGTTGTTTATGAGAAGAACTCATCACTTTTATGATTCTATGTTGTTTATGAAAAGAACTCATCACGTTTATGATTCCAGGTTGTTTATGAGAAGAACTCATCACTTTTATGATGTCATGTAGTCTATCAGAAGAACTGATCAATTTTATGATTCCGTATTGTCTGTGTGAAGAACTTGATCATGTTCATGTGTTTTAAGATGTATCGTAACCTGTCTTTGACCTTGCATCTATCAAAGTGCAACATGTTTCTCTGTAGTTTCCTCAGTGAACAACCTGTCTACTGTAGTTTTCTCAGTCAACAACCTGTCCGCTGAAGTTTCCTCAGTCAACAACCTGTCTGCTGTAGTTTCCAAAATCAACAACCTGTCTGCTGTAGTTTCCTCAGTCAAAATCCTGTTTTCTGTAGTTTTTACCACTTCTGCCTTGGATTTAATCCTACATGAATATTGTTCTTTTGCTATTGACATAATTTTATTTGCAACTTCCTTAACGTTTTAAAATATAGTGTTCTGTTATTTTCTTCGATTAGCTTCATAAATGGTGTATGAATGCGATAATGTATGAGAGCAACATAAGAAGGGCAGAACTTCAGACGGGCCTCCATGCCCAATTCTTAACCATTTGAAAATGAAATTTGTTCGTTCGTTCCATGTCATTTATTCATGGACTTTAGACAAACAAAGATTCAAAAATATAATCTCCCGTTTCCTTATCCTTGGATTTTAGATTCATAAATATTCCCTCATCACATCGCCAGTTTACTTATCTTTGGTTCTGTAATTCTAAGATTTTGCTCATTTTCCCCATTGAACTCATGTTCCCGTCTCAGTTATTGAAAACCCTAGGCTGATCAGGCCGGCCTAGAAGATGGACAGGAGCAAATACACTGAATCCTTAAAGTGTACGAAATCTGCCATAAGAGCTAGCATTCACTGTTTCTGTTCTTATTGATGGACTACTGTGTTAGACACGCCATTGTAATGTTACAATTGTTATGATCCGTCTGTATATGTATGAACCCAGGTATTGTTTGGGTAATGCTCCTCTATGAACATAAATTTAAGTATCATGTATCCGTTGTACTCCGTGCTACTTTTCCTTCAACGCCAGGGGTGGTTCCTACCATCTCAGGGAAGCGCCGATGACTCCAAGCTGAAGGACTGTGTGAGTTATAAGTGCCTGTTATATGGTTTTAAGATACTATCGTTAGTAAGAATGCAGTTATGGTTGAGTGTTTAACATTTTATTTTTGTGAAGTAAACTACAAATATCGTGCATTAACCGTGTGACTGAAGATGCTGAATCAGCTTTTATAATGTACATAATGTTGATGAAGTGCCTATGGAGGCTAATTGACAAACACATGAAGTGATTATTGAAGCTTTCATAGAAGTGTTTTTTAAATGTTGCATATCCCTTGCAGGACGTTGCAGTAAACACCAGCATTTTCAGCGGCTGTTGATGTACTAGGCAAATTTTACTTTCAGTAGTTTGCCATTGCTTTCTGAACGACTGGCTCCCATACCAACACGTTATAACACAACGCGACACGGTCTGCTGCACAAATCGGTCGCGGTTGCTTTTCGAACTCCTGGTAAGAGGCTTACGAACCGCATTTGCAAGCCTTTGGCCACGGAGAACGGCTGAAGCTGAAGTCACAGAAGTACAGATTACAAATATACATAACGAAGTTTAAGGCTTTCATAAACGTACAAATCACATCTAACATGTGATGATGGGTCTTCCATGGAAATGAAATCAGAAATATCCACAATCATTATTGAGGCTTAGATATAAGTTAAATCACACACACACACACACACACACACACACACACACACACACACACACACACACACACACATATATATATATATATATATATATATATATATATATATATATATATATATATATATATATATATATATATATTGTGAAGAGCGTGAGTTTTGCATCTAAGGGGTAAACGACCGATTAGGAATTTGTTGCTAATTCTAGCAATGTAATTGGGTCATGGTACTACCCAAGAATGTGAGATTTACAAAAAATGTTCAGAGAAGTTAAGAGGACAAGTATATGCAAATGTTAGGTCATTAAAGGTTGAGGGAGGAATTCCAAGTACAATGATAGGCTCTCAAGACAGTGGAGAGTAGATCATTGTGCTGTCAACCTTAGTCACGTAGGCACTAGATAAAACATGAAAGTAGAGCTGATGGGAGGTCAAAGTAGTCAAGTTAGAAACTCGAGAACGATGGGAAAACCCAACATAGGGAGTGTTAGGACACGCACGGGCTAAGAGGGGGCAACTAATCAGATGCATATACGTGACATTAAGACTGATAGACAAAGAGAAATCAGGAATAGAATGTTGGAGTTATGTAAAGTAGGGTCACAGAGGTTAAATGGTGTGTTTAGTAGGTGGTCTGCAAAGAGAAGATAAATACCCAAGGCTGGAAAAGTGAAAGGGGATTCGAGTCGATTACAGCCGAGTGGAGGCTGGGGCTAGGTGTGGAGAGCTAGCCCGATACTACAGTCGTGGGGAGTTAGGGACAACTCCGCCTGGTGAATTCTCAGACAGTGGAATCTGAGGCTGCTGCGTCAGGGAGACGCAGCGATGGCATTAAGTGATGGACCAGTGAAGGGATCTGGGTCAAGAGCGAAGATACTCAGAGGAGAGCTGAGTGTTCAGTCAGACAGTGGAGGTCTGAATTGTGAGCAGTGAGATTTTGGGCTGAGTGAGGAAACCAGCCAGAAAGCGGCGTTCAGGAAGAAGTATTCAGTGTGGGCTACGTTTAATGGAAGAAACTAGCCAGTTATTCGGAGTTCGGGCTGAGGAGGAAATCTCAGCCAGGCAGTCAGGAAGGTCGGACACGGGATCTAGTCTGAGGCATATTAGTCATATCATCAGGCCGATCGAAGACAGTTGTGTTATGTAATTGTGCCAATGCATTTTCTGGAAATATTGTCATGTTTGCTGTGAATCATGTACCTGTGTCATTAATAAACGGATGTGCGCGAAACGTTGTTTTGATAGTGTCTAGATATGCATCAGTAAACCTGGAGAGTGTTCATATAGACATACATCTGACATCCTCTAGACAATCATAGCCACTCTATCTGTCACTCTCTTATCATCCACTTTGTGATATATATATATATAGTGATGAATGAGTCAGTCTTAGATATAAGTTAAATAAGACATATACATAGTTGCGATTGAGGCTTCCAAAAAATAAACAGTTAAATTACAACCAAGCACTTTGATTTTTTTTTTTTTTTAAAGGCTGACGGTTTCATTAGACGTTAAATCAGATATAAACATAGTGATGTAAGAGAGGTGAAAACAAAGCTAAATTACATAGCGGCTGTTTAGGCTTCCATAGAAGCTGCATTCATCATCATCAAAATCCTGCTGACTGGTGTGTTCTAGCATGCTTCTTCACATCTGCGATCTCCAACAGCGTGTATCAAGTCGTGAGCTGACACATTTTCGTGCCATGACAAAATACTGTCAATAATCTTCTCTCGATGTCTTCCTTTATCTCTCTTTCCATAAGTCTTTCCAGTCGTTATAACAAGTTCCGGCATTTCTCTTCCCATATTATGGATAAAACTTGGCGACTGCCTCTGACTGATGTTTGTGATAAGCATGTCTTTGTGTCATAGCCTCTGTCTGATGTTTGTAAAAAGCTTGTCATAACATAAAATAACATCACATATAGTGTCAATGTGTCAGTGAGGCCGTTCTACATAACATAAAATAACATCACATATAGCATCCGCCACATATTTGTATAGACCAGTCTACCAGTATAGACCTGGATTGTATCCAGGCAGATAGCATCAATACCACATATTTGTATAAACCAGTCATGGTAGATAGCATCAATACAACATATTTGTATAGACCAGTCATGGCAGATAGCATCAATACCACATATTTGTATAAACCAGTCATGGTAGATAGCATCAATACCACATATTTGTATAGACCAGTCATGGCAGATATCATCAATACTACATATTTGTATAGACCAGTCATTGCAGATATCATCAATACTACATATTTGTATAGACCAGTCATGGCAGATAGCATCAATACTACATATTTGTATAGACCAGTCATGGCAGATAGCATCAATACTACACATTTGTATAGACAAGTCATGGCAGATAGCATCAATACTACATATTTGTATAGACCAGTCGACACTCCATGGCAGATAGCATCAATACCACACATTTTTATAGACCAGTCATGGCAGATAGCATCAATACTACATATTTGTATAGACCAGTCATGGCAGATAGCATCAATACCACATATTTGTATAGACCAGTCGACACTCCATGGCAGATAGCATCAATGCCACATATTTGTATAGACCAGTCGACACTCCATGGCAGATAGCATCAATACTACCTATTTGTATAGACCAGTTATGGCAGATAGCATCAATACCACATATTTGTATAGACCAGTCGACACTCCATGGCATATAGCATCAATACCACATATTTGTATAGACCAGTCATGTCAGATAGCATCAATACAACATATTTGTATAGACCAGTCATGGCAGATAGCATCAATACCACATATTTGTATAGACCAGTCATGGTAGATAGCATCAATACCATATATTTGTATAGACCAGTCATGGCAGATAGCATCAATACTACATACTTGTATAGATCAGTCGACACTCCATGGCAGATAGCATCAACACTACATATTTGTATAGACAAGTCATGGCAGATAGCATCAATACCACATATTTGTATAGACCAGTCGACACTCCATGGCAGATAGCATCAATACCACATATTTGTATAGACCAGTCGACACTCCATGGCAGATAGCATCAATACCACATATTTGTATAGACCAGTCGACACTCCATGGCAGATAGCATCAATACTACATATTTGTATAGACCAGTCATGGCAGATAGCATAAATACTACATATTTGTATAGACCAGTCGACCCTCCATGGCAGATAGCATCAATACCACATATTTGTATAGACCAGTCATGGCAGATAGCATCAATACTACATATTTGTATAGACCAGTCATGGCAGATAGCATCAATACCACATATTTGTATAGACCAGTCGACACTCCATGGCAGATAGCATCAATACCACATATTTGTATAGACCAGTCGACACTCCATGGCAGATAGCATCAATACTACATATTTGTATAGACCAGTCATGGCAGATAGCATCAATACCACATATTTGTATAGACCAGTCATGGCAGATAGCATCAATACAACATATTTGTATAGACCAGTCATGGCAGATAGCATCAATACTACATATTTGTATAGACCAGTCATGGCAGATAGCATCAATACCACATATTTGTATAGACCAGTCGACACTCCATGGCAGATAGCATCAATACCACATATTTGTATAGACCAGTCGACACTCCATAGCAGAAAGCATCAATACTACATATTTGTATAGACCAGTCATGGCAGATAGCATCAATACCACATATTTGTATAGACCAGTCATGGCAGATAGCATCAATACAACATATTTGTATAGACCAGTCATGGCAGATAGCATCAATACCACATATTTGTATAGACCAGTCATGGTAGATAGCATCAATACCACATATTTGTATAGACCAGTCATGGCAGATAGCATCAATACTACATATTTGTATAGACCAGTCGACACTCCATGGCAGATAGCATCAATACTACATATTTGTATAGACAAGTCATGGCAGATAGCATCAATACCACATATTTGTATAGACCAGTCGACACTCCATGGCAGATAGCATCAATACCACATATTTGTATAGACCAGTCGACACTCCATGGCAGATAGCATCAATACTACATATTTGTATAGACCAGTCATGGCAGATAGCATCAATACCACATATTTGTATAGACCACTTATGGCAGATAGCATCAATACCACATATTTGTATAGACAAGTCATGGCAGATAGCATCAATACTACATATTTGTATAGACCAGTCATGGCAGATAACATCAATACCACATATTTGTATAGACCAGTCATGGCAGATAGCATCAATACTACATATTTGTATAGACCAGTCGACACTCCATGGCAGATAGCATCAATACCACTTATTTGTATAGACCAGTCGACACTCCATGGCAGATAGCATCAATACCACATATATGTATAGACCAGTCGACACTGCATGGCAGATAGCATCAATATAACATATTTGTATAGACCAGTCATGGCTGATAGCATCAATACCACATATTTGTATAGGTCAGTCGACACTCCATGGCAGATAGCATTGATATCACATATTTGTATAGACCAGTCATGGCTGATAGCATCAATACCACATATTTGTATAGGTCAGTCGACACTCCATGGCAGATAGCATCAATACCACATATTTGTACAGATCAGTCGACACTCCATGGCAGATAGCATCAATACTACATATTTGTATAGACCAGTCATGGCAGATAGCATCAATACTACACATTTGTATAGACAAGTCATGGCAGATAGCATCAATACCACATATTTGTATAGACCAGTCATGGCAGATAGCATAAATACTACATATTTGTATAGACCAGTCGACACTCCATGGCAGATAGCATCAATACCACATATTTTTATAGACCAGTCATGGCAGATAGCATCAATACTACATATTTGTATAGACCAGTCAGGGAAGATAGCATCAATACCACATATTGTATAGACCAGTCATGGCAGATAGCATCAATACCACATATTTGTATAGACCAGTCATGGCAGATAGCATCAATACTACACATTTGTATAGATCAGTCGACACTCCATGGCAGATAGCATCAACACTACATATTTGTATAGACAAGTCATGGCAGATAGCATCAATACCACATATTTGTTTAGACCAGTCGACACTCCATGGCAGATAGCATCAATACCACATATTTGTATAGACCAGTCGACACTCCATGGCAGATAGCATCAATACCACATATTTGTATAGACCAGTCGACACTCCATGGCAGATAGCATCAATACTACATATTTGTATAGACAAGTCATGGCAGATAGCATCAATACCACATATTTGTATAGACCAGTCATGGCAGATAGCATAAATACTACATATTTGTATAGACCAGTCGACCCTCCATGGCAGATAGCATCAATACCACATATTTGTATAGACCAGTCATGGCAGATAGCATCAATACTACATATTTGTATAGACCAGTCATGGCAGATAGCATCAATACCACATATTTGTATAGACCAGTCGACACTCCATGGCAGATAGCATCAATACCACATATTTGTATAGACCAGTCGACACTCCATGGCAGATAGCATCAATACTACATATTTGTATAGACCAGTCATGGCAGATAGCATCAATACCACATATTTGTATAGACCAGTCATGGCAGATAGCATCAATACAACATATTTGTATAGACCAGTCATGACAGATAGTATCAATACCACATATTTGTATAGACCAGTCATGGCAGATAGCATCAATACCACATATTTGTATAGACCAGTCGACACTCCATGGCAGATAGCATCAATACCACATATTTGTATAGACCAGTCATGGCAGATAGCATCAATACCACATATTTGTATAGACCAGTCATGGCAGATAGCATCAATACCACATATTTGTATAGACCAGTCATGGCAGATAGCATCAATACCACATATTTGTATAGACCAGTCGACACTCCATGGCAGATAGCATCAATACCACATATTTGTATAGACCAGTCATGGCAGATAGCATCAATACCACATATTTGTATAGACCAGTCGACACTCCATGGCAGATAGCATCAATACCACATATTTGTATAGACCAGTCGACACTCCATGGCAGATAGCATCAATACCACATATTTGTATAGACCAGTCATGGCAGATAGCATCAATACCACATATTTGTATAGACCACTTATGGCAGATAGCATCAATACCACATATTTGTATAGACCAGTCATGGCAGATAGCATCAATACTACATATTTGTATAGACCAGTCATGGCAGATAACATCAATACCACATATTTGTATAGACCAGTCATGGCAGATAGCATCAATACTACATATTTGTATAGACCAGTCGACACTCCATGGCAGATAGCATCAATACCACTTATTTGTATAGACCAGTCGACACTCCATGGCAGATAGCATCAATACCACATATATGTATAGACCAGTCGACACTGCATGGCAGATAGCATCAATATAACATATTTGTATAGACCAGTCATGGCTGATAGCACAATACCACATATTGTTGGTCAGTCGCACTCCATGGCAGTACATGATACACATATTTGTATAGACAGTATGCGATAGCATCATTATTGTAAGGTCAGTCGACACTCCATGCAGATAGCATCATACCACATATTTGTACAGATCAGTCGACATCCATGAATGCTCATTGTATAGACGTCATTGCAGATAGCACATAACATTGTATAGACCAGTCATGGCAGATAGCATCATACCACATATTTGTATAGACCAGTCGACACTCATGGCAGCTACCCAGATAGCATATCATATTGATAGAAATATGGCAGATAGAGTCATCATATATTGTATAGACCAGTCATGCAATACATCAATATACATTTTATGACAGTCGACACTCCATGGATATGCATCAATACCACATATTGTATAGACATAGGCAGATCCATACACATATTGTATAGACACTGACAGATGTATCATACACATATTTGTATAGACCAGTTATGCATCACTACAAAATATTGTATAGACAGTCGACACCCATGGCAGATAGTATCAATACCACATTTGTATAGACTCAGGCAGATGCTCAAACCATATTGTATAGACAGTCCACTCATGGAGATAGTACATACACTATTTGTATAGACCAGTCGCATTCATGGCAGATAGCATCAATACAACATATTTGTATAGACCAGTCGACACTCCTGGCAATCGATTACTACAAAATTTATAGACTAGCGATACTCATCAGATAGATCACTACATCATATTTGTATAGACCTGTCGACATTCCATGGCAGATAGCTCATACTCATATTTGTATAGACGTCGCATCTAGGATCATACCACAATTTTAAGACTCGACTCTCTGCAGAGCTCATCTACAAGGCGATTATTCAGAAATTCAGTACCAACATTAGGCTGGCTGGACCTGGAAGCCAAGCTCAATTATTTAAAATGTCGGGAGGCCAGCCAGCTAATCACTGGACCCAGCCTGCTTCCAGTCCAGCCTGTCCAGGAGAGCTGTTGCAGTCAGAGTGCAGTCCCTTGATGCACCTATAGCTAAATATAGATGCTGGTCTTTGCTGGGTCCTTGGTTGTCATGGAAACAGTATGCTGGAAGAGAACCGATCATCTCACTTGATAAACGTAACAATGTGGCCAACATTTCACATTGCTACCACAGACACAGCTACGCCACCACCTTTGAGTTTTGTCCTCCAGCGGGGAACAAACTTTTGAGTTGTATTTATTCTCAAATTAAACAAACTTGGACGCCTCGGAAAACAAACATGGATACATAAACAATCAGCCTTATATGTATCTTATCACTGGTTCTTCCCCCACGACGTGACCGAAATAAAGTTCACAGTTCCTGGTGGCCTCAGTTCGTCTTTGAGTTATAGCCCTTCATGACAAATTCATGAGTGTGCGTTGTTGTTGTCTCCCCTGTGTGACAGTTCACAGAAATAACAAACTGGCCAGCTAACACCACGTACAAGATGGCGGCCAATTTCTTGTCCCTTACATTCATCATCATCATGTGCCATGTCTGGGCCGCCATGGTTCGCCATCTCACGTGATCCCCAGAGTTCTGGATCAGCTCTGTGGTCTTGTCCCAATTATGTCACGTGGCCAAACGATAAAAGTATTTATCGCTTTGCTTTTCCTCTGTTCTTTTCCCATCCATTTTCCCATTCACTAGACTTTCATGCTTATTTCAATCCACAATATGTCCAGAAATCTTGACTGTCTACATCTAATTTCTCTAATCAATTTATAGTTTTCATGTGTTTCTTGTAGGGCATTCTCATTCGTGGATCTATCTCCCATGGTATACTTTTCATTTTCATCAGAAACCACATTTCCACTGCCATAGCTAGCTTAAGCTTTGGCACTTATATTGTTGTTGTTGTTGTTGTTGTTGTTGTTATTGTTGCTGCTGTTGTTCTTGTTGTTGTTGTACACAGTGAACAAATACGTTGTCAGAAAGCAGATAATGTGGTCTTCCTAATGCGCCTCCCAGCAGATGTGAATGTCCAGTACCACTCTTCCACATCTCTCTGGTTTATGAACTTGGAGAGTGGAAGGACAGCTCTGCACAATAGTTCCTCCAATAATCATACTTTGGTTCCGAGCTGACGACATCGCTGTCCCACACAAGAAATCAGATACAAGGCTAACTAAACGAACTTGATGGGCGGTCACAATTATTCGATCTCTAAATTAGAAGGGAACGAACAAAGGTAGTGATATCACCACATGCAAATGATCATTTATCTCCCTTTGTGAAGCAAATGGCTTCGAGAGGTGAAATCATATACCCATTTAGTAGCAATGTAGACTAAGGTGAGGAAACATAAAAGTTAGTTGCATATCAATTACAGGACGTATGCAGTTAACACCAGCATTTCTTGCTGTTGTTAATGTCTTGGCAAGTTTATGTTCAGTAGTTTGCCATTGCTTTCTAAACGGCCGGCACCCATGCCATTTGTTTAAAAAAAACCAGTGCAACACGATCTGCTGCCAAATCGCGCGCAAAGGTATTTCGAACGCGGGTATACGGAATTGCGAACCGTGTCCGTAATCTCTTCGCCAGGGAAACTGGTGGAAACATACAGGGCTATTAATATAGAAATGCAACATGCAAGAGGAGTTGTCATTGTAATAGGAAATTTATGGAAGTCAAAAGAAATAAAAGCTACTCAGACACAGACAATACTTAACCCTAACGTGGAATCAGTACTGGTGTACAGATCACATTCATGGAGAACGATTAAAACAATAACTTATATATATATATATATATATATATATATATATATATATATATATATATATATATATATATATATATATATATATATATATATATATATATATATATATATATATATATATATATATAGGACTGGTTTGCGGCAAACAGCCAGACTCTGCAGACCTTGATTGATAAGAAGAAGACAGCTCTCATTAAGAAACAAGGAAAGACCAACGCGTAACACTCTTGAGTGAGCTAAAGCTAGCTAGGAAGGATGTGCAAAAGGCTGCCAGGCAGTGTACAAATGATTATTGGATCAAGTTATGTGAGTCCATTCAAATCGCAAGTGATAAGGGAAACATCAGAAGCATGTATGAAGGAATAAAGAAAGCCTGTGGTCCAGTGATCAAAAGAAATGCGCCATTGAAAACCTTGACTGGGGAAATCATCACTGATAAGAAACAGCAGATGGACAGATGGGTAAAGCACTATTTGGAGCTTTATCCCACAGGATTTCAAAGATTCAAGCATCATAACGCTGTACAAGAACAAGGGCGATCGGAGCGACTGCAACAACTATAGGGGTATCTCACTTCTGTCTATTGTTGGACAAGTATTTGCCAGAATTGTTCTGCGCAGACTTCAAGTCCTAGGAGATCAAGTCGACAGAACCGGTCTACCATTGATATGATATTCTCATTGCGACAAATTCAAGAATAATGCCGTGAACAGAATCAACCAATGTTTATTGCCTTCATCGACCTCACAAAGGTATTTGATATGGTCAGCCGTGAGGGTCTGTTCAAGGCACTAAAGAAGATTGGCTGCCCACCAACTCTTCTGTCCATTGTGGAATCGTTCCATACAGGCATGAAGGGTGTAATCAAGTTTGAAGATGCAACTTCTGAAGAGTTTGAAATCAAGAGTGGAGTTAAGCAAGGTTGTGTACTATCTCCCACCCTCTTTGGGATATACTCTTCACTTCTACTGAAATATGCTTTTCATGATCAAGATGGTGGTATATACATTCACTCACACTCAGATGGTGGCCTCTACAATGCTCAGAGATTAAAGGCTAAGATCAAAATTAGGAGGGTACTGATCAGATAGTTGCTTTTTGCAGATGATGCTGCAATTACGACCCACTCTGATGAAAAATTACAATGTCTGCTATCTGCATTCTCCAATTCTTGTTCTGAATTTGGTTTAACAATTAGCAAAAAGAAGACACTGATCATGTCACAAGGTGCACATGGGGTACCATCAATCTTTATTGACGACTCCGAACTAGAGATGGTAGACCATTTTACAAATCTAGGATCAGTGGTAAATAGCAAATTATCCCTAGATCAGGAGATCAACATCCGGATTGGTAAGGCAGCAACAACAATGAACAGGTTTTTTAAAAAAAAGAGTCTGGGAGAATAGGAAGCTTACTGCCAAAACAAAAGTCCTTGTCTATCAAGCCTGTGTCCTTAGACTCTTTTTTTATGGCAGTGAAACCTGGACAACCCATTCACACCAAGAGAAACGTTTAAACAGCTTTCATATGCGGTATCTGCGTAGCATTCTTGGTATTAAGTGGCAAGACAAAATCACAAATACTGAAGTATTGGAAAGATCAGGTTGTGTGACAGTTTATTCCATGCTCAGTCTTCGTAGACTTAGATGGATAGGACATCGTAGGAGGATGGATGATGGTAGAATACCAAAGGACATCTTTTTTTTTTTTTGGGGGGGGGGGGGGGGGGGTAAATTACAGATGGGTAAGAGACCTCAGGGTCGGCCTCTACTACGATACAAAGATGTGTGTAAACGGGAGTAGTGGGTTACGTCCTATGTGAGTCGTTTTTCTGGATTTACCTTGCTGGATTGACCCCAATCCAGCTCGGTCTCGCATCCAGGGCGGATTGGGTAGGTTTGTGTAGGTTTGATATCTAGATCATAAGTAAGGGCGATAATTCTAATAAAAGACATGTTTTCTAAGGGCGGATAACTGAGTTTGTGTATAACATTTTAACTAATTGTAAAACAATAAATAAAATAAAAATAAATAAACAACAATCAAGGGCGCGCGGGGGCGGGCGGCGGTCTCGGAGGCGGTCGCGGCGATCCGATCGCATGGAGCTGTCGGGGTCGAATCCAGTAAAACAGTGCCTTGTAGTAACCAATTGGCCGGTAATTGCTTAGTGACCACTAATCCGGTCATTGACGAGTACGTGTGGTGGAGCTAGGTGGGTCGAACCCTCGAGCCACGCCGGGTGTCATATGAACATTGTAATAAGTAAAATAGTAAATATGGCGTGTATATGACCTGAAGTACTGGCTTATACACTATCATCAAAACAGATTACAACTCTTCAAATGAAAACCTTAACACAGTAAAGATGGCCGGTAGTAACGGTTGTAAGGGGTATGGCAAGTGTTATTTGTCGTGAAGGGGTGGTTGAGTAGCCGAGAAGTTAGATAACTGCTTCGAAACACTATCATCATATAGATTACACCTCTTCAAATGAAAACGTTAAAAAAGTAAAGACTGTCGGTATTAACGGTTGTAGTGGGTATGGCTTCGTGGTATTTGTTGTTAAGGGGTTGGTGAGTGATGATGTACCTAGATAACAGCTTCCGAACACTGTCATCATATGGGTTACAATTCTTCAAATAAAAACCTTAAAAAAGTAAAGATGGCCGATAGTAAATGCTGTAGTGGGTGTGGCTTAGTGTTATTCGTTGTTAAGGAGTGGGTGAGCGGAGAAGTTGCTAAAGAAGTGTTTCTGAACATTTTAAAGGGGTGGGCGAGTGGCGAAATGGCTAAATGAATGCGTCGGTTCCTTGCTAAGAGAAAGAGGAGTTGCAAGATAAAGGCTCCAGGTCGTTGTTAAGGGGTAAGTGGGTGTAAAAATAGCTAGATAACTGCTTCTGATCCTTGTTAAGAGGTGGGCGAGGGGCTGATTGGTTAGATTATTACGCCCGGTCATTGGTAAGAGCCAGGTTGATCGAGTGGATAAGTGGGTAAATAAAGGCATGGAGGTCTACCACCGACAAATTCAACGCATAATGGCGGCGTCGGTCGTCAGAAAACCTAAGATATTTTCATTATATGTCTATTGTAAAGTGGTTGACTGTTTATTATAATGGTGGTTACTATTATTTGTAGTGGATGGGACTTAAATACTATCATCATATCGGTTACAGCTATTCAAATGAAAACCTTAAAAAGTAAAGATGGTCGATTATACTGGTTTTAGTGGGTATGACTTTGTGATATTCGTTGTTAAGGGATGGGGTGAGAGGATGGTACCTAGATAAACGCTTCCGAACACTATCATCGGGTTCGAATCCAGTGGGGCGGTCTATTGGTAGAAGAATTATTGATAATATCTGGTTACTTATTTGTGATTTCGAGCTCTGGTGTTATTAACCTGGTTATGCTTAGAAAAGGAGAGGTGGTGTGCTGGTTGCGAAGTATGTTTAGGTGGTACCCCAGACACCGTGGAAGTGACAGGTTCGAATCTCAGTACTTTTTCGTTGGTAAGATTGCCATTCTTCAACGTGTGGGTGTCTAGTTTATCATAGGGGTTAGGGTTAGGGTCGCTTTATCCGGCCTTGTCGCCGTGGCCACAAGTCCCACCGCTGATGAAAAACATAGGCAGTAGATTTCACCGTTGTAGCTACGAGTCACAAAATATAACCTAACTTAAAAATCACAATATGACATACTCATAACCTCAACAGGTGTTGCAAATAATCAATACTCATTCTTATAGCACCTAATCCAGGGGCTTATCGTCATCGTAATGAGCAAGTCGGGTTAATAATATTCCTGATATCTCCGCCATTGCAAATAGTTCGCGAAATTAATAAAGGTTCATATAAAGCTGGTAGGGGATTAAGGAATTAACACTTAATATCGGGACATCCAACAAAAAGCAATAACACTACAATCGATTTTTCTCATATTTGCCGGGTGGGGATTATGGATTAGGTGTATTATTATTTAATTAAAACAGGCGGTATGAGTAGAAGATATCACAATCAGTATCATCACGTGCCACTCTGATCTTAAATATCAGTAGTTCGTTATTCTTGTGACATTGAAAAAGCTTGAGGTTTGAAAAGGGATGGTGTACTATGTTACTGAGAGGTTTATATAGATTGACCAGTATGTGAAGTTGATACAGGTCACCCCTGTCAGCGCATCGTAGCTATGTTGTGAATTGTCGCCTATTACATCCGGGTGTGAAAATAATCAAACATATTTCACATCAACTCAATATATATGCCTCTGCATAGCTGCACTGCGAACTTGGCTAGAGTCTACTTTAGGAAATTATAGTGTATCTGTGTATACGGGTTTACCACTGCTTATATATGTGTGCAGTATTATTGGAAAGCGGCCGTTATGTATACATTATCAGAGTATGTTGTCTTACAGAGCTGGTATGGTGTCTATGTGTCTAGTATGCTGCATGTTTTGTTATGTTGCTCTGTAGTATTTGGAGGGAGTTTCATGCGGGTGTCTATTGAATTTTTAAAAAAAAACGATGTCTCAGAATCCACAACGCCACTGGCATTAGAGGCATTTCAACTTGTCTGCTCACTGACCTCGCTTCACAGTCATACAAAAGTACAGGTTCCATGTAGTACTTAAACACTCTTTTTATTTCCCATTACGGTTGACAACTTTATATTAGTCAGTATGTTTTCCAACTTGCAAAAGACAACCTTTATCACAGCGATTCTTGTTCTAACGCTTTAAAGCCACCTTCCATCAGACATTGTTGTTTTTTTTCTTTTATTCAACAAGTTTCTTTCCTTGTAGTCTCTTGGCTACTGTTTCCCCATTTCAAGCTCCATGTCTCTGCGCGTATATATTAGTATGGTAGAACTCTAAACCAACAGCTCACAAGATAGACATGTATTACCACAATGTATAGGGACACATGGGTAATGGTTACAGCCGGTTAAATAAGGCGTTCCATCCCGTCACATGCGTAATGGTACAGCCGAGACACGTGGCTAAGAGGGATATCATAGAACAAAAAATTGTGTTCTGTTGGTGATGGAACCAGGGGAACTAACTCATGATGACCACCATGTACGGGAGTGATTCTTCCCCCCTCGTCAACATGGCGTCGGAAGTTTAAAAGGGTCTCCCTTCTCTAGCGTTTCTATGTCCGAGTCGTCATAGGGTCACCAAGTAACAACAAAGAACACGAAACTACTACTACCGAGCCCTCTATACACCACAAGGCAGTTTCGAATATAGTATACACAACTATAACCAAGTCATCACAATGTTCGACTAACCCTTTCTCATAGACATAGAGGAGAGAGCGTACGTTTTACTTAACAACTATCAGGTCATAACCGACGAGTGTTTAGCTATTTTTATCACCTGTATAATATTACCCGTGAACACAACAGGTTTCCCCGGATCAATGTAGGCGTCTCATATAACAAGACATATCACGTACCCGCTGTCCTGACCAGCGAAGTTATCGCGTCTCAGAACAGACATATACACTTTCATTAACACTTCTGCCTGGCCAAAGGGGTCATTGCATCTTGCCTCAGAAACCCAGTTCCAATGCCAATATATGTTTTTCAATGTGTCGGCTCATTGCCACATTTTACATCCAGACAAAAGTACAGGTTCTATGTACCACTCCAACAGTTAAATAAGAACACATGTTAGCCAAATTATTAAAAATGTTAGTCAAATACAGAAATATATCGACCCGACTCATAAAAGATAGTAAAATTTGTTAGCCAAACTTATAAAACTCGTGGTCAAAATAAGAAATATCTCAACCAAGCGTATACAAAGAAGGAAAAAGGCTAGTCAAACTAATGAAAATGTTGGCCAAAAAAAGAAATATCTCGACCAACTTATAAAGTGTAGGAAAAATTGCTAGCCAAACTGACAAAACTGTTGGCCAAAATAAGAAACATCTCGAACAACGTATAAAGTGTAGGAAAATTGTTAGCCAAACTGACAAAACAGTTGGCCAAAATAGGAAACGTCTCGACTAACATTATAAAAAGTAGGGAAAATGGTAACCAAACTAATTCAAAATGGTGACCAAAATAGGAAATGTCTCGACCAAACTTATGAAAAGTAAGGAACATTCTTCGTCAAATGTGAAAAAAATATTGGGCAAGTAGGAAATCATGTTAGCCAAATAGGAAAAATATCGATCAAACTTATAGATGCCTCGTCCCAACTTATAAAATGTATGAAAATGTGTTAGCCGAAGGTGAAAAATATTGGCCAAGTAAAGAAATATCTCATCTGAATTTATACCATTGGCACCTTGCCGTCTTTACAGACGATAGTTTGTGCTTTAAAAATGCATAATAACTTTTACCTATGGCTGTAGCGAATGTGACTAATCAGGACAATTAACGCTGTAAATGTCCGTTCACTGTGGGTGCATGTGAACACGTGGTCATTTCGACCATCATGCACCATATTACTTCTCGAACGCTCGGTGTGTAACTTATCTGCAATAATTTTCTCTTTTGTCTTTATTCAATTTCTTATGTTTGCTTTCCATGAAACACGTTCAGCGGGGACTTGCTCCCAATGTGCATTATCAATGCCTGTATCAATCATGTCCCTCTTACACACATCTTTGTATCGTAGTAGAGGCCGACCCTGAGATATCTTACCCATCTGTAATTCACCGAAAAAGATGTCCTTTGGTATTCTACCACCATCCATCCTCCTAAGATGTCCTATCCATCTAAGTCTAAGAAGACTGAGCATGGAATAAACTGTCACAAAACCTGATCTTTCCAATACTTCAGTATATGTGATTTTGTCTTGCCACTTAATACCACGAATTCTTCGCAGACACCGCATATGAAAGCTCTTTAAATGTTTCTCTTGGTGTGAGTAAGTTGTCCAGGTTTCACTGCCATAAAGAAGAGTACTAAGGACACAGGCTTGATAGACAAGGACTTTTGTTTTTGCAGTAAGCTTCCTGTTCTCCCAGACTCTTTTTCTTAACCTGTTCATTGTTGTTGCTGCCTTACCAATCCGGATGTTGATTTCCTGATCTAGGGATAATTTGCTATTTACCACTGATCCTAGATATGTAAAATGGTCTACCATCTCTAGTTCGGCGTCGTCAATAAAGATTGATGATACCCCATGTGTACCTTGTGATATAATCTGTCTCTTCTTTTTGCTACTTGTTAAACCAAATTCAGAACAAACATTGGAGAATGCAGATAGTAGACATTGCAATTCTTCCTCAGTGTGGGTCGTAACTGCAGCAGCATCTGCAAAAAGCAACTCTCTGATCAGTACCCTCCTAATTTTGGTCTTGGCCTTTAATCTCTGAGCATTGTAAAGGCCGCCATCAGAGCGTGAGTGAATGTATATACCATCATCCTGATCACGAAAGGCATATTTCAGTAGAAGTGAAAAGTATATTCCAAAGAGGGTGGAAGCTAGTACACAACCTTGCTTAACTGCACTCTTGATTTCAAATTCTTGAGAAGTTGCACCATCAATCTTGATTATACCCCTTATGCCTGTGTGGAACGGTTCCAGAATTGACAAAATAGTTGGTGGGCAGCCAATCTTCTTTAGTGCTTTGAACAGACCCTCACGACTGACCAAACAAAATGCCTTTGTGAGGTCGATGAAGGCAATACACAGTGGTTTATTCTGTTCACGGCATTTTTCTTGCATTTGTCGCAATGAGAATATCATATCAGTGGTAGACCGGTTCTGTCGAAAGCCAAACTGTGATTCGGGGTAGTCTTGATCTCCTAGGACTTGAATTCTGCGCAGAACAATTCTGGCAAATACTTTTCCAACAATGCACAGAAGTGAGTTACCCCTATAGTTTTTGCAGTCGCTCCGATCACCCTTGTTCTTGTACAGTGTTATGATGCTTGAATCTTTGAAATCCTGTGGGACTTGTCCTTCTCGCCAGCATTGCTCTATTAGCTGGTGGATCTGTAGAGTGAGTGTGTCTTGCCAACTCCTGATAATCTCTATTGGAATCCCATCCTTACCTGGAGCCTTGCCAAATGCAAGTTAATTTATAGCACACTTAACATTTGTTATGGTGGTAAGTGTGTCCAGGTTGTCAGGAGTTGGTAGAGCCTCTATGGCGTTGAGGGCATCATCCGCTAGTTTGGTCTCACTTGAGTAAAGCTCCAAATAGTCCTCTACCAATCTGCCCATCTGCTGTTTCTTATCAGATATGATTTCTCCAGTCAAAGTTTTCAATGATGCACTTCTTTTGATCACTGGACCACAGGCTTTCTTTATTCATTCATACATGCTTCTTATGTTTCCCTTATCACTTGCGATTTGAATGGACTCACATAACTTGATCCAATAATCTTTTACACACTGCCTGGCAGCTTTTTGCACATCCTTCCTAGCTTGCTTTGGCTCACTCAGAGTGTTACGCGTTGGTCTTTCCTTGTTTCTTATGAGAGCTATCTTCTTCTTATCAATCAAGGGCTGCAGAGTCTGACTGTTTCCCGCATACCAGTCCTGCCTCTTATGGTCCACAGTGCCGTAATGAGAATATCATATCAACTGCTACGGCAGTTTTATAAAGAGTTTCCTTAATTTGACCCCACTTTTCACTTACTGTACAATTTTCTGCTGTATCAGTGAAAGCGTCTTCGAGTTGCTGTTGAAACAGAAAGCACTTTTCAGGATCGTGAGTGTTAATAATATTAATCCTGGGGCTAGATTTGTGTTTAGCTGTGTAGATTCTCTTTGGTCTCAGTCTAACCCTTGCAACAACCAAAGAATTATCCGTATCACAGTCAGCACTGTGGTAACTTCAAGTCAATGATATATGGTTCAGATGTTGTCTCCGTGTGATGATGAAGTCCAGCTGGTGCCAATTGCCGGATCTTAGATGTGTCCATTTGACCTTATGCCCCACAAGAGGTTGTCAAGCGCAGGGATAATAGTCTTTCATTTTCTCCTGATGGAAATTCCATCATTCCCAGTAGCGAATTCTTCACTGCAAAGCCCACATCGTGTTGCCTTTTTTCTACCCTTCCAAAAAAGGTGTAATTGTTTTCCCTGAGTGACCCTTCCTCAGCGAGGCGAATCTCCTGCAGGCCAGCAATATCAATGTTAAGACGATTGAGTTCGGCATCAATCACAGCCGGTTTTCTCACATCGTCAATATTGGTCAAGTCAGTGGAAAATCCTGGACACATGGTTCTCACGTTCCAGGTTGCAAGCCGTAGCTTGAGGATTTCTAATTTTTTTTTTAAATTTTTTTTGCACCTGGTGCATTGGTTTTACAGTCTGCGAATCATATTTTGTCCTAGCCCCAAGCATCCATTGAAGCAGGCAGGCTCTGGCGGACCAGCACCAACTTGGCCGGGGTCTGCCCAGCTTGAGGCAGGCGGTAGCTGATCAGTGACACCTGTAGGTGTCTCCCACCGTCAGAGGCAACGCGTGGCGCACCATGTCTACTCCAATTGACAGGGACTTATAACCCGTAACAGTTGCCTCTCGCTTTGATTCCGAGACCAGTTAAGACCAGGGATAGAGTTATTGCCTCTCCATAGCACAAAAGCCTGGGCTAAAATATAGAGATCATGTGTTGCCCATGCAGCATGATCCCTCTCTCGGCATGCCTAGTTCACTCCAGAGGAAAGGTAACACCCCTACATCTGGAACAAGACAAGCTGCAGAAGCTGCCGGATCAGCAAAGCAATGCTCTAACTGTCTGCCTGTCGGAGCTTCGATCCTAGACCATCCGCCAACTAATCTTATAAATATGTCGTCCTAACTGATAAACATTAGGAAAATGTGGTAACCAAATGGGAAAATTATTGGCCATGTGGGGAAATATCTCAACCATACTTATGAAAAAGAGGACATGTATTAACCTATAGGGAAAAATATTGGCCAAGTGAAGAAATATCTCACCCATTCTTATAAAAATTAAGACAATGTGTTAACCTAATGAGAATAATATCGCCCAAGTGAAGATAAACATTTATACAAAACTTATAAAACTTAGGTAAATGTTTTAACATAATGAGAAAAATATTGACCAAGTAAAGAGAAATTTACACCAAACTTATGAAAAGTAGGAAAATTTGTTAACCAAAAGGGAAAAAATATGGGATAAACTATGAAATATGTTGACCGAAGTAAGAAGCTGTGTTAGCCAAATGGGGAAAAATGGTGGCCAAAACATGAAACATCTCGACAAAACTTATAAATATCTTGAGTAAACTTATAAAAAAAGTAGAAAAAATGTTGCTTCTGTAGTTATGTCAAACGTGTCTTGAATTTTTATCTGAACATACATTTCACAAGACATAATCATCAACGTCAACACTGTCCCTCTTTTACATTACCGAAAACTTCAACTTATCAGTCCAGAGTATCCACTAAAGAAGCACTTATACAGAATAATCACTCATCTCTCCACACTCGTGGGTTTTTTTCTTTCTAACACAAAGTGTCTCTGTCTTTCATAGATAGCTTCACAACTTTTCCATGTCACACCACTAAGAACTCCAAACCTTCGTTGTATATGAGCTCTAATGAAACAGCCATAACAACATTTATGGCGATGCAATCTGTGGCTCCACCTGGGATTGTTTCGATATCATCAGAGTATTCGTCAGCAAAGAGCTATTTCCCATAGCTGCCGTCTTCAACTTTCTATACATCAATGTCTGCGACACTAACCTTCCATTGGTCCATCTTTCAACAATACAAAGAATGTTCTCGAAGTCTAGCTAACTTAACTTGTCTTACTTTGTCCACCTCTTTCACACTTTGTCATTTCACAGCTGCAAGAGCGTCAAGTTTACAACCAACCAACAGTGTCTGTTATGAAGTCGACCTTTCTTAAAAACACGTCAACCTTATTGAGCCTTTGAATACCCTCTATCACATATTCTAACAGACTTTTAACGCTTCACACCAAATAACATTAACATTCTCTTTGATTAAAGAACATTCGATTTTCTGCTGACTTGAAAGATTTTCCAACCTAATATAGATAAATCATCTGTCCCCCTAACCTCCTAGGCGCTTTTCAAGACAACGAGTGTGGAGAGATAAGAGATGATGTGGAAATGTTGTGAAGCTATCTATGAAAGACAGAGACACTATGTGTTAGAAAGAAAAAAAAACCACGAGTGTGGAGAGATAGTGATTATTCTGTATAAGTGCTTCTTTAGTGGATACTCTGGACTGATAAGTTGATGCTTTCGGTAATGTAATAGAGGGATAGCGTTGACGTTGATGATTATGTCTTGTGAAATGTCTGTTCAGATAAAAGTTCAAGACACGTTTGACATAACAACAGAAGCAATAGTTTTCCTACTTTTTTTATAAGTTTACTCAATGAACATGATCAAGAGGATAGAGGAGGGGTCGATCCGAAGAGAGTGGTTGCTGCCTCTGAAGCGGTCTAGGCTGGCAAAGATTAGTTTCATCTTCGTGCCAGGTCATGCGGGAGTACAAGGAAATGAGCGGGCTGACAAGCTCGCAGGTGAGGCTACTGTGGAGGGCGGACGCGCCATGGACCAGGCTGACATTCTGAATGCTCTACGAGAAGTGAGACTTTTGCGAGAACCAAGTGATGACTGGGAATCTACAACAATGGCCAGACTGCGGGAGCAGCAAATTAAAAGAGGGGTGGCCAAACAAGAACACTACGCAGGAAGCCAAAGAAGATTGATAAACCAACACAGAACTGGCGTCGTTAGCCGCTACACGCTGCGGGATTTGCTGAGGAGGGGATCCGAGCACTTATGGACTGAATGGTTCGACGTGCAACGAGGATGATCTGTCGACTAACTAACTAACTAACTAACAAGATATTTATAAGTTTGGTCGAGATGTTTCATGTTTTGGCCAACAGTTTTCCCCATTTGGCTAACACATCTTCTTACTTCGGTCAACACATTTCATAGTTTATCCCATATTTGTTTTCCCTTCTGGGTAACAAATTTTCTTACTTTTCATAAGTTTGGTGTAAATTTTTCTTTACTTGGTCAAAATTTTTCTCATTAGGATAACACATTTTCCTAAGTTTTATAAGTTTAGTGTACATCTTTTTCTTCACTCGGGCAATATTTTTCTCATTAGGTTAACACATTTTCTTAATTTTTATAAGAATGGATACGATATTTCTCCACATGGCCAATAATTTACCCATTTGGTTAACACATTTTCCTAATGTTTATCAGTTTGGACGACATATTTATAAGATTAGTTGAAACATGTCTTTACTTGGACAATATTTTTTTCACATTTGGTTAACACAGTTTCCTACTTTTTATGAGTTTGGGTGAGAAGTTTCTTTACTTGGTCAACAGTTTTCACCTTTGGTTAACAAATTTTCATACAGTTTAAAAGTTTGGATGTGATATTTCTTTACTTGGCCACTATTTTTCATCTTTGGCCAACAGATGTTCCTACTTTAGTCGACATATTTTTTTCTACTTTTTGTATGTTTGGTCGAGATATTTCAAAACTTGGTCAATATGTTTCCTAATTTGGGTAACACATTTTCTTATAACGGTAAACATCTTTATAAGTTTGTCCATCGTATTGCCTATTGTATTACTTCGGTCGACATATTTCTTGATTTTACTAGCATGTTTTCTTACTTGTTATAAATTCAGATGAGATATTTCTTTACTTGGCCAATATTTTTCACCTTTGGCTAACAAATTTTCATACACTTTATAAGTTGGTACGAGGCATCTATAAGTTTGATCGATATTTTTCCTATTTGGCTAACATGATTTCCTACTTGCCCAATATTTTTTCACATTTGACGAAGAATGTTCCTTACTTTTCATACGTTTGGTCGAGATATTTCCTATTTTGGTCACCATTTTGAATTAGTTTGGTTACCATTTTCCCTACTTTTTATAATGTTAGTCGAGACGTTTCTCATTTTGGCCAAATGTTTTGTCAGTTTGGCTAACAATTTTCCTACACTTTATACGTTATTCGAGGCGTTTCTTATTTTGGCCAACAGTTTTGTCAGTTTGGCTAACAATTTTTCCTACACTTTATAAGTTGGTCGAGATATTTCTTGTTTTGGCCAACATTTTCATTAGTTTGACTAGCCTTTTTCCTTCTTTGTATACGCTTGGTTGAGATATTTCTTATTTTGACCACGAGATTTATAAGTTTGGCTAACAAATTTTACTATATTTTATAAGTCTGGTAGATATATTTCTGTATTTGACCAACATTTTTAATAATTTGGCTAACATATTTCTTTATTTGACTGTTGGAGTGGTGCATAGAACCTGTACTTTTGTCTGGATGTGAAATGTGGCAATGAGCCGACACATTGAAAAACATATATTGGCATTGGAACTGGGTTTCTGAGGCAAGATGCAAAGACCCCTTTGGCCAGGCAGAAGTGTTAATGAAAGTGTATATGTCTGTTCTGAGACGCGATAACTTCGCTGGTCAGGACAGTGGGTACGTGGTATGTCCTGTTATATTAGACGCATAAGTTGATCTGGGGAATCTTGTTGTGTTCACGGGTAATATTATACAGGTGATAAAAATAGCTAAACATTCGTCGGTGTATGACCCGATAGCTGTTAAGTAAAAGGTACACCTTCCCCAACTGGCCTCGGTGCTCACATCTCTCCTCTATGTCTATGAGAAAGGGTTAATCGAACACTGTGATGACTTGGTTATGGTTGTATATACTATATTCGAAATTGCCTTGTGGTGTATAGAGGCCTCGGTAGTAGTAGTTTCGTGTTCTTTGCTGTTACTTGGTGACCATATGATGACTCGGACATAGAAACGCTAGAGAAAGGAGACCCTTTTAAACTTCCGACGCCATGTTGACGAAGGGGAAGAATCACTCCCGTACATGGTGGTCATCATGAGTTAGGTCCCCTGGTTCCATCACCAACAGAACACAGTCTTTTGTTCTATGATATCCCTCTTAGCCACGTGTCTCGGCTGTACCATTACGCATGTGACGGGATGGAACGCCTTATTTAACCGGCTGTAACCATTACCCACATGTCCTTAATCATTGTGGTATTACATGTCTTTCTTGTGAGCTGTTGGTTTAGAGTTCTACCACACTAATATATACGCGCAGAGACATGGAGCTTGAAATGGGGAAACTGTAGCCAAGAGACTACAAGGAAAGAAACTTGTTGAACAAAAGAAAAAACATTGTCTGATAGAAGGTGGCTTTAAAGCGTTAGAACAAGAATCGCTGTGATAAAGGTTGTCTTTTGCAAGTTGGAAAACATACTGACTAATATAAAGTTGTCAACCGTAATGGGAAATAAAAAGAGTGTTTAAGTACTACATGGGACCTGTACTTTTGTATGACTGTAAAGCGAGGTCAGTGAGCAGACAAGTTGAAATGCCTCTAATGCCAGTGGCGTTGTGGATTCTGAGACATAGTTTTTTTTTAAAAATTCAATAGACACCCGCATGAAACTCCCTCCAAATACTACAGGGCAACGTAACAAAACATGCAGCATAGTAGACACATAGACACCATACCAGCTCTGTAAGGCAACATACTCTGATAATGTATACATAACGGCCGCTTTCCAATAATACTGCACACATATATAAGCAGTGGTAAACCCGTATACACAGATACACGATACTTTCCTAAAGTAGACTCTAGCCAGGTTCGCAGTGTAGCTATGCAGAGGCATGTATATTGAGTTGATGTGAAATATGTTTGATTATTGTCACACTTGGATGTAATAGGCGACAATTCACAACACAGCTACGATGCGCTGACAGGGGTGACCTGTATCAACTTCACATACTGGATCAATCTATGTAAACCTCCCAAGTAACATAGTACACCATCCCTTTTATAGCCTCAAGCTTATTTCAATGTCACAAGAATAACGAACTACTGATATTTAAGATCAGAGTGGCACGTGATGATACTGATTGCAATATCTTCTACTCATACCGCATGTTTTAACTAAATAAGGACACACACACCCAACCCATAATCCCCAACCGGCAAATATGAGAAAAATCGAGGGGCGTGTTATAGCTTTTTGTTGGATTTCCCGACATTAGGTGTTAATCCCTTAATCCCCTACCAATCTTTACATGAACCTTTATTAATATCGCGAACTATTTGCAATGGTGTACATATCAGGAATATTATTAGCCTGACTTGCTCATTACGATGACGATAAGCCCCTGGATTAGCCGCTATGAGAATGAATTATTGATTATTTGCAACACCTGTTTAGGTTATGAGTATATCATATTGTGATTTTTAAGTTAGGTTATATTTTGTGAATCGTAGGTGAAATCTGCTGCCTGTGTTTTTCATCAGCGGTGGGACTTGTGGCCGCGGCGACAAGGCCGGGCAAAGTGACCCTAACCCTAACCCCTATGATCAACTAGACACCCACACGTTGAAGATGGCAATCATACCAACGACAAAGTACCGAGATTCGAACCTGTCACTTCCACGGTGTCTGGGGTACCACCTAAACCTTCTTCGCAACCAGCACACCACCTATCCTTTTCTAAACATAACCAGGTTAATAACACCAGAGCTCGAAATCACAACTAAGTAACCAGATAATATCAATATTTCTTCTACCAATAGACCACCCCACTGGGATTCGAACCCGATGATAGTGTTCGGAAGCGTTTATCTAGTTACTCACCCCACCCCTTAACAATGAATATCACAAAGTCATACCCACTAAAACCAGTATAATCGACCATCTTTACTTTTTAAGGTTTTCATTTGAAGAGCTGTAACCGGTATGATGATAGTATTTAAGTCCCATCCACTACAAATAATAGTAACCACCATTATAATAAACAGTCAACCACTTTACAATAGACATATAATGAAAATATCCTAGGTCTTCTGATGACCGACGCCGCCATTATGCGTTGAATTTGTCGGTGGTAGACCTCCATGCCTTTATTTACCCACTTATCCACTCGATCACCCTGGCTTTTACCAAGGAACGGACGTAATTATTCTAACCAGTCCGCCCCTCGCCCACCTCTTAACAAGGATCAGAAACAGTTATCTAGCTATTTTTACACCCACTTACCCCTTAACAACGACCTGGAGCCTTTATCTAGCAACTCCTCTGTCTCTTAGCAAGGAACCGACGCATTCATTTAGCCACTTCGTCACTCGCCCACCCCTTTAAAATATTCAGAAACACTTCTTTAGCTACTTCTCCGCTCACCCACTCCTTAACAACGAATAACACTAAGCCACACCCACTACAGCATTTACTATCGGCCATCTTTACTTTTTTAAGGTTTTTATTTGAAGAATTGTAACCCATATGATGACAGTGTTCGGAAGCTGTTATCTAGGTACACCACCACTCACCAACCCCTTATCAGCGAATACCACGAAGCCACACCCATTACAACTGCTAATACCGGCCATCTTTACTGTTTTAAGGTTTTCATTTGAAGAGGTATAATCTATATGATGATAGACTTTCGAAGCAGTTATCTAACTACCCTGCTACTCAACCACCCCTTAACGACAAATAACACTAGCCATACAACCTTTGCTACCGGCCATCTTTGCTGTTTTAAGGTTTTCATTTGAAGAGGTGTAATCTGATTTGATGATAGTGTATAAGCCAGTACGGCCCACTTCAGGTCATATACACGACATATTTACCTTTTTACTTATTACAATTTTCATATGACACCCGGCGCGGCTCGAGGGTTGGACCCACCTAGCCCCACCACACGTACTCGTCAATGACCGGACTAGTGGTCACTCAGCAATTACCGGCCAATTGGTTACTACAAGGCCCTGTTTTACTGGATTCGACCCCAACCGCTCCATGCGATCGATCCGCCGCGACTGCCCCCGAGCCCGCCGCTTGCCCCCCCCCCCCCCCCGCGCCCTTGGTTGTTGTTTATTTATTATTATTATTATTTTTTTTTTTTTACAATTAGTTAAAATATTATACACAAACTCAGTTATCGGCCATTAGAAAACATGTCTTTTATTAGAATTATCACCCTTACACATGACCTAGATATCAACCCTACTCAAACCTACCCATCCGCCCCGGATGCGAGACCGAGCTGGACTGGGGTCAATCCAGCAAGGTCAATCCATAAAAACGACTCAAATAGGACCCACTACTAGCGAGATATGACTGATACAGGCATTGGTAAAGCACATTGGGAGCATGTCGCCGCTGAATGTGTTACATGGAGGGCAAACATCAGAAATGGAATAAAGACAAAGGAGAAAATTATTGCAGATAAGTCACACCAAGCGTGTGAGACGTAAGATGGTGCGTGTTGGTGGAAATGACCACGTGTTCACATGCACTCACTGTGAACGAACATTTACAAGCGAATTGGCTTTATCAGTCACATTCGCCACCGCCATGAGTAAAAGTTATTATGCCTTTTTGAAGCACAAACTATCGTCTGTCAAAACGGCAAGGTGCCAATGTGTGTATATATATATATAATACTGGTCAGCACAATAGATAGACTAACTGGTATGGCAGAATAATGAATTGATTGGTGCGCAAAATAAGTGAACAAAGCTGATATGCCAGAATCACTCATGAGGAGCTTCGGAACACACCAAGACAGATTCCAGCAACTGAAGAGGTTGGTTAGAGACATTGGTGCTTGATTGGACAAGCATTGAGAAAACCTGAAAATAATATACATAATAATTGTTCTGTTTCATAGAAACCCACAGGGAAATGAAATATAGGGAAAACTAAAAACACAGAAACAGAGAAACAGAGACAACCATAACTAATATGGAGAATGGGGGTGGGGGGGTGGAGGTGGGGGAGACCTGTATGAGGGTGAGTGAGGTGGAAACAAATAAAACGGCTGTGAGCATTTGAGGGTCTATGTTCCAATCAGGGTTAGAGGACAGTAGAAAAAGAGGACTGACCACCGACGTTTAAACGAATGTTTGGTCATCTTTGTCTTTTTAAAAATGTGAAATAGGTTGGACGTACTTCTCTCATGACTCACAAACGTCTTATTTCAAGAATATATAGTCAACAATTTCAGCTTATTTGACTAAATATGCAGTTATTATATTCTGTCCCATCACTTATTCCTCCTCCCCTCCCCGTTCGATAACTAGCTGACATCACCTTTAAAACTCTAGGAGAAGGAGCTGGCTTCCCCACGGTCGGTCACGGTGTAGTACCAACGTTGGTAGATGGACTGGGTGCCTAATGTCTTCCTTCCCCCCCCCCCCCCCGAGGTTGGGATGGCCTTTGGGCAGTCACACTTAGCGATGTCGACGCGGGAAATGTCTCAATGAATACGCACGGCAGGATAAAAACATCCGGGAATCATGACCCAAACGCGCCCGCCCCTTTGAGAAAAGAAGGTAAAGGTGTCGAAACATTTGGCGAGGTAGCGACTACTTCTGATGATCAGAAGTCTCCGGTCATACTTGCTCCCCGGCTGAGTTTTTACCGCCTGCATCAAACTCGCCGTCACAACCCATCAGCCGCAATTTATTCGGTTCTATAAACTGAGGTCAGCCTCCAGATAGTATACTCCAGCTGTCATATAGTGAGCATTGTCCTTGCTGATTACTGTAAACATGTGTTCTGCTGTGCACATAATTTTATATGTAGTTGTTAAATAAGCATGGAAATAACAAACAGTATTATTTTATACCGTTTACAAAACAGCCAACATTTAGTTTAGGAAACCCTGATGTCGTTTTGGAGTTAAATAACTTGAACAAAGCGTAAACGTAGGCTCTCAGTATAGACTGCCATTGAAGTGTCTAGCCGTCACATATTCTAGGTCAGGATATAGGAGGAGCGGTGCCTGGTTACCTTCCCAGCTTCCTGTCCTTCTTTGACAATTACCAGAAAATTCTGGAAATACCCGGTAGCCATGCTGATGAGGCTGGGTCGACCCCAGAGCGGTACTGGCGGGACACAATAACCCTGCCTCTGCTGGGGGTTGAACTCGCAACACTGACTTGGCAGGCTAGCGAACTATTCATTGTGCCACCGCCGCTACTAACCCCTTCTAATAATCACAGATGTTCAGTCGTGTTTGCTTTATTGATATTTATCTGAAAATACAGATGTTATAAATAGTTATTACGTGAACGCTTAATGGGTATAACCGGGACTCGTCATCATCATGTGCCATGCCGATAAGCGTGGGCGGTCGTGTTACGCCATCTCACACGATCACTAGAGTCGTTGATCAGCTCAGTGTTCGTGTCTCGACCATGCCAAGTGGCAAAGCCATCTAGGTATTTACTTCTGTGCCTTTCCCGTGTTTTCTTCCCCTCAATATTGCCAGTTGTCATCAAGTTCTCCAATTCATTTCTTCTCACAACATGCCCAAAAGTTTTGACTGTCTGCGTCTAATGTCTCTAATCAGTTTACGATCTTCATTTGTTTCTTGAAGGACTTGTTCATCGGTCTTTCTGGCTGTCCATGGTATTCTTTGTATTTTCCTCAGAAACCACATTTCTACAGCCATCAGATGTTTTCAGCTTGACTGCTCATTGTTCACGCTTCACATCCAACAAAAGCACAGGTTCCATGCAGCATCTCAAAAACCTTTTTCTAGTTGCAAATGATATCTTTTTATTGGTCAGTATGTTTTCCATCTTGCTAAAGGCTACCTTCACCACGGCGATTCTTGTTTAAATCGCTTCAAGGAATCTCCTATCAGATGTAATAACTGTTCCGAGATAATTATACCGATTTACTTGTTTAAGAATATTATCATGTACTTGTATAATATATTCTGCTATTTTCTTCTTCCTTAGTGACTACCATAATCTGTCTTCTTCCAAATTAATTATGCACATGTGGTTTGGCGTCGCAGACATCAGAGCACATACTCCAGGATTGCCCAAACTACAACATATCCAGGCGAACCTTCTGGCCTAGAGAGACAACAGTGGAAGATAAACTCTATGAACCGCTGAATGAACTAAAAAAGACTGTTAGATTCATACAAAAGACAACATTGCAGTTATAAACATAATTTAGGCGAACGAAAGAAGAAGAAGATTATACCCTAGGTGCTCACTGCGTGCAACAACCGCATATGCTACCAGTTGAAGATCCTGCTCATTGTCTGCAATCAATAATGTATCATCCACATATCTAATTTTATTGGTGTGATATCCCCCAATGGTGATTCCTTTTATATCGTCTACATTTCAGAAAATATTTTCATTGCACTGGGAGAAAGTCCTGGAGACATTAATCACCCCTGTTGCACACCACGTTTAATAGACTGATATTGGCCTATTTCATTATCAATCCCCATGGCAGCTTGTTGTTTTCAGTATATCTTTTATACAAGTTTAAGGTCTTTCCCATCAATTTGTAGGTCTGCAAGCATCTACATCATGTCGACATGTCTTACTTTATCGAAAGCCTTTTGTAATCAATAAAGCAAAGATGTGGGGACAGTCCGAAACAAAAACGTATATGCAAGTTCCCAGAAGTGAATACTGTCCTCACATCACGCACGCTCGAAAACACTGGCACTAACTAATGCATAACCATGCTCTAAGAGTGGACAATAATTCATCTGTATCATTCAGTTCCTAAACAATAGCAGGTCACCATCGCAAATAGTCACGAGCCTGTAAATACAGGTCTGATAATAAATTTGGGTAATTCCCTTTCTGATATAGACGTCAGGTGTTGCAGTATCGCACGCACATTTTGTTTCACAGAGGGACCAGGACTGCCACTACTAACCCACGGTTTCTGTTTTCCTCTGTTCTTGGATTTTAGGCACGGCAGGTTTGCTGAAGTCTGTTTACACGGTTAGTTTAATTTCTGATTGACATTGATTTAATAGTTTCTGGTTTAATCGTTGAGTTTCGATTGAGATTCGTAATTCTAAAACAATACCCAGGCTGTTCAGGGGATCCGCCCCCTTGCCGTGGCTCCTAGACTAAACTAAAGTCTTCCATTTAAGTGTATGCTAACTAAGGTCATGGTACAGTGCAAAAGCCCGTTACATGTATCCTAGAACTAGCACTCACTGTATGTTTAAGTATATAACAAGCAGCTTTCCCTGTCTGCACGCCCGTTACATGTATCCTAGAACTAGCACTCACTGTATGTTTAAGTATATAACACGCAGCTTTCCCTGTCTGCACGCCCGTCACATGTATCCTAGAACTAGCACTCACTGTATGTTTAAGTATATAACACGCAGCTTTCCCTGTCTGCACGCCCGTCACATGTATCCTAGAACTAGCACTCACTGTATGTTTAAGTATATAACACGCAGCTTTCCCTGTCTGCACGCCCGTCACATGTATCCTAGAACTAGCACTCACTGTATGTTTAAGTATATAACACGCAGCTTTCCCTGTCTGCACGCCCGTCACATGTATCCTAGAACTAGCACTCACTGTATGTTTAAGTATATAACACGCAGCTTTCCCTGTCTGCACGCCCGTCACATGTATCCTAGAACTAGCACTCACTGTATGTTTAAGTATATAACACGCAGCTTTCCCTGTCTGCACGCCCGTCACATGTATCCTAGAACTAGCACTCACTGTATGTTTAAGTATATAACACGCAGCTTTCCCTGTCTGCACGCCCGTCACATGTATCCTAGAACTAGCACTCACTGTATGTTTAAGTATATAACACGCAGCTTTCCCTGTCTGCACGCCCGTCACATGTATCCTAGAACTAGCACTCACTGTATGTTTAAGTATATAACACGCAGCTTTCCCTGTCTGCACGCCCGTCACATGTATCCTAGAACTAGCACTCACTGTATGTTTAAGTATATAACACGCAGCTTTCCCTGTCTGCACGCCCGTCACATGTATCCTAGAACTAACACTCACTGTATGGTTAAGTATATAACAAGCAGCTTTCCCTGTCTGCACGCCCGTCACATGTATCCTAGAACTAACACTTCCAATTCCAATTCCAGTTTTTCAAACCAAAAATTCCAAATTCGGCCTCGTTCAACCTGCTTCCTCAGCTGTGGATATTGTTGAGGTCCGTGGTTTTTGTGGGTTCCTTCACCCTAATTCTTGTCTTGTGCGCTCTTACGAGTAAGTCCTATCTCGGACTGGTTATGTAGCGTTTGTATCTGTGGCGTCAGCAAGGGGATCGGTCGGCGGCTGTCCTTTGGCATGTTTCCTCTTGTGGTTTTCTTTGATGGTGCTGTGTCCTGGCTCGTCTGACTTGGTTGGTGCAGTCCTTATAAGGACTTTTATTTGGTATTTTTGCCTCCTTTTGTGTGTATTCCCTGTAGAAGCTTTTCAAAGTGGTATTCCTCCTTGCGTCTTTCTTCCCTTTCACGTTTGTGTTCTTGTTGTCTTTTGATTGCTTCCTCTGTGGTCAGCCATGCGACGATCTCTCCGTCATCTATATAGTATGACCATGGGTGATCGTCATCCTCCCATAGTCCTGGTTCTTCAGCGGTACGGCATGGCATTGATTTCCCCTTCAGTTTCTTGTACTTCTTTGTTTTTTCATCCATGCGCCTTCTGTATTCTTTGCACTTTAATTAATGTATCCTTTTTATCTCTGCGATTTCTTCATCGGTAAATATTGGCGGTATCGGTGCGTCCTCTCTGCCTTAATAAAGGTGCTCATCTCGGTTTTCTTCGGATGTCTGGCATGATATCGGCTTTCCTTTGAATGTTTCGGGCGTCGTGGTTGGGCTGTTGGCTTTCGCTTGCGATTCGGGCTCGGTCTCTTGGTTTTAATCTTGTGGTTTCTCTGTAATTTCTTGTACGGCTTCTGTTGTTTTTTTTCGGACAAGTTCATTTCAGCTTTCTGTAGTTCTCGCTCTGATTTAATAGCTTGTAGGATTTCTTCGTTCTCCTTCTTAATCAGTGCCATATGTTCACTTCTTGCTTGATGTTTTGCTGGATCTCCTTCATTTCCGCCAGTAGTTTTTCGTTGTCGGTGGTCGGAGTCGGCGTCAGCAGTGCCTTGACTTGTCTCTTCAACTCGTCTGTCTGTTTTTGCAGTTGATCTCTTTCAGCTTGTGATATACCCGTGGCTGTCTAGCACCTCCGCATTGCTTCGTTGTATGGTGTCTTTGTGTTGATGGCGAGCTTTAATACGTCTCTGTGTCGTTGCAGGTACGGACAGCCCAGGTATCTTGCTCCATGTTTGCCCAGGCAGTTGGCGCACTTTTTTTGTTGTTAGGTGCTCGGAAGCCGGTGTCCAGCTTGGCCTGCGGACACTCCTTGAAGGCGTGGTGATCGGCGCAGTAACGGCAGATTTCCGGCTTACTGCGACATATTGCTCTGCTGTGGCCGGCCCTCTGGCATCTGGAACATTGGTTGACTCTAGGGATGAATCTCTTTGGCTGCTGCATTCTCTTGTTGATTGATACTGTTATCAGCATCTCGCTGCCCTCTGTCGTCACCTCCGCCAAGATTGTAGGTATCGTGGAGTAGGTGAGTAGCCGCTCCACCTTCAACAATCGGATGTGGAGATTATCATCTTGTAGCTGCTTCAGGATTTCTTGGTCTGCCAGCTCCACTTGGATTCGTTTGACAACCCACTTGGTTGTCGGTGAGTCAATGTTTCCGACTCTGGTGTCTTTCTCGTCTCTCTGCGTCTCAGTAGGCTTGTCTCTTGTTTGTAGTGGGTTGTCGTCTCCTTCCTCCTGGTAGCTTCGTTAAACGATGCTTGAGGTTCTTGTTTATGGCAGCTCGCCGGTAAGTTCACTCCGCTCGTCTTCTTGTCGGCTCCACACTGCACATCTTGGATTCCGCGTGTTTCTTGGTGTTCTTGCTACGTGCCATTTTCATCCCCGTATCAGGCTTCTTAACTTGTTCAGGTGACTTGTCTTGCTGACCCGCACGACGACGACGCACGACCAAGCACTCACTGTATGTTTAAGTATATAACATGCAGATATCATTGTCTGCATGCCCGTCACATGTATCCTAGAACTAGCACTCACTGTATGTTTAAGTATATAACACGCAGCTTTCCCTGTCTGCACGCCCGTCTCATGTATCCTAGAACTAGCACTCACTGTATGTTTAAGTATATAACACGCAGCTTTCCCTCTCTGCACGCCTATTGTTACACTTAGAAAAAAAAATGTAGCTCAGTCCGCTAGCAATTCCGCTAGCGCGACCGTCACCATTTGTGTGGTTTGATATTTATTTGCCGATGAAAGCTTTAAGGCTGAAAAGTCCATTTTGTGTATTGTGAACCTCCTTCTGGGCTCTGAGTTGGAGTCATTACATGTGACATGTTGGTGGACAATATAAAGAGATTGACAGAAACCACTTTTACAAGTGACATGTTGGTGGACAACATCCGGAGATTGACAGAAAGATGTAGTCACATATGGCAAATGAGTGGGCAACATGTAGAGATTGACTGAAAGATACATTACATAAGGCAATTAGATGGACAACATCCAGAGATTGACTGGAAGATATCTGCTTGAATACACATTGACATCGCAGCACAGAAACTGTTGGAGACGCATTACAGCCGATCTTCATCATAAATGAACTCGAAGTGTGGTCCGGGATATAATGGTATACAAGGGAAGATAATATAACCAGATGGGCTGGGATTTTCAGAATAGAAGACAATGGTATACATGAGAAGATTACTTGAACATACTGACTATAAAATTCAGCAGGAAAACGATGGTATAAATAGAAGATTACACAATCAGATTGATAATACAATTTAGCAGGAAGACAATGGTACAAATTACAAGATAACATAAACAGAAACACTGAAAGTTCAGATAAAGAGACATGATATACATGGGGATAAAGAGATATGATATACATGGGAAGATAATATAACAGATAGACTAGAAAGATAGTGGCAGTCTATTTTCACGAAAAAGAATCAAAAATAGAGTTCTAGTGAACCCTTCAGTGAGAAGATGACACCTGATCTGACAGGGAAACAGACTGGTTTGGGGTAAGACAGCATTCAGTTTAGCTGTAATCTTAAGCCAGCTTAACTCTTAAAAGACTTGTAGATTTCTCTATCTTTAGTTTCTGATTTTATCTCTCTTTGACTTTTTCATATAATGTTACATCAGCTGGCCGTTGGATTTAGAGAGGCGCTGCCATTATTTGGAAGCTGCTGGTTCGAATCCTGGCGAGGTTCTATTGCTTTCAATTTGTTATTGTTTAGTATTTCTTCTAATTTACATACTTCAGGGTTTTCCCAACAATTGGTGTGCAAGTTATTTGAAAACATATAATCGTTATTATGCATAGCTATACACAGAATATTTGCAGAGTGAGATTAGAACACAAATAAACAACATGGCTGAGAACCGTCACCAACTTACGAAACGTGGCAGGATAAAGTAATTGACGCTTTCTAAGCGACTAACTCTTGCTGTGGGTGAACTGGAGAAAATAACTCATTTTAAGTAAATGTCACTTGTGGTCTTGTGGAGACATTAACCCATATTGAAAACGAACACTTTTTGAAGAGTGATGAAATAAACTCATTCTAAATTACTAACACTTGTGATAGAGTGAAGACATCAACTTATTCTAAGTGGCAAACACATGTAGTAGAGAAGATAATAATTAACTTACTCTGACTATCAAATATAACACGCTGGATAAGAAATAGATAACCTTGTTACTGGAGTGTTGGTCTTGGAGACAGAAATGAGAGAGAGGAAAACTGGTTCAATGGACAAGGGCACATGATATAATAATCGGATACACCATCTCTCAGTAGCATCCTAAACGCCTTTGGGCTTGGACGAGTCCATACAACAATTGGACGGACATGATCACCAACCCCACACGACAGGGTCGTCTTCTTTTAATCCATACCGTGTGGGGTTGGCCATCATGTCTGTCCACAGACTTCTGTCTCTTGTGCTGCCAGTCTTTTCTGATATTGATGTTCTTCCAAGCTATGGTGTAAAACTGTCTATCTTATCTCCCTGCCTCTCCCCAGTACATCTTTTCTATCGTCTTTACGTACTCCAGCTTCCCCCGTCTCATGACATATACAATGAATGTGGACCATCTCTCTTCTGATGCCAGTAACCAGTTCTCTTTGTGAGTTAACCTTACAAGATATAATCAATGCTCTTGCTATCAGCTTACTGTTTTCATTCTTATATAAAATCATATCTCCGAGGCTTCCATATAATTCCTCTTTTGTCTGCTAATTGTCGTTGATTCGTCTCAGTACATTAAGATTAACTGAATATAGCTTTTAAGAACTATTTTCCTTACCTCAACTGACAACTATCAGTTGCAGAGAACAGTCAGTTTGTGAAATGCTGTCTTCGCTTCTACTATTCTATACTTTACTTCGTTAATACATCTTCCATTTGCGGATAATACAGTACAGAGACAATTAAATACATTGACTTGTTTTACATTGGCTCCACCCACTTTGATATTGCATTTGGGCATAGATATTAGTATAGTAGAGAGAGACATATATTTGAGCTTCATAGATTATACTAAGCATTTGATAAAGTGAAATATGATGAACTGATTAAAATGTTGGAAGATATCAGCATTTATGGGAAAGATTTAAGAATAATAATGAATATTTACTGGAACCAAGTAGCAGCAATTAAGGATGGGAAATAAAGAGGGTAGTTACGAACAGATAAAGCTAGGAATATGCCAGGGGTGTGTCTTGTCACCATATCTTTTCTCCCTACATAGTGAAGTAATAATGAGAGAGAGAGATGCCCGTCAGGTCTTAGTCAGATCTGCCTGAGCTACCGTATGACAGTAGACGGTACTACCTGCTTTCCGTTAGCGCCGAACGTTGGGCGGCGCTTACCAAACCCGTCATCCCACATTGTGTCAACGGCTTCGGGCGGAAAAGCGCAATTTGGAGGGTACAAGCCTTACCCTGGTGCGAGGAAATGCAACCTAAAAACAAAATGTCATGGCAAAGCAGACCAGGCCCTAAGTCTTGGTTGGCAGCTGGTCTAGGATCGAAGCTCTGACAGGCGGACAGTTAGAGCATTGCTTTGCTGATCCGGCAGCTTCTGCAGCTTGTCTTGTTCCAGATGTATAGGTGTTACCTTTCCTCTGGAGTGAACTAGGCAGGCCGAGAGAGGGATCATGCTGCATGGGCAACACATGATCTCTATATTTTAGCCCATGCTTTGTGCTATGGAGAGGCAACAATTCCATCCCTGGTCTTAACCAATCTCGGAAACAAAGGGAGAGGTAACTTTTACGGATTATAAGTCCCTGTCAATTGGCGTAGACATGGGGCGCCACGCGTTGCCTCTGAAGGTGGGAGACACCTACAGGTGTCACTAATCAGCTACCGCCCGCCTCAAGCTGGGCAGCCCCTGGCCAACTGGGTGCTGATCCGCCACAGCCTGCCTGCTTCAATGGGTGCTTGGGGCTAGGACAAAATCTGAATCGCAGGCTGTAAAACCAATGAACCAGGTACTAACAAAAAGAAAACTAGAAACCTCAAGCTACGGCTAGCAACCTGGAACGTGAGAACCATGTGTCCAGGATTTTCCACTGACTTGACCAAAATTGACGATGTGAGAAAAACGGCTGTGATTGATGCCGACCTCAATCGTCTTAACATTGATACTGCTGGCCTGCAGGAGACTCGCCTCGCTGAAGAAGGGTCACTCAGAGAAAACAATTACACCTTTTATGGAAAGGTAGAGGGCATGCAGATTAAAGGCAACATGGGGTGCCCTTTGCAGTGAAGAATTCGCTACTGGGAATGATTGAAATTCCAGCACGAGGTAATGAAAGACTATTATCCCTGCGCTTGGCAACCTCTTGTGATTTGCCACCATTATTACTGCATATGCACCGACACTCGATTCCTGTGATGACGTGAAGGATTCGTTCTTTGAGGAGTTAGACTATGTGATCAAGGCAGCTCCAAAATCCGACTATATTTATATGCTCGGTGATTTCAATGCTCGTGTGGGCAAGGACTCGAGTTCATGGCCAGTGTGCCTTGGAAAATACAACATCGGTCGCATGAATGAAAATGGGCAAAGGCTGCTGGAACATTGCACTAGAAATGACCTATGTATTACAAACTCCTTTTTTAAAACAAAACAGCTGCATAAGGTCACATGGAAACATCCAAGATTCTGCCATTGGCACAAGCTGGTCTTCATCATCACACGGAGACAACATCTGAACCTTACATCATTGACTCGAAGTTACCACAGTGCTGACTGTGATACGAAACATTCTTTGGTTATTGCAAGGGTTAGACTGAGACCAAAGAGAATCTACACAGCTAAAAACAAATCTAGCCCCAGGATTAATATTATTAACACTCACGATCCTGGAAAGTGCTTTCAATTTCAACAGCATCTTGAAGACGTTTTCACTGATACATCAGAAAATTGTATAGTAAGTGAAAAGTGGAATAAACTTAAGGAAACTCTTTATAAAACTGCCGTAGGGGTTTACGGCACTGTGGATCATAAGAGGCAGGACTGGTTTGCGGCAAACAGCGAGACTTTGCAGCCCTTGATTGATAAGAAGAAGATAGCTCTCTTAAGAAACAAGGAAAGACCAACGAGTAACATTCTGATTGAGCTAAGGCAAGCTAGGAAGGATGTGCAAAAGGCTGTCAGGCAGTGTGCAAACGACTATTGGATCAAGTTAATTGAGTCCATTCAAATCGCAAGTGATAAGGGAAACATCAGAAGCATGTATGAAGGAATAAAGAAAGCCTGTGGTCCAATGATCAAAAGAAGTGCACCATTGAAAACCTTGACTGGAGAAATCATCACTGATAAGAAACAGCAGATGGACAGATGGGTAGAGCACTATTTGGAGCTTTACTCAAGTGAGACCAAACTAGCGGATGATGCCCTCAACGCCATAGAGGCTCTACCAACTCTTGACCACCTGGACACACTTCCCACCATAACAGAAGTTAAGTGTGCTATAAATGAACTTGCATCTGGCAAGGCTGCAGGTAAGGATGGGATTCCAATAGAGGTTATCAGGAGTGGGCAAGACACACTCACTCTACAGATCCACCAGCTAATAGAGCTATGCTGGCGAGAAGGACAAGTCCCACAGGATTTCAAAGATTCAAGCATCATAACACTGTACAAGAACAAGGGTGATCGGAGCGACTGCAACAACTATAGGGGTATCTCACTTCTGTGCATTGTTGGAAAAGTATTTGCCAGAATTGTTCTGCGCAGACTTCAAGTCCTAGGAGATCAAGTCTACCCCGAATCACAGTGTGGCTTTCGACAGAACCGGTCTACCATTGATATGATATTCTCATTGCGACAAATGCAAGAAAAATGCCGTGAACAGAATCAACCACTGTTTATTGCCTTCATCGACCTCACAAAGGCATTTGATTTGGTCAGTCGTGAGGGTCTGTTCAAAGCACTAAAGAAGATTGGCTGCCCACCAACTATTTTGTCAATTGTGGAATCGTTCCACACAGGCATGAAGGGTATAATCACGTTTGATGGTGCAACTTCTCAAGAATTTGAAATCAAGAGTGGAGTTAAGCAAGGTTGTGTACTAGCTCCCACCCTCTTTGGAATATACTTTTCACTTCTACTGAAATATGCCTGTCGTGATCAGGATGATGGTATATACATTCACTCACGCTCAGATGGCGGCCTCTACAATGCTCAGAGATTAAAGGCCAAGCACAAAATTAGGAGGGTACTGATCAGAGAGTTGCTTTTTGCAGATACTGCTGCAGTTACGACCCACACTGAGGAAGAATTACAATGTCTACTATCTGCATTCTGCAATGTTTGTTCTGAATTTGGTTTAACAATTAGCAAAAAGAAGAGACAGATTATGTCAAAAGGTACACATGGGGTACCATCAATCTTTATTGACGACGCCGAACTAGAGATGGTAGACCATTTTACATATCTAGGATCAGTGGTAAATAGCAAATTATCCCTATATCTAGATCAGGAAATCAACATCCGGATTGGTAAGGCAGCAACAACAATGAACAGGTTAAGAAAAAGAGTCTGGGAGAACAGGAAGCTTACTGTCAAAACAAAAGTCTTTGTCTATCAAGCCTGTGTCCTTAGTACTCTTCTTTATGGCAGTGAAGCCTGGACAACTTACTCACACCAAGAGAAACGTTTAAACAGCTTTCATATGCAGTGTCTCCTAAGAATTCTTGGTTTTAAGTGGCAAGACAAAATCAAAAATACTGAAGTATTGGAAAGATCAGGTTGTGTGACGGTTTATTCCATGCTGAGTCTTCGGAGACCTAGAAGGATAGGACACGTTAGGAGGATGGATGATGGTAGAATACCAAAGGACATCTTTTTTGGTGAATTACAGATGGGTAAGAGATCTTAGGGTCGGCCTCTACTACGATACAAAGATGTGTGTAAGCGAGACATGATTGATACAGACATTCATAATGCGCATTGGGAGCAAGACGCAGCTGAACGTGTTGCATGGAGGGCAAGCATCAGAAATGGAATAAAGACAAAGGAGAAAATTAATGCAGATAAGTCACACACCAAACGTTTGAGACGTAAGATGGTGCATGACGGTGGAAATGACCACGTGGTCACATGCACCCACTGTGAACGAACATTTACAGCGCGAATTGGCCTTATCAGTCACATTCGCTACCGCCATGGGTAATGGTTATTCTGACCTTTTTGAAGCACAACTATCGTCTGTCAAGACGGTAAGGTGCCAATGAATGAATGAGAGAGATCAAAAAGACGCCAGGCATAATAGTTGGAGGTTATAATAAGCATAATATACGCTATGCAGATGACACAGTTTTGTTGGCGGATAATGCAACAGACCCAGAACTATTGTTGGACATTGTAGAAACAGAGAGTACAAGGAAAGGACTCTCCTTAAATATCAAGAAAACAGTAACAATGGTGATATCAAAGAAAATGGTGAAACCAAATTGTGTCATAGAAATAGAAGGAGATTTTCCTAACCAAGTGGATAATTTTAGATACCTAGGGGCATTAATAACATCAGATGGAAGATGTACAACAGATATTAAGAGCAGAATAGGGCAAGCAAAAGCCGCATTTCAGAAAATAAAGAGTATCTTATGCAATAAGTCACTATCACTGAGTGTAAGAAAGTGCTGAAATGCTATGTAGAACCAGTTTTGCTGTATGGCAGTAAATCTTGGAATGTAAATGAACAAAGTAAGAAGAAATTAGAAGCAACATAGATGTGGTTCCTGAGACGAATGTTTCGAATTCCTTGGACTGCCAGAGTAACTAACGACGACTGCCTGAAACAGGCTAATGAAACTAGAACATTATATGCAACAATACGACAGAGACAAACATCTTTCTTTGGTTATGTAATGAGAAGAGAGGCATTGGAGAACATCGTGACAACTGGAAAGATCGAGGGGAAGAGAGACAGAGGCAGACCACGAGAAATGATGCTGGATGGATTGAGACGGTGGAATGGAGGAATATCAGCAGCCGAGTTGATCCAGAAAACCAAAGACCGAGATCTGTGGAGAGCCATGAACGCCTACGCCAACTGGCGGGGCACTTTTTGATGATGATATTCTTCTTCTTCTTCAGCGTTCCGAGCCATTGAGGTTCTTTGCTGCAGATACAATCCGTCTCCATTCGTCTCTCTATGTAATAATAATGTCTTCTCTTTTTCTATTGTTCAGACTGTGTTTTGTTTTGACTTTCGGTTACAATTATATCTATCACTTCTTGTAAATGCGTTTCATTTTCAGTGACCAAAACCATGTCACAAGAAACGCGCATGTCATTTCCATCATTCTTCATGTTAATGTTCTCAGGATGCATCGGCCTTGTTTGTCCCTCAACCTTCCACAAACCCACACTTCTCATCTCCAGGTTTTTTTGTTTGGTTTTTTTTAAATTTCATTTCTTATTTTACTCATTATAATTTACATTAGCAGTTAAGTGCATGGCTAATTAAACTAATTGTGCCATATTCTCCACAATCCGTTGCACCAGATTACTTTGGTAGAGCTGTGACAACAGATTTCAAGCGATCATCATGTATATCCCCTGTTTTATAGATATCATTCAACACTTTTGTTATCACTGTTACTCCCAAAACACCAACAGCTTTAACGGCTTCGACACTGGTGCCCAGATAGCCTGTCAGGTGGCTAGCCAGGTGAACTCTAGCGACAATAACTCGGGTTAGCCTCAAGGAAAGCTCAGAGTTGTCATTCCGAATTGTAAAAGAAAGAATACGAGACAGCTTAAAGACGGTTCAAACAAGGATAGCCACAGGTTATGCAAGGTTAGTGATGGGTAATACAAAGCTAGCGACAGGTCATAAACGGTTAGCGATAGGTCGTACAAGATTAGCGTGCATGGTTAGCGACAGGTTATACAAGGTTAATGACAGGTCATACAACGTAAGCGACAGGCCATGCAACGTAAGCGACAGGCCATGCAACGTAAGCGACAGGCCATGCAAGGTTAGCGACAGGTCATACAAGGTTAGCGACAGGTCATACAAGGTTAGCGACAGGTCACACAAGGTTAGCGACAGGTCATACAAGGTAAGCGACATGTCATACAAGAGTAGCGACAGGTAATACAAGGTTAGCGGCAGGTCATACAACGTAAGCGACAGGTCATACAACGTAAGCGACAGGTCATGCAACGCCATGCAAGGTTAGTGACAGGTTATACACGATTAGCGACAGGTCATACAATTTTAGCGACAAGTCGTACAAGGTTAGCGACATGTCATACGCGTTTATCGACAGGTCATAGAAAGTTAGCGACAGGTCATACAAATCACACAGCAGACGAACATTGAACTCACAATACATAAAACTAGATGAGCGATACCCCGACATCAACTCGCATACTATTCACATCTGACGCTATCCACCAACGTCCTAAAGAGTATTCTCAATTGACGCTGTTAATATTCAGAGGAGGCAAGTGTGTAATTGTAAACTAGAATGAGTTATGGAAAGTTGCGGTAGTTGATGGCAGTTTTGACCGTCGAGTGTAAGCAGCAGTAAGATATAGTGGGTTCTCGTCCATTGTACACAAGACAGAGTAATAAACTGATCTGTTGAGCTGCAGAGGGAGAGTACATTGTGATAACGGTTGCTACAGTTGGACTGTAATGACATGGTTAAGGGCCACCAAGTGTACCACACAAAAGCGAGAGGCGCATAAGTACGGCTGTCCTTTAGGTCTAAAAGTAACTTAGTCTATTGTGGAAATTTATAGGATGTACATCCTTTGGGAATAAATCTTACATCAGCGCCACCGTGATTCTGTCTTCATCCTGTCGTCCGGGCATCTGCCAGATTCGTGTGTGCATAAGCCATTGTTTCAAGTAATCAGTGTCAGCGGTGTTATCCTTAAGCCAACACTCCCACACTACAGTCTTGGCTTTATGTGACTAGCTCGTGTCGTAAAGTGGACAAATTAACTCATTGTTGGTGATTAGCACTTGTTGTAGAGTAGAGAAATTAACTCACTCCATCTACAATCGATGTTGGTAGAGTGGATACATTAATTAAATCTGGTATCAGTTGTAGTAGACTGCCAGAACTGTCCCAAGCACACGTTTCATGTTTTATCAAATCCATAGACAATGTCACAATGATTTGTAGCCAAAGCATCATCTATATATATAAAACAAAGTGTATGTATGTAAATATGTATGTCCTTTATTTTTTCGCTAACGGCCCATCCGATTGAGATGAAATTTTCAACACGTCTTCCTTTCATTCCAGAGCTGCCAACTGTGATATATTTTTAGTGTGAAATCGCCTGCTTACTCAGTATTATTTCATTTTTCATTTTTCATTAAAATTTATATATAGCTAAGGGACTTAACTCTAGAAAAAGTTATTTCAAGGGGCATAACTTTTAATAACATTGTTGTATAACTTATAGTCATATTGTTGTATCGTTTTCAAAGATTTATAAACTCTTTGTCTATAGTTATGTACCGGCATATGAGTTATAATAAATAATGATACAATCTTTAAGGCAATTTCAAAGTTTACATAAAAATAATGCATAATGCATAACATTGTAACTCATCTTTCTATGCTTAAGAAATTATCTTAAAGATGTTGAACAATATCATCGCATCTTTAATGTTTTCCGCTATCATATCGGCACGATTCGCTTGACAGCATTTCTCAGCGCTATCAAGCCAAGACGCCTTACACATTTCAAGCAGCCTGATACGGGGGGAAAATGGCACGTCGTAATAGCACAAAGAAACAAGCAGCTTCCAAGATGCATAGTGAGAAAACCGACCAGACTATCAAGAAGACGAACCTGCCTTTGGAGAGTCTGCATGCAAGCTGTAATAAAGTATCTGAACCTACAGTCAATGAAACTACCAATAAGAAGAGCGACGACTACCCACAGACGAACACAAAAACTTGTGAGAGGAAGGAGGACCAAGACACCAGAATCAGAAACACTGATTCAAACACAGTCAGATGGGTGGTCAAGCGGCTAAAAATGGAGCTTACTGATGAACAAATACAGAAGCAGCTGCAGGAAGAAAATCTTCACGTCAACATTTTGAAGGCAGAGCGGATTCTTACCTACTCAGAATTAAATGAGATGCTCCACACCAGTGACTGGGCGAACCCGGGCCGGGTCAGGCAGACAGACAGACAGACAGACAGACAGACAGACAGACAGACAGACAGACAGACAGATAGATAGATAGATAGATAGATAGATAGATAGATAGATAGATAGATAGATAGATAGATAGATAGATAGATAGATAGATAGATAGATAGATAGATAGATAGATAGATAGATAAACAGACAGGGAGGGAGGGAGGGATAGACGGAGGGAGAGACAGAGGGATGGGTCTATTAGACAGACAGACAGACAGACAGACAGAGATAGATAGATAGACAAACAGACTGACAGACACAGACAGACAGACAGACAGACAGACAGACAGACAGACAGACAGACAGACAGACAGACAGACAGACAGACAGACAGATAGTCGGTAACGGGAACGAGAACTTATATGACTACTTATATGAATTAAATGAGATGCTCCCCACCAGGGACTGGGCGAAGCCGGGCCGGGTCAGGACAGACAGACAGACAGACAGACAGACAGACAGACAGACAGACAGACAGACAGACAGACAGATAGATAGATAGATAGATAGATAGATAGATAGATAGATAGATAGATAGATAGATAGATAGATAGATAGATAGATAGATAGATAGATAGATAGATAGATAGATAGACAAACAGACAGGGAGGGAGGGAGGGAGGGATAGACGGAGGGAGAGACAGAGGGATGGGTCTATTAGACAGACAGACAGACAGACAGACAGACTAGATAGATAGACAACAGACAGACAGACAGACACAGACAGACAGACAGACAGACAGACAGACAGACAGACAGACAGACAGACAGACAGACAGACAGACAGACAGACAGACAGATAGTTGGTAACGGGAACGAGAACTTATATGACTACTTATATGAATTAAATGAGATGCTCCCCACCAGGGATGGGCGAAGCCGGGCCGGGTCAGCTAGTACCCAATAAATTACAGAGATGTCTGTTATCCACTTTCCTAGGCCTAGAGAGCTACCCAAGGATTGCACAGATGGCGTCTGCGGAAACATAGGAAAACAACTTTCATTTCCGTAAAGCTGAAATTATTGAAAGATCAGGGAGACCATTTGATCAGCGCCGTTGGAGGTTATGTGAACAGGGTATGTGTGATATATGTCTAGTGGATTCCTGTTTTCAATAAATAAGTGCAGCTAAACTGCCCAATATGTTATCTGAATCATAATCATCATCTGTCATAAAAACTGTTAAAAAACTGTCATTTACTGCCAATATAGTATCTTGTGGTATATGGCAGGGGGATGGGGTGGGGGGGGGGGGGTGTCCAGAGTCTGAGGAATTAAGGCCGCCTGGCCAGTGCAATCGCCGCGAACTGTTCAGGTTAGGATTTTCTTTTTGTCCCCGACAGAAAACAATATCCAAACCTTAACGACGATTTAAACCCGGGTCTTCTGAAGGAGAAGCCTGCGTTCTAGCCACTCGGCCAGCCGCTATCAATTACCGTTGCAAAATAAGTAGTCGATTGCGGTTTATTATTATTTTTCTTTACATCTCACAATGCTTGTTTTAATTCACTTTTCTTTTTTTTTTTTTAAATTTATCAGCACAATGTTTAAAGGGCAGTAACGGTGGCATCGTGGCTAGCACACGTGTGTGGCGAATTGGGAGTCATGTGTTCGAATCTACACTCCCTTCCCCCATCCCGTCACTTTTTTGTTACATGCGTAAATATTATTTTTACATCACATTGGATCCCATGTGGACAAGCCTTCATTGTGTACCAGGAAATGTTCTGGGAAGTCAAGGCTGCAGGCAAAATGTTGACCACATTCCCCAATCCAATACCGACTGGTGTTCAACAATCAGATGTTTACCACATTCCCCATCCAGTACTGACTTGTGTACAACAATCAGATATTGACCACATTCCCCATCCAGTACCGACTGCTGTACAACAATCAGATGTTGACCACATTCCCCATCCAGTACAGACTGGTGTACAACAATCAGATGTTGACCACATTCCCCATCCAGTACTGACTTGTGTACAACAATCAGATATTGACCACATTCCCCATCCAGTACCGACTGGTGTACAACAATCAGCGGCTAGCTGCATGATTCCACTTGGCCTCATGGCCTGGACAAAACGCTGGCCTATGTTTTGTTTGCTTAAAGTTTTCTCCTACTAATGATTCTTCAGTTTAATCTCTCTCTCTCTCTCTCTCTCTCTCTCTCTCTCTCTCGCTCTCTCTCTCTCTCTCTCTCTCTGTGTGCGCGCGCGCGCGTGTGTGTGTGTGTGCGTGTTTGTGTGTGCGTGCGTGGCCATAGCTCATAGTCACATGACAACCAATCACTTTCTACAGGCTGCCCAACTTACAGTAACGAACGTAAACAAACATGGCGTCTAGCCACTTCTTCCCGCCAAACCCTGTACGGGGATGTCATGATCCTGAAACTGGCTGCTGCCTTTATTGGAGGCATTCACGTGGACGTCTGAGGCAGGAGGTCACACAGGCCTGAACCATCTCCATGGGATGTCAGATGTAAAATGTAGCCGTGAGAGAGCATATCTCGTAGACTAGAACATTCTCGTAGAGCAAACATCATATGAAGGAAGTGAAATAGTTGCCAGTTCCATAGAGGTAGTATCAACTGATGACATGGGTATTTCTCAACTCTGCTTATGGCTACAAACAGTTCTGACTCCTCATTGTTTTAGCTCAGCTTCATCATGTGGAATACCTAACGAACCATGAACTGCGGTGTCATAGTGGTTTACCCGTCCCCTAAACAAGAGAATGTCCCGTGTTTAATCCCAGCGGTGACTAACATTTTGTACTACAACAACTACAGCTGTGGTTTCAACTCATCCTGTCAGGATATTTTTATTGGGTAATAAATTTTAAATAGGCTAAAATAAATATTTAAATAGGCTGCGAATTGCCTAGAAAAGAAAGCGGATAGAAAAGAAATTGTCCACCTATAAACATTAGTTAGTTAGTTAGTTATCAGTTGGGGTATCTTCGTTGCACTCCGGACATGTCCATAGGTGCTCAGATCCTCCCCCCAGCATATGCATCAGCGTCCGGTGGCTAATAGTGCCAGTTCTGTGTTGGTTGACGAGGCGCTTTGTTGTCCCGATGTACCTCTCGCGTCTGGCTGTGCCGATTCTTACTCCCAGGTCTTTCATCCTGGAAAGCGATGTGGAATCACTGGCGTCAAAATCCTCTGTTCTCGCCATATCTTTAAGGGCGTTAATAACATCGGCACGATCCATGGGCTGGCCATCTACAGGGGGTGCAGAGCCAGCCAATTTATCAGCTCGTTCATTTCCCTCGACTCCCGCATGTCCCGGGACGAAGATGAAGGTGACTTTGCGGACAACAGACTTCCGCAGCGACTCAGTCCACTGTCTACGTACAGATCCAGCTTCGACCTTCTGAATCATGCTCATTGAATCACTTAGTACACACACGTTGGTATAATGCTGTGATTCCAGCCATATGAAAGCCTGTGTAACTGCCATCACCTCCATCGTCATGCTGCTCGTGGTCATAGAGTGGGCACCACTGGATTCTTGAACGGTTCGGCCCGCTGAACGGGCTGTAAATGCCCACGCACTTCTCTGCTGCTTTACAACAGATCCATCTGTATAGATGAGCACTTCGGGGCTATCTGAGTGATCATAGATGAGCGCGTTAACCTCTGCATTGACAGCGGCAGGGTTCTGCTCTCTGCACCGTCTGTCGAGTGTGATAATGCAGGAGAAGGTACACTTAAAAGCTGGAGGCACCGGCACCCATTCCTTGCCGGGGTTGATACTGGTAAGACTGCAGACCTGTCCGACGACATCTTCCGCCCGACCCATCCATGATTTGCCCCTCTTTAGCCTGTCACCCTTTTCTCTGAATACAGCGTCATGCAGAGGGTGCTGCTCATCTGCACTTATTTTTAAGTATGCACGAGCTCTCCAGATCTTGATCCTGTGTTCCATTGTCGGGAAGTCAAGGAGGTATCTCATTGCTACACAGCTGGTGTCTCTCGTGCAGCCCAAAATGATGCGCATGGCTTCGTTTTGTACCTTTTCAAGTCTTCCAATCTGTGTAGGGCTGACAGTGAGGATGGCCAGGGCATACTCGATGCGTGAAAGCACAAGTCCTTGGAACAGAAGTAATAGCAGTCTTTGCTCGATATTGGCACTCGCCATGACTCTCATTGCTGCCAAACCTTTTCGAGCCTTCGTTATGACATAATCGACATGATCTCTGAAGGACAGGCTACGATCAAGCCTCACGCCAAGATATGTCATTGACTGGGTTCTATTCAGAATGCTCCCATCCATTCTTACTGCCGGCAGGTCTGTTTTCATAATATGGTTGTTTAGTGAGAACCATGTAACCGTTGCCTTTGCAGGGTTGACAAGGGCAACGGCATCAGTACATTATGAGGAAATTCGATCTAGTTCGCCCTGCATATAGTTGGCAACCGCCTGTCTATCTCGACCCTGTCGATACACGAGGATGTCGTCAACGAATGATAGAGTCCTACCCCTCCCATCCAACTGTTGTTCAGTGATCGGCACCGTATACACGTTGAATAGTACTGGTGACAGTGGTGAACCCTGCGGCAATCCTGGACATATCGTTATCGGCTCAGAAGACCAACTCCCGCATCTTAGCACCACCTTCCTTTGGAGTAGAACTGCAGCTATCCATCGTACAAGGTGAGGGTGCACTTTCAGTCTGAGGAGGGTTTGCATCAAGTGCTCGAAAGATACTCTGTTATATGCGTCCTCTAAGTCTATGGCGGCCGCACATGTCTCTTCTATGACCTGAAATCCTTCGTAAACATCTTGAGCAAAGACCGCCGCATTCAGCCATGACTCTTTGTTGCGTCTGTATCCTCCAAGTGTGGGCGGGAAGCAGCCGAGCTGTTCCAAGTCCCAAGCAAGTCTGTGTGCTACAATTTTCTCCAGTAGCTTGCCAACAGTATTCTGCATCGTAATGATTCTGTAGCCGCTTATCTTGGAGTGGTCTTTGTTCGGTTTTGGCAGCGGCAGCAGGTAGCTGTGTAGCCATTCTTCTTTGACCTGACCCCTCTGGATAAACATTGTCAGATAGAAAGCAAACTGACCATCTATAACCATTGTTAGATACAAAACAAGCTGCCCATCTAAATAAGTAAAGAGTTTCAAGTGCCCTAGGAAGTATAATATCATCAAATGGCAAATCAGAAGACGAGATCAAAAATACATGCAATAAGGCAAACCAACTCATTGGCCAAGTGGCACCAATACTAAAGTACAAACATGTATCAATAGCTTCTAAGAAAGCACTTTACAACACAATCTTCCTACCAACTCTGTTTTATCAATGTCAAACATGGACATTGAACGAACGAACGAGCGACCGAGCGAACAAACGAACGAACGAACTTTATTTTCAAAAGAATATGGCTCGCAGGCCCGTCTGACATTCTGCCCTTCTTCTCTATTTCCTCTCATACATTATTTCATTCAACATCATTTATGAAGCTAATCTTAGTCAACAAATGAACAATAAGCATTAAAACGCATGAAAAAATAATCAATAATACATGACTTACTGAGACAATGATTAACATGGGCATTATAAATACCAAAGAAAGGCGTAACATATCATACATATGTGAATGTTAATTGGCTAGTTGTCGTTTGAGATAATTTTTGATTATTATTGCTTGGGGTGGGGGGGGGGGGTGGGGGGGGGGGGCAATGTAGTCTGTATTGAGGTAGTGTTAAAACAGGTTGCGACTGTATGTATAGTGATTTGTGGTGTCATTGATTTCTTGTAGAAGATTGTTCCACATCTGAGCGGCAGAGTATGCTAAGCTTGTTTTATATAAGTCTATCCTAGGTTTATCCTAGGGTTATCCTATCCTGGTGCCTTCAATAAACTGTCAAACATTTGGAAGTCAAAGACACTCAGCAAACACACAAAACTTAAAATCTTCAACTCTTGTGTGATTCCGGTGTTAACGTATGGATGTGAAAGTTGGAAATCAACGGTAGCTTTAGATAAGAAATTAGATAATTTTGAGAACAAATGTCTTAGAAGACTTCTAAACATCCACTGGACAGACTTCAGAACCAATATCGTAAGTAAGACAAGAGACTAAGCAAGATACAATATCCAATTTTATAAGAAAACGCCGTTGAAACTACATCGGCCATGTACTCAGAATGGACAAGACAAGACTTCCCTACCAAGCCCTCATATGGTCACCGGTAGGGAAAAGAAAACGGGGAAGACCAAGGGAGACCCTGCGTAGAACCATCATCAGAGAAGGCTCATTCAACGGCCAAGTAAATATCCAAGATCTACAAGAGGTAGCAGCGAACCGCCAGGCATGGAGAGCCAGGACTTCTGCCCTATGCGCCGCCTTAGGCTCAAGAGGAAAGACTAATCCTAGGTTTAGCTACATGAAGTATATTTAGTCGTTCGCTATGTTATGCGTTAAATTTGAACAATGGCCGAAGGTAGCTTGGAGTATTTTGAAATATTATTTTGTGAATTTGTTTAGCCTTATTAAAAATTAGCCGTTATTTAAGACGTTCATGTAGGTTAGAATTGTCGGTAACATTTTCACCACTAATTAAACGCATTGCCCTTTTCTGGGGTGAATAAAAGCGTTTTGTTATTGATTTGGAGCATCCATCCCAGATTGTGGAGCAATAATCAATATTTGTTTGTATGTGGGAAGTAAAGAATGACCACCAAAAATAAAAAATAGTGACAAAAGAAAATCACAACAAAAGAAATGAGATTGCTGAGAAGAATACTCAATGTATCAAGAAGAGATCAGATCAGAAGTGGAGAAATCAGGACTAAATTGGGGGTTATAGCAGCGCTAGATTTTATTATAAGGCAACAATTCAAATGGTTTGACCATGCAAGTAGATTACCAACTAACAGTATACCACAAAAAACAATGATGTACAGACCAGATGGAAGCAGAGGAAGAGGCTTGGCCATGTAAACGATCGACGCAGGTAAGAGCAGAGTCCATGGGAATATCGATACAAGAAGCCCATAAAGGAGCACTCTCCCGCTGTTTATACTTCACCTCGACACAGCAAGGTGCAAGAGGAAAATGATGAGATGAGAGATGAGAAAGCCCATCTATAAACATTGTGCCGTGGCTTGGAATATGTGAAGGCCTAATTCGCCACACCCCATTAATATTTCCCGCCATTTGCCTTCTTCTGTTCTGTATCGACCTTAGAGTATATGCAGTCAAGGACATCACCCCAAGCCGTTCTCTCTCTCTCTCTCTCTCTCTCTCTCTCTCTCTCTCTCTCTCTCTCTCTCTCTCTCTCTCTCTCTCTCTCTCTCTCTCTCTCTCTCTCTCTCTTTGTTTTGTCTTCTGCAGCTGTCCACCATGTCCTCACTGTATTATTATACATCTTTGCCTCTAATTTTCTTCTCTGTGCTTTGCTAGGTCTTCCTTTATTTCGGCTGCCCTGTTGATGTCAGAAACATGGTTCTAGTTATGTTTCTATACCTTTCTAGTTATTGTTATGAGGTTTACCCTGTGTGTCATAGAAATTGACTATCTTTATCTATATTTATCATAAAGTTGACCAGCAAGCTTGTACATCTGGTTACGTTCTATAACAGAGCAGGACTAACTCGTTCTCTTGTTAATACAAATAGAGTTTATTTCTTACTGATGACAATCTGGTTACAACATGATGTCTTCTCTCTTCCAGGCCCAGATGTTGACTCCCCTTAACAACAAACTACGTCACGACTTGAGCATCTTTCTTCCCATTCCACCCTGATGCTCAAGCGTGCTGTAGCCTTTCCCACCTAATACCCATATTCTGCTACACCTTCCTATGTTTTCTAAAGACTTTTTCCCTTAAAAAGTCTTTACTCCCAATCCCCCTACTCTATTCCTTCTCTTTCCTTACCTCCCACAACTCCTCTAATCTTCCCCAAACCAACTTTATTTTAAGTAAAACAATCTATTCGTAACTCGTAACTCTTTCCCCTGCCATATAGTAATCCACTATATATTTCTTGTTCTTTCTTGGCTCTTCAAGTTCCTGTACAAAATATATATATCATAAGAACAGCTCGTATAATCGTTATCGTACACTTGACATTATGAAATTCCTCGCTCTTTCACAACACAGGATAAACAGAAACAATGTAGTTAGAAAAAGTAAAGAAGGGGTGTGCACCCAGTGAAAAGCATAAAGAATGAATAGTCAACATGATCACATTTACATAAAGTAATGAATAGTCAACACAATCACATTTACCTCCCTTCCCAATAAAAGAATTTTTTGTAAAACAATTTTTTTTAAAATACATCTTATGAAATAGATCTTTGTTCTCTATAAATCAAGTTGACATAAGTTTTCTCAACATTTATATATTCAACATTTATATTGTCATCCACAATCTTGTCTATGTTTCCGTTACCTCATCTTTGACCATGAGCCAATGTTCATATTCCATGAACATTTTTAATTTAATTAACGCTGGTATTTCACAGCTCCTATATCTTGCCCCCTCACATCCCATAATCTGCTTCTTTGTCCACCTATATATATACCCCCGCTTATATGCTGCCATTCACAGTCTCCCCTCCAACCTTATATCTTCATGCCGATTTTCACTAGCAACTTAATATTCCCAAAGAGAATGTGTCTCTCTATTAGCCCTCAGTAGTTTTATTAACTCTTTTCTGAACAAAGGGTCTTAAACAAAACCCCATGTATGTTCTTTATTCTAGCCAACACCATAACTATTTAAAAATTAAACTTACTTAATTAAATTTGTAACATATTTACTAACAAGGTAACCTAATACACAAAACAACTTAATTAAATTATGAGTTAAGCGAAATAAAATCAAAACAAGACATCATACCCCCCAACTCATTCAAAGAAAAACACGTTTTAAAATAATATTACATGCATCTTATCAAATCAGAAGAAAATATTCTATTATTACCTATCACTATTGGTCTCTTTTACGGACCAATAGTTTGTACGCAAAAGTCTAGGAACACAATAATCCTATTCTAAAATCAAATAACAACAATCATTTCACAGAACCAAATCAAGCACACAAAAAAAAACATATTATATATGAGGCATTAACAACTCAGATTCAATAAAACAACTGTCTTCTCGCTAAAGAGAAGGTATTCAAAAAAAAATAACTCACATAGAATTACCTACTTAAAGTGAACAAGCAACATTGTCCTCCTATACGAACCAATGTAACACATATCTATTCACACAAGTCATTCCATTGTTTTTATAACCGAGAAACTAAAACAACTCACTGCCAAGTATATATATATCTGTTATCTACAGACCAATTTCTAACTTAAAACAATATCTGTTCTTTCCACAAAAGTCTTTAACTAACAATGAGCGTATTATCTACCAGTAGAACCTGTGGTTCGACACACCAATTGTTTCTCTTGGATTTGTTCCACATATTACTACAACTACTTAATCATTACCATTAACCACGGTATTTCTAGCACCAATAAAAACTTGTCTATTTACTATAGAGTACATCTACCTGCTGTACCATTGACTAACTTATCTATCTAATAAGAAGTTGAAACATAAAATCAACCAGCAATTCCCTCACAGAGAGAAAAAAAAATATATATGCCTCACTCGAACCTACATCTATATTAGTTATCTTAATGCTTAACTACTCCTCAAGATCACCTATGAAAAGTATCAATAGAAGCCTTTTCCATTTCCACCGTTTCATATACTTCATCAAGTATCTCTTTCCTTTTTAAACCATGAAACTTATATCTTGCTATCTGCAATATTTTCTATCCATTTATCTCCTACGTTTCCACTTCTTCAATAACTCCAAGTTTCTTTGAATAAGTGCTATCTCCACACCAATATCTTCTTCTTCGTATAACTTATTAGTTTCTTCCATACTACTATTTGACTCTGACTTCTCATCCATTTCTTCTTCTTCATCTGTATGTCTCTCGCTAGCAGCCGCTAATCTCTTCCGTTCAATATCCCATCTAATTTGTCTATCATTATTTCTTAAGGACCTTTCTAGTAGAGGCATATCTTCACCGCTTGTTGAATAATCTCTAATTCTCCTCTGTCTTTTCACTTCTCTTTCTCTTTGTTTATCCATTCTTCTTTTTGTTGCTTGTCTAGTATTCTTAAATGGAGCACCTATTTCCTCTTCCATAGATTCTATACTATCATAATGACTCTCATTCACATTTTCTTCTTCTATCGTTTTCGGTATTGTCTGTTCTTGAGTATCATCGTAAACTGGAGTTGTTATTAACTGATTGTGTGCTGGATCTTTTTCTAAGACCTGGGGTTATTGTAGTTCTCCTGACGACTTGTTCATCTAAGTATCCGGTGTCTGAATAATAATTATTATTATAATTATTATTTTCCTTCTCATCATCATCTCTTCTTAAGTGTGCCCTTGCCACATGTCCCGTGACCTGGTTCTTGATACTATACGATACATTTCCTAGCATTTCTAAAACGTAATAACCTGGGACCCAACGAGCATCAAACTTAGAGTTCCTTCTATGCTTCTTGTAATAAACTCTATCACCTACTTTAAACTCCTGTAACTTTGTATTCACGTTTTTGTACTTTTTCTGTCTTTCTCTAGCTTTAATTATATTATTCTTTAATCTCACGTGTGCTTTATGCATTTCTTGTATGATGGTCTCTTGAAAGTCTTCTCCCATATACTTCCGTCTTGGTTTTAACAGATTATCTATAGGTAGTATTGGTTCTCTCCCGTGTATTAAATAGAATGGTGAAAACCCTGTGCTCTCATTTTGATTTGTGCGTATAGCACTAAGCGCAGGTCCTAAGAATAGATCCCAATCTTTTTCATGTTCATCAACAATCTTTGCTATAATATCGTATAATGTCCTATGTTGTCGTTCGTTCTTAGCGTTTGAAGAAGGTCTATAGTATGAGGTCTTTATATGTTTTATATTCAAATCTTTTAATAACTTTTCAAATTTTTTATTTACAAATTCTTTACCATTATCCGTAAGTATACTTTGTGGACAACTAAATCTTGGTACGAATTCTTGTAAAAAAAATATTAATGACAGTATCTGCGCTCTTATCTGGGATTGCATAAACTTCCGGCCAAAGACTGTAGACGTCTACTATATGAATTAAATATACGTTCCCTGACAATGTTCTAGGGTGAGGACCCGATATATCTAAATAACTTTTTTGCATTGGAAACTGAGGAATATCTGTATCTTGTAAGGGACACTTAATTGTTTTCATATTCCTTAATCTGCATCTTTCACATGTATTTACATATTTACAAGCAGATTTAAATAAGTTCGGCCAATAATATTTACTCGTAAGTGCTTTCACCAATTTATCACGACCGAGATGACCATTCTCATCATGATATGCTTTTAAAACTTCATTTTCCAAATGTGTGGGAATATATTTCCTTAGCTGTTCATTCTTTTCACTCATATAATATAACTGTTCAACCTCTTGTAAAACTAAATAATTCTTCTTATATTTATTCTCCTCCGTTTCTTTTAATTTCTGTTTTATTTGTAATACTTTTGGATCTAATTCTTGTTCTTCTTTCATATTAAATTGTGCTAAATGTGGGTCTTCTGCTCTAGGTTCAGACTCTTGATCCGATGGTAAACTCTCAAACTCTTCTCTATTTATTATGGCAGAATCTAATATATTTACTTGCCAGTTTCGGTCGTCGATCTCTGGTTCACCTTCATCTTCTGTGTCTCCTGATGACTGTGGATAGGGGATCCTAGACAATAAATCAGCACACGTGTTAATCCTACCTGGTATGTATTCAATTTTTGTATTGTATCCCTGTAGATTCAATGCCCACGTCTGTATTTTCCTGTTCTGCACTGGAGCTTCTAATAGAGATTTTAAAGGCATATGGTCAGTTCTAATAACAAAATTTGCGTTATGTAAGTAGTAATTTAGTTTCTGTAGAGCGTAGTGTATAGCATAAGCCTCCTTCTCAATAGTCGACCATTTTCGCTGCGATCTGCTAAGTTTATGAGATAAGAAATAAATTGGCCTTTCATTTTTAACCCCTGGTATTCCAGATTCTTTTCCTTCATATGGTTGAACCAAACACGCTCCTATAGCATTATCAGAAGCATCTGTATATAGTATTAACTGTTTATTCAAATCTGGATGCGTCAATAGCGGTACCACTTTTAAACTGTTTTTTAAAAACTCGAACGCTTTTTGACACTCATCATCCCACTTAAATCTAGCGTATTTGCCCGTTAAGTTAGTGATAGGTTCTGCTATTTTTGAAAACCCTGGGAGAAAGCGCCTATAGTACCCACAAGTTCCAATAAAAGCACGCACTTCTTTTACGTTAATAACCTTTATCTTGTCTTGGTCTGGTTTAATTCCGTCTCTATTTATAATATACCCCAAATATTTTGTTTCTGTTTTTAAAAACTCGCATTTACTAAGCTTTAATTTAACATCATGTACTCTTAATCTGTCGAATACTAACCTTACATGTTTTAAGTGATCATCCACATCCCCTGCTGTATAGATTAGAATATCGTCTATGTATGCCAACGCAAACTTTTGCATACCCTCTAGTACCTCATTTATTAACAGCATGTAGTGAGATGGAGCCGTTCGAACCCCGAATGGCATTCGTAAGAATTCGTAAGAACCCATATGAGTACAGAAAGCACTTTTCTTTTGAGCATCCTTCGACATCGGGATACACCAGAATCCTGATCTTGCGTCTAGTGTCGTGAAAAATGTAGAGCCATTAAGCAACCCCAAAATATCATCAATCACCGGCAGTGGGTACGCTACATTCTTAGTTATTTTGTTCAACGCCCGATAGTCACAGCAGAACCGACTTGAACCATCAGGTTTGGCCACGATTACTATCGGAGATGACCATTCTGACTTTGATCTTGTTATTATTCCTGCTTTCAACATGTCTTCTATTGCTTTTTCGACAATTTCTCTATTTCTTAAGGGAGTTCTATATGGTTTTAAACTAATTGGTAGATGATCTCCCGTATCTATTTCCATTGTAACTGTTTTTGTCCTTCCCAATTCTAAATCATTAATTGCAAATACATCCTGATTTTCTTTTTTAAGTTGTTCTAATACTTTCTTATTTTCTGGTGGAGCTTTTAACTGTGCCAACAATTCTTACTCCCTTGTCATTTTGTCTAGTGAATGTATTTGGGCTGTATTTCTTCTGAATGGATGGATCAATTCATCCATTTGTACGTTCCCTCTTCTTCTGCGTCCGCGTCTGTTATTAATTCTTTCACTAGAAGTTTGTGAATAGTTTGCTCACGGCATTTCTACTCTATCCGTTGCCAATATATCACTAATGTTATGTTCTAGTTTAGCTATTACACATCCTCTGTATAATTTAATTTCTCTATCCTGTGTTGTTAATAACCATTACTGGAAAGGTTAAGTGTTTATCTAACGCTATTATTCCATCCGGAACTTCTAAGACCAGGCTCATCAATTACTTCCTTTTGCAATTCAGTGATTCTGACTGTGTGTCCTGCCACATAATATGGGTTTCTCTTTACCTTTGCTTGTATCAAATTAACCGACTGTGGTTTTAACGTCGTGGACATTTTAACTCTAACTAGTGCTGATATATGCATGTCTTCTTCCATATCTACATAGACGTCCTTGAATTTTAATTTGTGTAAATCAAAGAAAAGTCTTACTCCATTTTTAATTAAAAAATCTCTTCCTATTATCATGTTTCTATTTAAATCTTTCACTACATGAAAAAGTTGTCTTACGTTGATCCCTCCTAATTTAAAATTGATCATTGTTTGTCCAATTACTTGTAAATTCTGTCCTGTAACAGAGTGAAGATTATTATGACTCGTAAATATTCTACAATTTCTCATTATTTTATATAAAAGACTTTCCTTAATTACACTAACCTGAGCTCCTGAATCAATTAATGTACGAACTCTATATTTTCCTATTTCTATTATACATGAGCTATGATATGTTTTATTTTCTGTAAACTGTTTGATTTCATCTAGTTGAAAGTATTCTCTACTCGTTCTACTATGCCTGTTATTAACATATTCTTTAAACCTTGGGACCTTATTATTTACCCTCCTACGACAGGTCCTATTTAATAGGTAGGGCGCCAGTTTTCCTGCGTTCTTGTACCTGTAAAATTTCTGTGTCTATCTTCAACATTCCTATTCAACCTGCTATTGCCATTTCTACTTTGTGTATTCGACTGGACATGCCTGTTACCACAAAAACGAGAAACGTGTCCGCGTTGATCACAAAACCAACAGACTACATTTGTGTTATTTGTTTTACCCACTGTCTCACTTGTAGTATACCTCGTTTGTCTTCTTTAATCATAAGCATTTCTATTACTACCTTGTAACGTCTGTATACCTCCTCTCATATTCCATCCGAACCTCCTCAACTCTGTCTTCTCGACTAGTTCCTATTTCTCGTCCTGTTCTCAATCTAAATCTACGTCTCAAATTTTCTTCTTGTACTGCAATATCTACAGCTTGTGATAACCTCTCGGGGTTTTCTCTCATCAGCTTAAACTTTAGTCCATCAGGATTTTATGCCATCTACAAAAATCCCGACTAACATCCTCTCTACCTCTTCTCCTCGTACATTCTGTCCTAAGAATGCTTCTTCAGCCAGGTTAATCAACCTATCGCTGAACAATTGTACCGTCTCTCCATTGTTTTGTTTAGACTGTCTCAACACCGAAAACGCATGTTGTGGATCCGTTATTTCCGCGTACTTATGTGCTAGGTCGTCTTTGAACTGCTCCCATGTCTCATCCACTCTAGCCTCTAATTTTCTTCGGATATGATCTGAAACTGGTTCTGTTGCTGCCTGATAAGCAAGTCTCATTTTCTCTTCATCTGATGCAGACACCAAATATGCATATTTCTCTATGGAAGTTACCCACTTCTTAAAATCTTTTGTCTGTCCGCTAAACTTAACAATTTCAGTTGCCATTCCTTGTTGTTTCATGACCGTATTAAGTCTATCTATCACTGTTCCCACTCCCGTCAAAACTTGTGCCAATGAATCTTGTTCTGTCATGCTGAAATATTACTGTACAGACTAAGTAATCAATTTCACATTTGTAACCAGCTAATTTAAAAATATTATCTTATTTACCTTATACACCAAGAACAGTTCAACCAGTTAATAGGTTTACTGATTACCCTACTCTCTGTTCCCGATCCAAGAAAGACGTATTCCTCTATGTTCGCTGTCAGGTAGAACTCAAACGCTAGGAGTCTGTGTTAGTTGAAACCGATCGCGCACTTCAGGTAGTTTCTTCTTCCAACCGATCGCACTTCAGGTAGTTTCTTCTTCCAACTGATCACGCACTTCAGGTAGTTTCTTCTTCCAACTGATCACGCACTTCAACCCCTGGTTGGGTCCCTACCAGCCTTGAGTCTTCTATTCACCCGATAACAGGGCACATCAAAGCGACGTCTTGAGAACCAGTGTAATTCAGGTAAGCGATAATTTGGGTCCCCTCTTCAGTAGGTCGGCAGCCCAGTCTGCCCCTCCCACTTCCGAGAGTTCCCTAGTGATATCGCTACTTTTGATGAGCTTTTCATTTCTTCTTATTTTTCAAATTAGCGATTGAGTTGTTTCTTCAAACCTCCAAGGTCAGGATTCTGCGGCCTTTAGTTCGCTCCAGGCAATCTTGACGAGAAGTAGACAACTGCTCTGTTAGTAAATTGTTTCTACTTGATTCGATTTACCTTGAAGGTTTCTTTTTCCTCTGATTTCAAATGATGCAGAAAAAAATGTGCTCTTTCTCACTCTTTTGCTCAGCTGGTTTTCATATTTCAGCTGACAACGACTGCCCGTACATCTAGCAAGTCCGTACAGTGAAGATTCTGAAAAATATTTACAGACAACCACCCCTAGCCGGGCTTTTGGTTGCTGTAACTCTCACAGACGACGTAGAGGCCATCTTTCAACTTCGTTGTTACGTTCAATACATGTTTAGAACCGTGCCGTAATTCTGTCTCTGGGTAATTGAACGAGATCTTCAACTTTTTTTAGTTATTTCGATGTTCTACATGGACTAGAGTATTGTGATCCTGCGACAGTCCAAGTTTCGATCCTGTCGTGGGCACCATTTAGTCCTCTATAACAGAGCAGGACTAACTCGTTCTCTTGTTAATACAAATAGAGTTTATTTCTTGCTGATGACAATCTGGTTACAACATGATGTCTTCTCTCTTCCAGGCCCAGATGTTGACTCCCCTTAACAACAAACTACGTCACGACTTGAGCATCTTTCTTCCCATTCCACCCTGATGCTCAAGCGTGCTGTAGCCTTTCCCACCTAATACCCATATTCTGCTACACGTTCGTCTTCCAAGAACACACGAACTGACAGACACAGACCTTCAGTAAAGGAGCATTTCTACACGCCTTGAAGTCATCTGGTATATGGTGTTAGCACCACATTTTTTTATAAACCATTCGGCACAGACGGGTGATGTGATCAATGGCACGCCGGCCGCCTTTACTGTTCATAACATTTCTAGATACCTGTATTTGCTTTAAGAATCCCTACCCTAGGCCAGCCTACTGGGCTGCCGCGGGTCGCGTGAAGATTTAGGCCTTCTCATATTCTAGGTCATTGCGTAATGAGACGGGAAATCAAATATGAGTGTTGTGTTGACATTTGCTGGTAAATACTCTCTGATCCTGTTCACTCATATTTCTAATATTGCCTGTGAGGCTGTTTGGTCAGTTTATTGATACATCTCTCCGTCTGGGCATCCCTGTTAAGGAACTTGTTTTACATTCACTGTTCTGTGGTTGACCTCTGAGAATGTGTGTGCTTTTGCAGATAATAGCAACAGGAAATTCATGGACACAAGGTGGAGGCCACACCGTTGAGTACCAGGAATTAAGTCAGATGATAGACACTGCCGTTGAGTTCCTATGTGAAAAATGTGATGAACTAACAGGTAAGAACTAAAAAAAAATGTTTGCATATCCTTTACAGGACATCGCTATCAACATCAGCATCTTTCAGCTGTTTGTTGATTTCTTGGCAAGATTACCCTCAGGAGTTTGCCATTGCTTTCTGAGCGGCCGGCTCACATACCCCGTAAGTTACCGATATGATTCGAACCACTGCTGATTCTCACCGTCGTCACGTTACTTACGAGAGTATACGAGATTACGGAGAAAAGTCGCAAACGTCTAGGCCTGGAAGCCGGCAGGTAAGAACTAGCAGGTTAGATTTAGCAGTTAACGACTAGCAGGTCAGAACTAGCCGGTAACTACTCGCAGGTCAAACTATCTGGTAAGAACAATGACAGTGTATTATCTTGATTGACAACTGTCACTGTCATAGACAGTTCATTTAGACTTGTCGAGAAATAAAACTAAAGGACACTTATAAATGTTGACCGTGTCACGAATACATTAATTTGTATCGTCACACACACGACATGTCAGTTGTGCGAGATTGATATTGTGAAGTGTTTCTGTATGATTCACAAAACTACCCTCGCTTGCATACTAAGTAATTTATTTTGTGTGATCTGGAAAGTTGAGGCAAGCGTTGAACTTTAAACCAAGCACAAATCCATAATTCGGTCATGCGAGCAACGTGAACAATAAAAGTTCATATAGACTGGATGACACTGTCGCTATATTAGAGGATTACCCAATAAAATAGCAGATTATCTGATTGCCATTTTAAAAATTGACATAGCATGGGCACCAAAAATGTCTTGGGAAGTAAAGGCACCCGTTGTGATACTAGCCATATCATCCATTTAGTGCCTGTTGGTTTATGTAAAAGATAATTCAACGTAGATGTAAAGAGCAGATTCGATGCATTGTCCGATATGGAAATATTATTTCAAGATATCAACGACCAATGGGAAATATTAAAGACATCAGTCAACCAAGCTGCAGAAACAACAATCCCAAAAATAAAGATAATAGAACGCAAGAAATGGATGACGGAAGACATCGTAATACTCATGGAAATAGTTAGTTACTTAGTTAATTAGTTAGTTAGTTAATTAGTTAGTTAGATAGTTAGTTAGTTAGTTAGTTAGTTAGTTAGTTAGTTAGTTAGTTAGTTAGTTAGTTAGTTAGTCGACAGATCATCCTCATTGCACATCCAACCATTCAGTCCATAATTGCTCGGATCATCTCCTCAGCAAATCCCGCAGAGTGTAGCGGCTAATGACACCAGTTCTGTGTTGTTTTATCAATCGTCTTTGTCTTCCTGCGTAGTGTTCTTGTTTGGCCACCCCTCTTTTAATTTGCTGTTCTCGCAGTTTGGCCATGGTTGTAGATTCACAGACATCACTTGGTTTCGAAAAAGTCTTACTTCTCGTAGAGCATTCAGAATGTCAGCCTGTTCCATTGCGCGATAGTCCTCCACAGTAGCCGTACCTCATAGCTTGTCAGCCCGCTCATTTCCTTGTACTCCCGCATGCCCTGGCACGAAGATGAAACTAATCTTTCCCAGGCGAGACCGCTCTAACAACGGTATATCCCCAACTGATACCGAGGTAGTGGATTATTTGCATACAATAAGATAACGACGGTATAACCCCCACTGATACTGAGGTAGTGGACAATTTGCAAGCAATAAGGAAACGATGGTATAACCCTCACCCCCCTGATAATGGGTAGTGGATCGGAAGGCTAGCATTCTCCGAAAAGGACGACATTTTCCGAGGTCCCGCGTACACGTTGCGTGTCATAAACATATCCAGCAGTTGGACGTCCAGACGAGTGGGCCCGAATAGGCTGCTGGACTAATGGCTATATCAGTATGTGCTGTATGGGGGGGGCTGACCGGAGCACTTCCGCATGTAATGTGGCGGGGGGGGGGGGGCTGGAGCACTTATGGAGGTATACGTATGTGATGTATTGTAGCGTAGGGCTAGCTATTTGATAGATTTCACATTCAAGTAGTGACAAGTAGACTTCCAGAAATAGAAAGACTATTCACTGCCGAAGACAAGATCAAATGGCTCATGAATCAGGACCGTATGGAATTATCGGCCCAAGAAATGAGCAAGTATTCAAATAGTGAGCAGGTGTGGTATACAAAAACGTCTCTACTAACATCTGTCTATTGAGGCCCTTAAAATTACAAATCCCTAATAATTACTGTTTAAGTATCTTGCTTAGGTAGGAGTAGAAAATAAAACAGCGATAGACTGACCGTGACACAGCTTACTTTATTTGGCTTTATTTTGGTTCACGCACCTGGCCAAGACCGGCTAGTTTTAAAACAAAGGCACTAAAGCGGTCATTTCTAGTCAAGAGAGCACACAAGAAAGTCGACCTTTCCCTTCGGGGAGAAGGCATTTTTGCCTTAAAAATATATCATTCTCTGCAAACAATTGAAGAGAAGCAAGTGGTGGTTGAATTTGGTGGGACTGCGTTGCCTCCATATCCACTAGAAACTGGGTCATCAGCCAGTAAAGGATAAACAACAACCTGTACTAAAACAGTCTGGGCCAACATAACCATGTTTACTGCTGCAATCATAAGCTGCAAACACCAGCAAAAGACCACTTAGAAGAAAACTGACACAAGGTGCGGATGAAGTCCTACTTCAGTAGGAATATCCAGAATGGACTTCAGTATCTAATAATCTACAAAGATGAAGATCAACAGAGTAACTGACAACAGTGTATCGTCTGCTTTAATTCTGGGAAGTACCACCTATGGCCTCATCATTCAACCAAATCAGTGAAACTATGGGACAATCCTACTACAAATTACTAAAACTAGCAACAGTGAAAACCCTTCAACTGTTGGTTGGATTACCAAGTTGAATATCCAACAATGGATAAACCTTCGAAAGGAAGTCACAGAGCAGCAAGTCAACATAAGGTTAGAGGCACCCAGCACCAAGTTCTAGAATACTAACACCAACTCAAACAAATGGGAAGAGACACTGAAACAACAATAAGCCAACACAACCAATGTACCAACTTCAGAACCTCTGAACCATAACTACACCAGATTACCTCAAGGTTCCAAAACCTGGAACACCATCAAAAAGACCATATGAAAGCAGCTAAATGCCTTTACGCCTGCAATTAAAGAAAGCATCTGATTGCTTGCAACCCTGGGTATACGTGTTGGAGTTAATATTCTTCAGTCCCATGCCTGCAGCAGAATCCTGGAAATAATTCCAGATGAACCAAATGAATAACAAGCAGAATTGTATGTCTACGCTGAACGTAAATACTGAATCAGAACTCTGTGCTGGTCCCATGTCAGCCTAAATGCCAACAACTGTGGAATAGGGCATAGACTGGTGACTAGGTGGGTGAAACCTCTGTGTAAGCCAATTTGGTATTCGGATATTATAAGCCGAGAAGCTGAATGGACGTCAACTTTTCATCAGACCTGATGATAAAAGGAATTACCTTCTGCAAAGCTTAAGTGGAAATCCTGACGTATGACCAACCTGAGGCACCAAATTTTCACAAGGGCACCGAGCCATTTGCACCAGAAGATTCGTGAATTCAGCCCCAATGGAGTGGATATGTGGTGAATTTATTCCTAATAGGGATTATAATTATTCCGCAACAAACTTCAGTGGACATTAGTACATGACTGTGAGTATTTTATTTCCGTCCCTGATAATTATGGACATTAACTGCTTCGCCCTGGAGAAGAATACCCACCCGCATTGCCTAAAGGAATACTATAATTAATTAGTTTAATTATTAGTATAAACTGCTTTATATATGTATTGTTTTTCTAGGCCATGTATAAGGTAAATAGTGCTTTATTTGGTAATGAGATATAACAAAATGATGGTTATGATAAATGGAGTATTTTGACACCAACTCATTATTTTTAAATATGAGACTTGTAAAGGTGTCAAAAACAACTGTTTTATATGTTAGGTTTCTGCACTTAGACCAATGTTGTGCTTTTATCTAGATAAAATAAGTCAAGTTAGCAGAACCAATTTGTGGTTGTTGTGTTGTTTGTAATAACATTGTTGTTTTCTTGGGGCAAAAAGGGTGTAAATGTATTGAGATAATGCAAATCATTCCCATGCCTGTCACGAATTCAAACAGATTATTACACTTGCATGTATGTAAACTGCAGATCTTAATTTAATACTGGAACTGTTTGTCCAAAATTTGTGATGTGTACATCAAGTAAATGTGGTGTTCACCAGTGGTTGCTTATATGTTGTGAACAATCAATGTCTTCTAGCACTAGACAAACTTTAGAGGGTGATAAGTGGGAATGGAGAAGTACTCAGAAATACAGCTATGAACAGGAGTGAAGCCTTTTCCTTCTTGGGTTTCTAGTAGAATTCCATGATCACCTCAAGTGGCTAAAATAATAGAGAATCAAAACAAATCCCCTAGACTTTTAACAAAATATTCTCATAAATTAAAATCCACACCCCACAAGTGGGTTGCTCGCCCGGTACGGACTTCACTTAGTATTGGAGTAGTCCGTGAATTAAAACTCAGTGTAAACATCACAATTGGTGTATTATTGTGGGTATATGAATTCAAGGAAAACCTCTCGCAGGTAAACCAAGTCACTTCAGAATGTTATAGTGTTAGTAACAGACCTAATCACTCATAAGAATGAGCTGAGTCAAGGGCTATGTGAACCAATAATGGCTCAGATAAATATAGGTTTTTTTTGGTACAAAACTGTTCACAGGTAATATCTTGATTCTGGTAGATTCAACATGTAGTTGGTTGTTGGGTATGAAATAAAAAAAAAATAAAAAAAACTCATATGTTATATCTTATTGATGGGAAACTAAGTCCAGTAATGAACCTCCAGTAGTAAGGTATCTGGGATGGTAAACTCACATAAGATAGGTAATTCAGTGAGTGTTTAGGATTCATAGTCATTCCCATTTGACGTTTGGTGTATGGTTCTGCTACTCTGGTATTCTCTTTAAATGGTTTAAAAGTGGTGTAGTCATGAACACACTAGTATATTTTGTATCCATAAGGATTATGTTCCTACATATCAATCATGTGTTAATTAACTATTTTGTCATTGATTATCATTGTATTTTCATGCATGATGTGCTTGTATAATTCATGTAATATTAAAAAATTACCAAGACAGAGGAGAGGGTACAGACAATTTTATAGATGATTAGGACAGATAAGTTAAAAATCCAATAAAATTGTTTAAAGGGAAAAATTTAATCAACAAATGAGGATTCAGTAGGACAGTAAATAATACCTAGGAGATGAATTAAACCAGGGGAAAATAGCAGTAACTAAATTAAATGGACTAATCGTAAGGCCAAAACCACCACTTGCAAAAATGTAGACTTGGTTAATGGAAGGGAAGGAATATTGTAAGAATTTGCAGTATTTAGGGGCACCCTAATTTAATCCTCTTTCATATAACATAACATGTTATATAACACCGGTAGTAAAAGTAAAGTGAATAAATGATGGATACTTAGGAAGAAAAGCCATAATGACACTTATTCTAACCCACCGGTGATATGAGTAGTATTAATAACTAACACAGATGGCCCAAATGTTAATGAGGGTCAAAACCAAAATATTCATCTGGTGATTTAAGTGAAACTGATCAACTCACTTAAAGACCCAAAAGAATATAAGGTATTTCTTTAAATTATCCACCCCGATTCCATTATTAATGGTAGCGGAAACAGACCGTATAGGCATGTAAAATGTATAATTAAAGAATTAACTAATAAATTGGGATTTCCAGTTTAATCCTCATTAAATGAAATACTCACTATGAGAAGTCCTCATTAAAGAGGAAAGAAACAGCTTTAGTCAGCGAATAGCTTACGTAAAGTTTGTTCATAAATTGCCTAACTAAAATTAATCTTCTCCTAAGGGAAGAATAAAGAAAGGGCAAAATAAGTAGTACAAAAGAGGCGCGAGACTCCATTGTATTTTCTTTAATCTAACCGAATAACTAAATTCTAGATAATGCTCGAAGCCTACTAATAGGTAGATGAATCAGAAATCAATCGCAAGACGAAACATATTTCTACATCTCATTTCGGATTTGGATGATATGCCAGCATTAAATATGTGAAAGCAGATCCAGACTGACAGAGATGAGCTTAAATAACTGATACGACTCAGTAGAAACAACAATTAAATAAACAACTCTTGAAATAGATGCTGTTTATAGATAGGACGAACCTCTTGACGGTGAAGAGAGAGGAAACGCCTAAGACTTATACAGCTAAGCCATGCTAGAAGAATGGAATATAGCTGTGTAAAAGCCAAGCAAATTGGAGCATATAGCTGAAGAATTGCTTGATGTCTACTAGATTAGGAATTTCAATCAGGAAGCCAGCTAGTAGAATTAATATAACAGTTCAGAACTGATTATATATCAAGTAGGAGACAGTACTTCTGAACCTACATAACAATGTATGTTGGCAAGTTGAAAATAGTCTAAAACCTGGAGGAAGGTAGACGACGATCAATGTATGCCAAGCGACGCAAAATTGCTCGTAATTCAACACCAAAGCAACAAATACAGAGTGACACTCAAACACATCAGCTTATAATTACTAATAAGGATTCTAGCGTAAAATAGATCTCGATTAGAAGGAAAAGCAGAGAGAGTAAGCTAAGAATTAACTCAGTCTGACAGATTCATGTTCCCCGTACAATTCGATTCAGAACGGAAATCTGGAAAAGTGGGACCTTTGTTTACATGTTAGACGAGATTCTCCAGGAAAACCCGCAAGAGAAAGGGACACAACTGTAATCAGTAGTTATTAAAACTGATCGGGAATATCCCATAACTCGACTAAATACCCAAACACATAATGTGTTAGATGAAATATAAAAACAGGAACCATCTTTAGCTTCCTTTAAATATCAGATCTACAGTTAAAACAAACGTCGAACCTACAAGGAGACGGGCGAGTTTAATATGCTATCAGTAGACGCAGAATTAACCGTTGGTTTTAACATAATCTCAAGATTGATAATCTAATGAGAGAGAAATCAAGCTGTTAGATATCCCAACTAGTCATACTTACGTTAGCAGTGGTTACATACGTAGACCATAGGGAACTACAAGGAGAGAAGAGACTTTCTGCTGGGAAAAGAATCTGAGGGGAGTGGACGCACAAAACCCAGAATCAGCAAAAGGCAGATGTTAGATTTCTTAATAACCCATGTAGGAGTACTCAGGACTTTCTCCAGTTCCTAACGCCAGACTAAATATATTGGGAAAAGAAATTCAGCAAATGATCTCATATGAAGAGTATCATCTGGCTATTGAAAGCTTAAGGATGATATTTCAATTGCTTCAGAAGGTCGGTTTGATGCAGACAAATCAGTACTTGAAAGTAGCAAATTATCAGATAACCATACATATTTCAAACAATAGCAGACGACAATGGAAAAGATAAATAAACTCTTCCAAGAAAGGAAATAAGAGGTTATGCCCAGTTGTCGGGACTATAAGAAAATGGGCGTGGCTTTGATAGATTTTAACATAGAGGAGAAATGTAGTAAAACATAAAAGGGATGAATACTAGGTGCGTCAATGTATAGACAGAAATTGTAGAGACGGATAAACCTGTCGTTTCAGTAAACGACAAGCTTCCAATCGGGGGAGACATGTGATATACAAAAACGTCTCTACTAACATCTGTCTATTGAGGCCCTTAAAATTACAAATCCCTAATAATTACTGTTTAAGTATCTTGCTTAGGTAGGAGTAGAAAATAAAACAGCGATAGACTGACCGTGGCACAGCTTACTTTATTTGGCTTTATTTTGGTTCACGCACCTGGCCAAGACCGGCTAGGTTAAAAACAAAGGCACTAAAGCGGTTATATCTAGTCAAGAGAGCACACAAGAATGTCGACCTTTCCCTTCGGGGAGAAGGCATTTTTGCCTTAAAAATATATCATTCTCTGCAAACAATTGAAGAGAAGCAAGTGGTGGTTGAATTTGGTGGGACTGCGTTGCCTCCATATCCACTGGAAACTGGGTCATCAGCCAGTAAAGGATAAACGACAACCTGTCCTAAAACAGTCTGGGCCAACATAACCATGTTTACTGCTGCAATCATAGACTGCAAACACCAGCCAATAACCAATTAGAAGAAAACTGACACACGGTGCGGATGAAGTCCTACTTCAGTAGGAATATCCAGGATGGACTACAGTATCTAATAATCTACAAAGATGAAGATCAACAGAGTAACTGACAACAGTGTATCGTCTGCTTTAATTCTGGGAAGTACCACCTATGGCCTCATCATTCAACCAAATCAGTGAAACTATGGGACAATCCTACTACAAGTTACTAAGTTAGTTAGTTAGTTAGTCGACAGATCATCCTCGTTGCACATCGTACCATTCAGTCCATAAGTGCTCGGATCCCCTCCTCAGCAAATCCCGCAGCGTGTAGCGGCTAACGACGCCAGTTCTGTGTTGGTTTATCAATCTTCTTTGGCTTCCTGCGTAGTGTTCTTGTTTGGCCACCCCTCTTTTAATTTGCTGCTCCCACAGTCTGGCCATTGTTGTAGATTCACAGTCATCACTTGGTTCTCGCAAAAGTCTCACTTCTCGTAGAGCATTCAGAATGTCAGCCTGGTCCATGGCGCGTCCGCCCTCCACAGTAGCCTCACCTGCGAGCTTGTCAGCCCGCTCATTTCCTTGTACTCCCACATGACCTGGCACGAAGATGAAACTAATCTTTGCCAGCCGAGACCGCTTCAGAGGCAGCAACCATTCTCTTCGGATCGACCCCTCCTCTATCCTCTTGATCATGTTCATTGAGTCGCTAAGGAAACAAGCCCTAGTGAATGTCTGTGTCTCGAGCCATGTTATTGCTTTACTTACTGCCATGACTTCCATGGTCAGGCTACTTGTGGTTTCAGTGAAAGCACCAGAGTCCTCCTTCACAATTCTCCCTCCGGCCCGAGCTGTAAAGGCCCATGAGCTTCTCACATGTCGGACGACCGACCCATCTGTGTAGATGACCGCGTCACCGTCTAGCGAATTCTCGAAAATCAACGCTTGTACTTCAGCCTCCACAGCAGCCGGATTTTCTTGTCTGCATTTTCTATCTAGTTGGATGCAAACTGAAAAGGATGTGCAGAAGTCTGTTGGCACTTGCACCCACTCCTCGCCAGGTTCTAAGTCCTCAAGTGAACACACCTGTTGAAGAATGTCTTCGGCTTGACCCATCCACGACCGTCCTCTTTTTAACCTGCTGCCCTTCACCTTCCTAATTTCACTATGCAGTGGATGTTGTGTGTTTGCGTTAATTCTGAGGTAGGCGCGTGCCCTGCAAACTTGTATTCTCTCTTCAATGGTTGGAAAATCAAGAAGGTAGCGCATGGCCCTGCATGCTGTATCTCTTGTACATCCAAGAATAATGCGCATAGCTTCATTCTGTATCCTTTCCATCCTTTTATCTGCTTATGGCTGAGAGTAAGGATTGCCATTGCATACTCCAAAACAGACATGACCAGCCCCTCGTACAGAAGACATAGATGGCGCTGCTCACAGTTTGCTGCCGCCATCACCCGCATCGCTGCCAAACCCCGCTTGGCCTTTGTTATCACCTGGTCTATGTGCACATTATAAGCAAGGCTTCGATCAAACCGTATCCCCAGGTAATTCATTGCCTGCGTTCTTTCCACCGTCTCTGAACACAGCATTACAGTTGGTGTTGGATTGTTGACAATATGATTATTCAACGAGAACCAAGTCACTGTTGCCTTTGTTGGGTTGACCATTGCCCCAGCTTCATCACACCAAGTACTTATGCGATTGAGTTCGGTTTGTAGTTCCACAGCAACCTCCTCTCTATCCTTACCCTGACGATACACTAAAACATCATCGGCATACGACAATGTCCTGCCAGGTCCAGTGATCTGCTCACTGGTGATTCTCACTGTGTAGGCGTTGAACAGTACCGGAGATAATGGTGATCCCTGTGGTAGGCCAGGATATATTGTTGTTGGTTCCGAAGTCCAACTGCCACATCTACAAACTACTTTCCGTTGGTAGAGGGCTGCAGCGATCCAACTAAGGAGGAATGGACTTACGTTTAGTTCAAGAAGCTGAAACATTAAAAAATCCAGTGGTACTCTGTTGTATGCGTCCTCAAGATCAATCGCTGCAGCAACGGTTTCAGTGCCTGAGTGGAAACCTTCATAGACATCATGGGCAAAGACTGCTGCATTGGTCCAGGTTTCTCTTTTTGGACGGTACCCACCCAGGGTAGGTGGGAAAACACCTTGCCTTCTCTAGTTGGCTTGATATTTTCCTGGCAATTACCTTCTCCAGCAGCTTGCCTATTGTATTCTGCATGGTTATAATTCGATATCCCTGAATTTTTTTGTGGTCTTTGTCAGGCTTCGGCAAGGGAATCAGATAGCTGTGTAACCATTCCTCCTTGATGCTAGCACTCCCTATACTGTTGTTGTACATGTCTGCTAGTTTCTCTAGCTCATTGTCGGTACACCTATTTATGTCGTCGTATCTTATGCCATCAGGACCTGGAGCACTGTTTTTTGATCGTCGAAGCACAGCCTTGATTTCTTTCACTGTCACTGTGTCTTCATCCGAAGTGTTCTGGGCCTTGCATCTGTCTGAGGTGACCTCCTTGGCCAGATTCCGGCCTCCCATGTCTGTCTGGTTGCCCTGCTCAAGGTAGCGTTCAAAGAGGGCTTTGCCCTTGTCCTCGTCAGTCCTCTGCCAGGTGAGGTCAGCACCTTGGAAGTCTGAAATGCTCTTATTCTTGACTACACCACTCATGCTTTTATGTAGTCGCCAGAACAATTTCAGTGACTTGTCTGTGCTTACTCTTTGACACACCTCTGCCCATTTTTCGCTTTTAACCACCTTGACCAGTTTTTTGAAATAGCTTACTTTTGTGTGCATCTCTCTTTCTAAGTGCAAGCAGGGACTAGGATGACCAGCTCTGTTCTTCTTGGCATTTTGCCATCTCCTTACAGCACTACGCTTATCCACCCAGGCCTTCTCCACCTCGAAACTCCACCACGGTGGCTGCTCCCAGCTTTTTTTCCTGCCCTGAAACGTTCTGCGCTTGTCACGTCTTATTTTACTCACCACATCTTGCCCTGTACTGTCATACTGGAACGTCTTTACCTTTAGCTTGTGCTGCCTGGTTCTGCCTTTCTCCACCAATATGCTGCACGGGTGGTGGTCGCTGCCATGGTGTCCTAGGACACCCCATCTACACACTGTAGTGAGTGAAGGTGAAACTAGCGCCAGATCAATAGCACTGTCCTCATCGCCTGGACGGCTTGCTGTCCTGGTGACACAGCCACTGTTAATACAAACCAGGTCGATGGTTTCCAGTGCAGTCTCGAGCTCCTCCCCTTGTGTATTGGAGGAAGTGTTTCCCCATGCTCTGCCTTTAGCGTTGAAGTCACCACAGAAAATAACATTTCTCTCGTGGCCTAATATGCCACTTAAGCACTGCCACTTCTGGGCGTCCATACTCGCATTGCGGGCATAAACATTAACCAACACGAATGGTATACTGGAATGAACTCTCAACGCCTGTATTTGTATATCGTCACTGTCCCAACTGGACATGTCTAGCTCTGACGCCACCATGCTGTCGCGAACGAGAATCGCCGTTCCCAGATGTCGTCTGTTGTAGAAACATTTGAAGCCGGCAATTCGGAGTAGCTGATCGCCCAGTCTCGTCTCCTGGAGTGCTACAATGTCGTTCCTGTAAACTAGGGTTTCTAAAATAGAGCCCCGTTGTTTTACACTGGCACAGTTCCAATATAGAATACGGATGTTCCTGAGTCCTAGACGGTGACACTTGAGTCTAAAACGCCTCAAACCACCGCGCTTACCTTGCTTCTTTGTCCCTGCGCGGCTACCACGCCGCTTCGTTATGTTGACTGCTGACCGCTCGGACAAAAACACGTTCTTCCGCCATGTTGAAAAAACGTAAACACAGACTGCTGTTGAACCACACACGCTGCTGAAAATTCACTCAAGGATGGCTTCGCTCGATGCACGAACTCCGTAGCACCCGCGCAGATCTTGAGTAGAAACTCCTGGTTTTACATCCTGGCACACCAATTACACGCAAGAGATGAATAAATCCATCCCCTACGCGAAAAAGTTAACGAACACAAAACAACACCTAGCAACAGTGAAAACTCTTCAACTGTTGGTTGGATTACCAAGTTGATATCCAACAATGGATAAACCTTCGAAAGAAAGTCACAGAGCAGCAAGTCAACATAAGGTTAGAGGCACCCAACACCAAGTTCTAGAATACTAACACCAACCCAAACAAATGGGAAGAGACACTGAAACAACAATAAGCCAATACACCCAATGTACCAACTTCAGAACCTCTGAACCATAACTACACCAGATTACCTCAATGTTCCAAAATCTGGAACTCCATCAAAAAGACCATATGAAAGCAGCTAAATGCCTTTACGCCTGCAATTAAAGAAAGCATCTGATTGCTTGTGTCAGCAACCGCTTTCACAGGCATTCTAGGATACTTCTCTCGCACCACACAAAAGACTTGCTAGTCGTACGAGAGGAATTGGTTACACATTTTATTGCCACTGGCTCTTTGCATCACATCAATGTACAACAAACAGTCGCTAACAAATCACACAAGAATAAATGCACAGAACTTCCTATCCCTAGTCGTTTCCTAACCCTATCGCTAATCTATCTACTCGGCTAACGAAACAAGCATCGCTAAGCGATGTTATCACTCTGAAGTCTGTGTCCCGTCTGATTCTACTCCGCGTGCTGTTCACACAGTACGCGGAAGGACTCAGGGCGCACTACGGCTTTTTGTGTGCGGCCTCATTTAGCACGCTCGAGTAGTGGCCTTTCTTGAGTTACACTCTAGTTTCACGTTGGCGTGATCATGCCGTGACCAGAGTGCTAACTCTCTGGTCGACACCTCCGTGTCGCATGAGAGAACTATTTAATAGTTCCCCTTCCTATCACCTACCCTGCCCTCATATAGGGGCACTGAGTTACCTCTAATCTACTGGAGGTAGACCACTCATTCAGGGTGGTCTTCCTCCTCTATACTTGAGTCTTTGACACACACCCTCCCCTCCTGTGTTGCGTTACAAACTTTGACTCATGGTTGTGACGCAAGAGGTTTCTAAAAATTAGTGTATCTAATTTTTGTCAAAGACTCCTGATAACTTGGGTTTGGGATCCCCAATAGACGTCTACTGACTATTGTCACAGTGTAGTATCACTTTACTTGGCTATAGCTGATCGCCACAACTTGTCAGGTTGGCGTGAGCCCTCTTCTCACATGCAATATTATATAATTAGAGGTTTGTCTGAACCGGACCGTTGTCTTATAAGACCTGCCCTCAAATAGTAAATTAACTCACTACCCATACAAAGTTGACTTTCTTAGGGTCAACCCATGAATTGCTTCATGTCCCCCATATAATATTAAACAACCCTTGCACAAGCTGTGTCCGACAGGCTTTACCTATCTCGCTTCCGCGTGTAAAGTTATCTTTCACTGTTAAGTTAGTGTTTCGTTGTCTATTGTGTCCCCTGACCCGAAGTTATATCCCTTTGTTCTAAAAAAATGTATGTGCTTTACATGTGTGTTTTCCTGGTTGTTTGCGTGTTTGAATCTAACTACTAATATAATTTAACTCCTAACATGTGTGTCTATCTATAACTATGTATGTAAGTTAGTTTTCAAGTGCCATAATTCGGTTACCTGTGGCCACAAACAAGTGTATAACACTAATTCGTGACTACGTTTCCGTCATATGAGACTTAAAATACTTTCTCTAAGTTTTACTCTACACTACACACAATACATTTAAGACAGCACATTACAACATTGAAAACAAACGCTCGACGCAGACAAATAATAAAAAGTCGCGCTGAGCGGCAGAAAAAATCCGCTAGCTTTCTTCACTCTCCACTGTATATTTACCATTTTCTCTCACTTTCACACTTCTGTCACACATCTTTTATTCTCACAATTATTTAAAAACCTTGAAGTGACACTGTACAAGTTTAGCTCAGTTTGAAAAGAGTTGAGCTTCATGACTGTGCTTAACTTACTGCACGAGTCATGTATTTACAAAATATTTACATGGGTGAAATAGGGTTGATAGATTGTACCCTGATATTATTAAAACTATATTCTATATAAATACTAATACTAATTCTCTAACTATCTATATTCTATTTTGTTGTACAAAATTTATCTATTTTAAGGGAAGTAATCTAACTATCTAAAAAAAAATGAAAATGATGTGAGATGAGTTATGTATCTTTATGAAATGGGTAATTTGAAATGTAACAAAACTTCTAACTAATGTTTTTAATGAAAAAAAAAATATAATGGATATTTATAATCTACATGGTATAAATGAGGTATGTTCATAAGTATAATACTTTTATCCTATAAAATATAACCTAATTTTAGTCCTAAATGATGAAGTTGTTAAAGTGTTCTTAAAGATGGAATGAAATAAAATGAAATTAAATGACTACATGGTGTTGTTCCTATCTTAAGCTATTTATACTAATCTTTGATTCGCTGTCATTTAGTTTGCTGTAATATTCTAATCTACGTTTCTAATTTTTTTAACCACTTTTTAAACCACTTTATCCTACTCTAATCTTATGCTAAGTAAGTGGGTAAATTAATGATTTATCTAAACTAAAAAAAAAATCTATTATATTGCCTAAATCTAATCTAAATGTATATTAAAGTAACTAACCTAACTATAATTTACCACTATATTAAAACCGTTATATTACATATCACATTAAGTATATATACATGATGTCTATTTACCTCAGGTTAGTGGTTGCCATAATGTATAGAAATTGCTTTCGTTGGCATAGTTTATATATATACACACTTATCCTGGGTTTGCTATCTACACTACACAGTCATACTTGTGTCCTATGGGTATTCTTACACTCGTTGAGTCCGCTGGTGTCGTAGACAAGTATCTTCGTGTCTGTTATTTCACAATGTTCTGACACTGTTCTGATATGAGTAACACAGGTGATTCACCGGAGCACAATTGGAGCATAGTAAGTAACGAGCTGTCTATGTACACACGGTGATGTCCTTGTTCTTGGCGAACAGTTGTTATTCAGCTGTCTACGGACACATGGTAGTTCAATGTTCTTAGCACACAGTTCTGGTCCTGATGTCTATTTACACAATAGTATATTCTACACAGGATACGTTAAGTGTATAGTAAATGCACATTTCTTAAACTACCTATTCGTGTGGAATATCAGGTATTTCTACCTCAGATGGTCGACTAAGGGTATCAGCAAGGATGTTGTCCCTACCCTTAATATGCTCTATACTAAAAGTATAATTCTGTAATATTAACGACCACCTGTAGATGCGGTCATTCCGATGTACCCCACTTTGTATGACCGTGATCGGGGAGTTGTCAGTCTGGACCACAAAGTGATTACCCGCCAGAAATCGATGCAACTTCCTCACCGAATAGATGACGCTTAGGGCTTCCAACTCTGATATGGAATATCTGGACTCAGCCGGTGTGATCTTGCGGCTCACGTAGCAAATCGGATGGAAGATGCCATCATAAAACTGGCCTAGTACTGCAGCGATGGAAATCCTGCTGGCATCTGTCCTAAGATAATAAACGAGCCTAGGATTAGGCAAGCGGAGGATTGGTACATTACTAAATAGGATTTTCAATTTTGACAATGCAGAAATTAATAATGCATCTTTGACATCCAATTTTACTTATGCTTTTAAAACATTTGAAAATACACTTGTAATTTCAGCTAAGTTCGGTATGAACTTGCTATAATAATTTACTAACCCCAAAAGGCTCCTGACCTGCTTCTTTGTTGTAGGCATGGTCAGGTTCATAATTTTGGTAATAATTCTATTGTCAGTTTTCAGTTGTCCTTGTGAAATGACATGACCCAAAAACTCAATTTCTTGAAGGCCCAATTCGACTTTGCTCGGTTTGACAGTGAGACCGAAGAGTCGCAACCTATCGAAGACATGTCTTAGTTTCAGTAAGTGTGTTGTCCAGTCCTCTGTATGGACACAAATATCATCTATATAGGTCACTGTATTCGTCACTCCATGTAGCAAATCTCTAGTTAAGCGTACGAAAGTGGCAGGAGCATTACGAAGTCCGAAAGGAAGAAATCGCCACTCGTAAAGACCTAGAGGTGTTGAGAATGCAGTAAGATGGATAGATCGAGTCTGCATAGGGACCTGCCAGTATCCCTTAGTAAGGTCTAATTTAGAAAAGATTTTGGAGGTGGACATGTCAAGAATCAGATCTTCGCAGGAAGGAATTGGTTCTGCGTCGATCTTTGTGACATTGTTGAGTTTTCTATAGTCCACACAAAGACGAATGGTAGAGTCTTTTTTTCTTGACGAGGACGATTGGAAAGGAGTACTCAGATGTAGATTTTTGAATAATTCCACTAGCTTCTAAATTAAGAATTTCCTTATTTAGATTTTCCCTATAGCTAAGTGGGATAGAGTACGGCCTGCATTTGATAGGCTTCGAGTCCGAAAGAAGGATGGAGTGCTCGATTCTGTCCGTCCTACCTGGAATGTCGGAAAATATGTCCTTATATTCAGTTACTAATTCTATTATCTGTCGTCGTTGTTCTTCTGTCAGTCCCGTTTCTAATCGTATAGAATCTAATGTAGCAGTCTTGTCCACAATTGGAACGGGTAGTTCCATCCCGTCGTCGTCTACCTGATTCAGTACGGTTGTGGTGCTAAGTACGTTTTCTGTAATCTCACTAAGTGTAAGCATCTCGTCGGAATTGCCAGTCTCGCTAACTAGTGTAGTTGCGTTATGTACGTCTGTCGTCTTATCCATAGATGTTGGTGCATTGTGTTCGTCTGTCACTAATTCTGTCTCTTGTCGTGAAAAGTAGGGTTTCAACATGTTGATATGAAATATCTTTAAGTGTCCGTTTATCGATATTTCATAATCGACATCCGAAATTTTTCGTACCACTTTGAATGGCCCTTGCCATGAGGTCAATAATAAATTTCGTTTGTCTGGAAGTAACAGAAGTATGTCTTGATCTGGTTCAAGATCAATTGTTCTCGCCCCTTTGTTTGCGTATTGGCGGTAGATTTGACCCTTCCTCTCCAAAGCTGCCTTAGCTATGATACACGATTTCATGATTTTGTTTCGTGTTTCTGTCACCATTTCATAAGGTGTTTTTGGGGTTGGAATTTCAATGGAATTAGTTATTACCTGATGATAAATTGTTAGGGGTCCACGTGGGTTAGCCCCGTATACTAATTCAAACGGTGAGAAACCCGTGCTTGAATGGGGAATCTCCCGATAGGCGAACAGCACTGTTGGTAACAGTGTATCCCAATCTGCTGGGTTTTCTGCTGTCACCTTAGCCAGCATATGTTTAAGGTCTCCGTTAATTTTCTCTACTATCCCATTGCTGGCTGGATGATAAGCTGTTGTAAAATGCTGTTTAATCCCTAACATTTTCGTAAGGGCTTGCGTTGCAGCCGATATGAATTGAGTTCCACGATCGGATAAGATGGTACGTGGAAATCCGAATCGTGAGAACAAGTGTAGAAATACATTGGCAACGTCTTTGGAGGTGATGTATTTCAAAGCTACTGCCTCAACCCACCTTGAACATAGGTCTACCATCGTTAAGATGAAGCGATTTCCTTTGCTGGACACCTGGTTCAGGGGTCCAACAATATCTACCGCCACACTTTCAAATGGCCTAGAGGCCAACGTTGAAGGTTGCACTTCAGCTGTAGGATGTTTACCCTTACGTACTAGTTGTTGACAGACATTACACGAACGACAAAATAATTTTATATCATTACAAAAACCTGGCCAATAAAAATGAGCCTGAATTCTGGCCCTGGTTTTGTCGTATGCAAGGTGACCAGCAAACGGTGACTCATGTGCAATCTTTAGCACAGTTTGGCGGTGTTGTACAGGTAACACCGTTTGCTGAATCTCATGGTTACCAGTTGTATAATACCTAGTAAGAATACCATTATTAAGTCTAAAGAACCATGATGCGTTTTTTGTCACTTTGGCTTTTTCTTTCAATAACTTTAAATATGGAGACACACTAGGATCAGCTTTCTGCTGTTCTATGAATTTTTGTCTGGTGGTATCATCCGTGCTAGTTGGTGATAGCAACAGTAGTCTCTCATCTTGTAGTGTGTCTTGATGTTTCATAGTGTCTGCTCTGGTTGTTGCATTAGCTGCATTTAATTTTTCCCATGCAGCTATTTCATCGCTAGTGCATTGTTTCAATTGGGGTAAGCATCCCAAAATTAAATCAGTACAAGGGTTGTCAAGTATTGCACAAGTAAAGGTACCAGAAAGGAAAGGAGTGTTAATACGGGCTTTGGCCAAAGGGTAAATTTCAATGTTACCCGAAAAGGTTCGGCATTTGACTGTGTCACCTGTATAATCATTTGGATTCACCAGTTCCTTTCTAAGACCAATAAGGGTGCTGCCGCTGTCCAGCAAACATTGGCATGGTCTGTCGTTGACCATTGCATTGTGGAACACCAAATTGCCTCTGGAGGCTAATGCTGCATTTACACTCTCAGTTGAGAATGGTACTGTATGTCCACATTCTAATTTTCCGTCTGCATGAAATTGGTGACATCGTTCACAACTGTCAAAGCTTAATATATCGTTTACACAACACACATCTTCAGATTGGTTAAAAGGTAATTCATTTTCAACTTCACACTCAGTCTCACTACCACTATCAGAAGATGTATCAATCAAAATAGCATTGTTGGCCTTCATTCTTTGGCGGCCTAGGCACTTATTCGAATAGTGCCCGTAGCTTGAACAGAAGAAGCATTTGACTGCACGCCTGTATGCAGTTCTTTTGTTTTGTTGCTTCTTAATGACCATCTCAAGATGTGTCGGATAGTTTGGTGATTTATCACACATAGAATAAGTGTCATGAAAAAGTTGACAGTAGACACATTTCGACACTTTCTTATCTTTCTTGTCGACTCTATGAAATGGTTTTCTATTACCCTGATAGTTTTTAGGTTGGTCCTTTACAAAAGAAACTATTTCAGAGTCGCTATTTGATGTCTTAAAAATATCTCTATTTGAGGAAAAATATGCAGAGCCTTTCTTTTCAAATTGTTCTATGGTCTCAATGTCTGACTGCTGCAGGAATTTAGCGAAAGGAGATGGTATAGTGGATATGACTTTATCCATGGCTATTAAATTTTTAAGTTTGTCAAAATCCTTCCCTATTTTTGATGCACTAAGCCATCTATTTAGTACGCTTTGTACATTAGAGACATAATCGATAAAGGTCTCGCTTGGCTTAGGTTTTAAATTGGAAAACTGTACTTGATACCCAGGGGCATCAAGTAAGAAATGTTGCATTATCCTATCGTGGATGTACTGATAGTTAGATCTAAGATCAGTTGGTATTGATTCTATGACTTTAAGGGGCTCCCCACTTAAGTTCTTCATGTAGATCATGGCCCACATATCGATTGGTACTTGGTGGTATTTCAGTTGATACTCGACATTTTCTGTCCAGGCTGATATGGAATCATCTTTACAAAATGGTTTGATAATGTTTTTGTACTTATTAAATTTATTTTCTTCTTGCTGACTTTTTAGTTTTGTAGCGGAGATCTCTAAGTGTGAGTCTACATCCATACCTTTCATCTTCAACTGTGTCTCTGATTCAACTTGTATTTGTTTTTCTTTTACTCTTGCCATTTCATCTATCTCTTTTTGCTTTAATTCTTTCTCCTGATCCATTTGTTTTTGCTTAATCTCCTTATCTTGCTCTAATTGTTGGTGTTTTAATTCTAATTCTTTTTGTTTAATCTCCTTATCATGTTCCAACTGCTTCTGTTTAGTTTCTTCAGCTAATTCTACAATCTCCTTTTGATGTTGTCTTTCTCGTGCACGTTCATCTCTCTCAGCATCTTTTGCTTCTTTAAATTTTTTTCAGCATATTGCTCTAAGTCCTTTCCTGTGTATTCTAGTTCCTTGCCTGCTTTTATGAAATCAGCTAAAGTTGCCATGTTGTTTGGTAATTAGCTAGATTTGATAGGCACTTAAATATTTACTCACTTATTTATATTAGATATGTTAGGTTATTAAATCCCTGAGTACAAAAAAAAATATACTCTTAGTTTATAACCTGAAAAACAAAGCACAAAAAGTATGCTAATACATCACACGCTGAAAAAGAGATGCATTATTAATCATATTGCATGCAAGATCATTTGGGTATACTCATCTTAACTTTCCAGATCAATCATGTACACTCGTTTGGCACCTCAAGTTCAATCGTCTGGCAATACCACACACAGCTTGCGTAATGCTTATCACCAGCTGTTGTTCACCCTGGTTATCAAGAGCATCAACAATTAACCACTTGCAAACGATATATAATTTTAGACAATTATACAATTAAATGCCCCAGGACAAAACAAAATGTGGTTTAAATAATATTAAATGTCACTGTCCTGTCTTCGTTCTAACGTCTTTATGCCTTTCCTATCTCTATCTGTTTAATCTATGGAAGTGCTGTGCAGACTGCGTCTCATTTGCATAGCAGAAGTAGTGCCATCGCGACGGTAACAAATAGAAAAAATATGAAAATAATTAAATATATGCTTTGAAATAAATATAACAGTAATAATAATGTTTAAATAAGTAAATATATTGAATAAGTAACTATTATAAACAAATAATGTTTGATATAAGTCAACGATTCAGGCGAGCAGCCGCTTTGCGATTTGTCAACAATCAGACGCTGCCTGCAACTGGCGTAACGCAGCCGTTTGTCAGTCGCGATACGTCAGAGGCGCAGCGCTATTTTTAGCTTGGAAAAATCGATAATTTTCTCGGCTCAGTTCTGTGTATCGCTCCGCCGTGAATCATATTTGACAAATAATCGTAAATAAATAAGTAATTATAGAAATAAATGATATAAAACTATAATAATAATACTTACAAATGAGAAGAAAACATGTTCATAAGCACAAATAAACATAACTTGGTCACGATGGGCACAGCTCGCACTTTGCTCTGTCTGCACACGCCATTGTCACTAACGTAAATTAATCCCTGTGATTATCTAGCCGTAATACTAATTTAGAGCCGTGGGTGAGTGTTTTAGCTTGAACGATTGTTCAAGCCACACTTCTGACACCACTTTATCCTAGCCTGTCAGCAACCGCTTTCACAGGCATTCTAGGATACTTCTCTCGCACCACACAAAAGACTTGCTAGTAGTACGAGAGGAATTGGTTACACATTTTATTGCCACTGGCTCTTTGCATCACATCAATGTACAACAAACAGTCGCTAACAAATCACACAAGAATAAATGCACAGAACTTCCTATCCCTAGTCGTTTCCTAACCCTATCGCTAATCTATCTACTCGGCTAACGAAACAAGCATCGCTAAGCGATGTTATCACTCTGAAGTCTGTGTCCCGTCTGATTCTACTCCGCGTGCTGTTCACACAGTACGCGGAAGGACTCAGGGCGCACTACGGCTTTTTGCGTGCGGCCTCATTTAGCACGCTCGAGTAGTGGCCTTTCTTGAGTTACACTCTAGTTTCACGTTGGCGTGATCATGCCGTGACCAGAGTGCTAACTCTCTGGTCGACACCTCCGTGTCGCATGAGAGAACTATTTAATAGTTCCCCTTCCTATCACCTACCCTGCCCTCATATAGGGGCACTGAGTTACCTCTAATCTACTGGAGGTAGACCACTCATTCAGGGTGGTCTTCCTCCTCTATACTTGAGTCTTTGACAGCTTGCAACCCTGGGTATATGTGTTGGAGGTAATATTCTTCAGTCCCATGTCTGCAGCAGAATCCTGGAAATAATTCCAGATGAACCAAATGAATAACAAGCAGAATTGTATGTCTACGCTGAACGTAAATACTGAATCAGAACTCTGTGCTGGTCCCATGTCAGCCTAAATGCCAACAACTGTGGAATAGGGCATAGACTGGTGACTAGGTGGGTGAAACCTCTGTGTAAGCCAATTTGGTATTCGGATATTATAAGCCGAGAAGCTGAATGGACGTCAACTTTTCATCAGACCTGATGATAAAAGGAATTACCTTCTGCAAAGCTTAAGTGGAAATCCTGAAGTACGACCAACCTGAGGCACCAAATTTTCACAAGGGCACCGAGCCATTTGCACCAGAAGATTCGTGAATTCAGCCCCAATGGAGTGGATATGTGGTGAATTTATTCCTAATAGGGATTATAATTATTCCGCAACAAACTTCAGTAGACATTAGTACATGACTGTGAGTATTTTTTTCCGTCCCTGATAATTATGGACATTAACTGCTTCGCCCTGGAGAAGAATACCCACCCGCATTGCCTAAAGGAATACTATAATTAATTAGTTTAATTATTAGTATAAACTGCTTTATATATGTGTTGTTTTTTTCTATGCCATGTATAAGGTAAATAGTGCTTTATTTGGAAATGAGATATAACAAAATGATGGTTATGATAAATAGAGTATTTTGACACCAACTCATTATTTGTAAACATGAGACTTGTAAAGGTGTCAAAAACAACTGTTTTATATGTTAGGTTTCTGCACTTAGACCAATGTTGTGCTTTTATCTAGATAAAATAAGTCAAGTTAGCAGAACCAATTTGTGGTTGTTGTGTTGTTTGTAATAACATTGTTGTTTTCTTGGGGCAAAAAGGGTGTAAATGTATTGAGATAATGCAAATCATTCCCATGCCTGTCATGAATTCAAACAGATTATTACACTTGCATGTATGTAAACTGCAGATCTTAATTTAATACTTGAACTGTTTGTCCAAAATTTGTGATGTGTACATCAAGTAAATGTGGTGTTCACCAGTGGTTGCTTATATGTTGTGAACAATCAATGTCTTCTAGCACTAGACAAACTTTAGAGGGTGATAAGTGGGAATAGAGAAGTACACAGAAATACAGCTATGAACAGGAGTGAAGCCTTTTCCTTCTTGGGTTTTTGGTATAATTCCATGATCACGTCAAGTGGCTAAAATAATAGAGAATCAAAACAAATCCCCTAGACTTTTAACAAAATATTCTCATAAATTAAAATCCACACCCCACAAGTGGGTTGCTCGCCCGGTACGGACTTCACTTAGTATTGGAGTAGTCCGTGAATTAAAACTCATTGTAAACATCACAATTGGTGTATTATTGTGGGTATATGAATTCAAGGAAAACCTCTCGCAGGTAAACCAAGCCACTTCAGAATGTTATAGTGTTAGTAACAGACCTAATCACTCATAAGAATGAGCTGAGTCAAGGGCTATGTGAACCAATAATGGCTCAGATAAATATAGGTTTTTTTGGTACAAAAATGTTCACAGGTAATATCCCCTAGACTAACAAAATATTCTCATAAATTAAAATCCACACTCCACACCAGGCTACGGAAGATAAGGTTGACAGCAATACTGTAAATACAGATTACAGACCTAGTTATCCTGCTACTTGTGCCTGGGAAGTAAAGAATCCCCCAAGTCTTGCATTGTCTCATACCACTGAGATAGACATACTATATTTATAAATATAAAAATAAGAAGTAAGGTGCCTCCTTCCCTCCGCTAGCCTACGGGACACCCTTGGGCAAGGTGGAGTACCCGTTTAGGCCGCGCCCCCCCCCCCCCCCAACAGGGTACCGTGAAGCCATGCGAGCAGGTGGTGGATTGGACATGGGAGCAGCCGACAGATAGTTGTTGGTTATGGTTTCAAGTCAGTGATGGTGGGCAGAGGATCTCTCAGTAGAGACAATGGCTACGGTCATCCGATCAGTATGGTCACTGCCAGGAAGGAAGAATGGTAGACTTCCCTCCTTATTGATTCCCGGGCAGAGGAGGCTCGTCAGCCTTGGTTGGTATCTCTTCCAAGAGAGGGAACTCTAAATCTCAAACCTCCGCTGCCTTGCGAGTATACCCATATGGGAAAGGCTTCGGGAGTAAACCCTGAGGACAAATTCGGAGATGGAGTCCCTAAGGCAGTTCCATGTTGTAAACAACATAGTTCTTGCAACTCCTGCGACGGCACCGATGCCAAGTTGCATTGGCTACTGCCTTTCCCTTGGTCGATATCGGCAACGTAGAGAGAGGGGAACTTGCTCCTGGGCAACAGCTTGTTCTCCGATTTCCATTGCCCAGGCTTGTGCCCTGAAGAGGTTACTTCAGCACCGTGTAAAGCGGTGACACAATACGGGAAGCAGCATTTGCCAGTTATAAGTCTTAATGCTCGATTGGCGTAGAGCAAGGCGCCAGGGGCTACTTCCGACGGTGGGAGAGATAATCGTATCTCACTAGACAGCTACCGCCCGCGTAAGCTGGGCATCCCCCAGTCAATAAGATGTTGTCTCGCCACGGTTCATCTGCTCCTGAGGGTGTGTGGAGCTTAGGGGAAAATCCTGACACATGGACCACAATCTATACACCTAGCAACAAGAAAAAAAAAAAAAACCGGCCCTAAGGCTGGGAACATGGAACGTAAGAACCATGACCCCTGGCATCTCAGACAATCTAAATGAGATTGTGGATGCCCGCAAAACTGCAGTGATAAACAACGAACTACTAAGACTGGGGATAGACACTGTCGCCCTGCAAGAGACCAGACTCCAAGAATCTGGAAGCATCAAGGAGAGGGACTTCACTTTCTACTGGCATGGCAAGCCGTGCGGAGAGACCAGGGAGCATGGAGTTGGCTTCGCTATCAGAAATAAGCTGCTTAATTCCATCATACCACCAAGTGATGGCTCTGAAAGAATACTGAAGATCCAACTCCAGACAGAGGCAGGCCCAGTTAGTATTATAAGCGTTTACGCCCCAACACTAACTGCAGCATCAGAATCTAAAGACAAGTTCTATGACGACCTTAGTAAAGACGTCAGTGAAACACCAGAGAAACATCTTTTTATCCTGTGGGATTTCAATGCCAGGGTTGGCTCCGACCACAAATCTTGGCCTTGGGAAGATCAATGACAATGGACAACGTCTCTTGGAATTCTGCAGCCACCATAATCTGTGCGTGACCAACACCTTCTTTGACACGAAACCTCAACACAAGGTGTCATGGAGGCACCCCAGATCAAAGAACTGGCACCAACTCGACCTGGTGCTCACTAAACGCAGCAACCTCCGCAATGTACGGATGACTCGCAGCTATCATGGTGCTGACTGCGACACCGACCATTCACTCGTCTCCAGCAAGGTGAAGATAAAGCCCAAGAGAATCTACAGAAGCCGAACAGAAGGAAGACCACGCATTGACACCAGCGGCACCCAAATTAAAGAGAAGGTCAACAAATTCATGCAGGCTCTAGCGGATACTCTGCCTGGCCCCACAAACGGAAATTCCACCGAGAGATGGAGTCATTTTCGTGACACCATCTACAATACAGCATTATCAACATTTGGCAAGAAGCAAACTAAGTCAACCGACTGGTTTGAAGCACACTCTGAAGAGATGCTCCAAGTCCTGGAGATAAAGAGACATGCATTCTCAATGTATAAAACATAACCTTCAGATAAAACACTGCAGGCATTGCGAACGGCCAGAAATAGAGTACAACAGATGGCAAGAAGATGTGCGAACAGGTACTGGCTACAGCTCTCTGCTCAAATTCAAACTTGTGCAGACACTGGAAATATAAGAGGAATGTATGAGGGCATCAAGCAAGCTGTCGGTCCATCAAAAAATAAACTGGCCCCTTTACGATCAACTGAGGCGGTAATCATAAAAGATTGAGCGAATCAAATGGATCGCTGGGTAGAACACTACTCAGAGCTATACTCAGTGGATAACACTGTCAGCGAAGAAGCTCTGGAAGCCATCGATCAACATTCCGCCATGCGTGCCCTGGATAACGAACCTTGCCTCACAGAAATCAGCGAAGCACTAGACTTTCTCAAATCCGGCAAGGCACCTGGAAAAGATAGTATTCCACCTGAAATTTTAAAATGTAGCAAAGAAACAATCATCCCAGAACTGTAGGCCTATGCAATATTTCAGCTCTGCTGGAGAGAAAAATCAATACCACAAGATATGAAAGACGCAAACATTGTTGCCCTTTATAAAAACAAAGGCGACAGAAGCGACTGCAACAACTATCGTGGCATTTCCCTACCCAGCATTACAGGCAAGATTTTTGCCAGAGTAATCCTTAAAAGATTACACATTCTTGCTGAAAGTATCTACCCCGAATCGCAGTGCGGATTTAGACCCAACAGATCCACCATCGATATGATTTTCTCACTCCGGCAGCTCCAAGAGATGTGCAGAGAACAGAGGAAGCCATTATATATTGCCTTCATCGACCTCACAAAGGCATTTGACCTCGTGAGCAGAAGCGGCCTTTTTAAGGTCTTGAAAAGGTTGGATGTCCACCCACCCTTCTTAGTCTCGTGAAATCATTCCACGAAAACATGCAGGGGGCCATTTTATTTGACGGCTCAACATCCCAGTTATTCAGCATCAGCAGCGGAGTAAAGCAGGGTTGCGTGCTTGCTCCTACACTCTTTGGTATCTTCTTCGCTGTTCTCTTAAGGCAGGCATTTGGGACTGCCACTGAAGGCATATACCTCCACACAAGATCCGATGGCAAACTTTTTAACCCATCAAGACTCAAGGCAATGACCAAAATAAGATCAAGATGCGTAAGAGAACTACTTTTTGCAGATGATGCAGCACTGACTACTCATACAGCAGAAGATCTCCAAAGGCTCATATATCGTTTTGCAGCCGCCTGTAAAGACTTTGGGCTCAACATTAGCCTAAATAAAACACAGGTGATGGAACAAGATGCTGGTGCGCCTCCGTCAATCAAAATTTCTAATTATGAATTGAAGGTTGTCCATGAGTTTGTGTATTTGGGGTCGACAATATCAGATAGTCTTTGATTAGAGACAGAAATCGACAGACGCATTGGAAAGGCAGTCACAACATTTTCCAGGCTAGCTAAAAGAGTTTGGGAGAATAATAGACTAACAGAGCGTACAAAAGCTCAAGTATATGAAGCTTGAGTTGTTAGCACACTACTCTATGGGTCTGAATCCTGGACCCTGTACTCAAGGGCGGGAAAGGAAGTTGAGTTCCTTCCACATGAGATGTCTGAGACGTATCCTGGGCATAACATGGAAAGATCACATAATAAACAAACAGGTGCTTGAAAGAGCAGATATTACCACAGTGCACACCCTCCTCAAGCAGAGACGCCTCCGGTGACTGGGCCACGTATCTCGAATGGAGGATGAGCGTATTCCCAAATATCTCCTTTACGGAGAACTAGCCACAGGAAAGAGGCCAACCGGAAGACCCCAAATGCGATATAGGGATGTGTGTAAACAAGATATGAAAACCATTGGAATAGATCCTGACACGTGGGAGAGAGTTGCAACAGACAAGAGATGTACGAAACGGACTGGTGCTCTTTTGAGCGCAATCTGATCCAACAAACTGAGGATGGGCGGCACAGGCTCAAAGCGCAGTCACTTACTGCGGGACTTGCCTCGTCTTACAGATGCGGAAACTGTGACAGGGATTGTCACTCTCGCATTGGACTATACAGTCACCAGCGGTGCTGCCAGGCACCTCCTAAGCGGCACAACTCTATAGTCCTTCAGGACTTAAAGAGGCCTACTACTACTACTACTTTTTTTTTTTTTTTTTGCATATCCTTTACAGGACTTAGCTGTCAACACCAGCATCTTTCAGCTGTATGTTGATCTCTTGGCAAGATTACGCTCAGTAGTTTGCCATTGCTTTCTGAGCGGCCGGCTCAGTATCCCGCAAGTCACCAGCGGGGGTCGAACCGCCTCAGCTCTCGCTCCGCTACGAGACTCTGCGTGATAAACGGGATTACAGAGAGAAAGTGTTGTAACCCCACAGCCAGAGAGACCGGCACTACTACTACTACTACTACTACTACTACTATAGATAAATATGGTACAATATTTCGCTCAGTAACTCAATACCTATGTCTGATCTTAAGTAATCTGATGACAGAGCCGTTTGTTAGACATTTCAAAACTACACACACATGATTTATTTCATATAATGTTAATGTTGTTTGTTCTATTCTATACTTTAAAAAAAATATATATATATATATATTTTACTGAGCCAACACGCTAGGTCTCTAATCACTGTAAGGTGCTAATGATGCAATGGTCCGATGTAGGTCTCATGGCATAGGAAGTTGCTTGCCAGGCACATATCTGCTTCTCTCCTCGACCCTAGATCGTCTGTACCAGCCGGTGCTTCGCTTCTTGTGGTGCGGGTCAGGCTTGTCTACCATGATTTGTCCTTGAGGAGGGCGCTGTGGCTAGTGCAGTATATATATATCCGTAATTGTATTGTCTTATATTATTATTCAGCTCCGAAAGTTTGTTGCATTGTATTCTCACAGAACATATTCAATTCTACTGGCAACTCTAGAATGTTGCGTTACATAACGAATCACAGGTATTGTTGCTGCTCTATGGCAGATAAAGGTAGTCCTATGAACTTGTAGAATATTGTTATTAGGTGCCTATTTGTTGGTGGCGTGATTCTCTTGGTGAGTGTGGCAATGATGGCGTTGGTGGTGACACAACAATCTGTGGACGAGATTTGACAAAAAGAGATGGTGTGAGTGATTGCTGAGGTAGCAGATTGTCCATTAAAAGAAAAATATATCATGGCATCATAACATCATACTCATCTTAAGATTATCTTCCCTATAAGTATACCATTGATAGTACACCGAAGAAAACCTTTATACCACTCCACTTCCACATCCCAATACTCTTGTTAGGACATATGAGTATGGATTAAAAAGACATAAGAATTTCTCTTACAGCCCCAAACGAATTTCTTAAAGAGAACTTAGCGTGACTAGGGAATATCAAACATGATGTATAATTATAAAAGATCGGTATGAAATAGGAATATTCCCTCGTCATAAAGCTATCTTGATTGATTAGTGACTATTCACACTCAAAGATGATGACAAGTCTAGAACATTTCAGGATGCTGGCCCACGTGGTACATGTATGACCTTGGGCATTGTCTTGAGGTATGGTGTCCGCATCGTGTACTGGAGGTTCCGGGTTCAAGCAACGGTGAGGACCGGGATTTTTTCACGTGGACTTCTAGTAATAAAATTTCCTCTGGTCTCTGGGTAGTAAGATAGGACGCCCGTGTATATTGTTGCGCACGTAAAAAATCCCCTGGCAGATGGAAATCGAATAAGAGTAACCTAACGGCACTGCCCGGGCAAAATTTCAAGTTAAAAATCTATCCAAAGTATTTCAGGATCCTCGCCAGTGCAAGGGAGTTCGTGCACTGAGCTGAATTTCTCCAGACTCAGGTTTGAGTTAGGAGGAGAACGGAGCACTAATGGGTTACACCCGTGTGCCGTGATGTTAATCCACTGACTAAACTAAACTAAACGCGGCATTGTTACTAACCGTTTCGATAACTATGTTATTAATATTACTTTGCTCTAGCTTTAACCTACTATACAACCGTCACATTAGTATTCTAATAGAAAGATATTTATATATAGTTAATGAATCCCATTCCGGGGATACAAGACCCGCATGACTGGTTTCACGCACATGTGTCAGATTTTCTATTTTGCGGTCGACGTCCATTTTCCGACACATAATGTGTGCATATTCTAGAACAGGTTTCATTTTATTACGTCCAGTTTTGTTAGGGGTGTCATAATAATATTTAATATATAGATATTTAATAAGTATCCCTTCCTAGCCACTAGATTTAGCCGTCTACATAATCAGTAGTATGATTTAGTCTGCTAGTTGATTGATTGATTGATTTAGGAACCGACATCACAGCATTCGGGGCATTCCCATAAGCGCTCCGTCTCCATCCTCAGCAGCCAGCAAAGAGTTCCAACACCAATAGTACCAGTAGCAATCTGATTATATGTCCGTCTCCGTTGATCGTCGGCCAGATCCCCTCGTCACCCCTCGATGTCGCATTCTTGCCAGACCATGGTGATCCATTTGCTCCTCCGAGGTGTACACATTCTCCCAAAACGCCGCAACCACATCTGCTTTGTCATGCATCAATACTCCACCAAGTTTTGTCGAGCCAGCGAATCTGTCCGCCTGTTCATTCCCCAGCACACCAGCATGCCCCGGAGAAAAGATCCAGACGATGCTTGTCACTCGTGACTTCTGAAGCGGAGCAAGCCACTCTGCACGAAGCTTGCCTGTCTTCACCCTACTGAGCATGCTTTCTGAGTCAGTTACAATCACGATGTGTGTGTGTGTATCGTATTCTCCATCCAGCAGAAAGCTGCACTGACTGCCTCCACCTCCATTCTTAAGCTAGATGTTGTGGTATCATATGCCAGGCTCTCCTGCACCAAACGTCGACCACTAGCTTTTGCTAAGAACCCCCAGGCACTTCTCCTACCTCTCAACACCGACCCATCTGTGTAGATAATCACATCACCTGCGCGAGCATTATCCTGAATTCGTTGCTGGATTTTCACTTCCGTGGCCCCTGCTGGCCAATCCCTGCACTCCCGGCTCAATGTGATTATAACTCTGCACAGGTCTGACTGCTCCGCTGGCACTATGACCCACTCTTCTCCTCTCCTAATGTTCTCCAAGGGGCACACCTGCCTGATCGTATCCTCCGCCTGAGCCATCCATGATTTCCCTCTTATAATTCGCTGACCCTTAACGGCGTCCAGCGCCTCATGCAACGGGTGATCTGTGTCTGCAGCTACTCTGAGGTATGCCTTCACCTGCATCACCTTAAGCCTACCTGCAACAGACGGCAAACCAAGGATGTAACGCATACACACAACTGGGGTGTCTCTGGTGCATCCCAGAATGACTCGCATCGCTTCGTTCTGCAAGTTTGATCCCACAGATAAATTTCCGGCACATGTATTTATCGAACGTAAACACGCAAATTTATTTGTTAATTATCTACGCCTACCCATTTTTCTGAGTCCGCTGACCTCTATACCTCTAGCGGCGCTTGATATTAAACAGTTGTGGTGAAATGCAACCACTGTTGATCTTTTCAGAATGGGCTGTCCCACTTTCGGTCTAAGCTCTCAAAATGTCAACCGGCTGAGTTTGCTGTTTCACGAGGTACTAAACTGGAAGACTGTAGCTGATTTGGCACTTCAACTAAACTGGTCATTTTGCTCGGTTGTCTCCGTTCGGTCAAACTACATAAAACCCCTAAGCTAAACTAATATTAAGTTACTTGTAAATGCATACCACTATATAATGTATTTTTTACTATCCTGTTTCCTTATAAAAAGATTAGTCGGGACTGGCCATGGCTTTCGCGACATGTATTGGGGGGGGGGGGGGAAGAACTGGAGCACTTATGGAGATATCCGTGTTTGATGCATTGGGGGGGGGGGGGGTGGTACTGGAGCACTTATGGAGATTTGCGCGTGTGATGTATGGGTGGGGGAGAGGGGGTGGGGTGACCGGAGCACTTATGGGGATATCCGTGTGTGATGTATGGGTGAGACTGGAGCATTTATGTGATTTTTGTTTGTTTGTTGTTGTTGTTGGTTTTTTTTTTTTTTGGGGGGGGGGGGAAGGGGAGATACTGGAGCACTTATGGAGATATCCGTATGTGATGTATTTGACACCATGATTCATCGCCTGACATTATGTGAAAGAGAAATGCATCACCCTCCACTCTGTAACGCAGCAAGTGGTTCAAACACCATTCCATGCGTTCTCCGTTTTGGTGGTCGGCCAACATCCGTGGTAAGCAATGTAAACACAGCCTCCGATATTGCAGTTTCTTACGAACGACATTTTTAATTTTCCCATTTGACACATCAACTTCTTTCGCTAGCGAACGTATGCTTCGACAACGGTTCATCTGTACTGCTGCATCAATTATGGCGATGGTATTTTCTGTTGCAACAATATGCGCTTGACCCGGCCGTCGAATATCTGTCGTGAACTGACGTCCTTTCTGAAACATTCGTGCCTAGTCTGTCACTGTTGTCTTCGACGCACATTTGTTACCGTACACTGCCTGCATTCTTCGATGAATGTCCACTGGTCGACATCCTTCAAATGAAAGAAACTGAATCACCGCTCTTTGAGCTTCTTTGGACGAATTTTATCAACCCGGCCATTTTCTCAACGGTCAGAAACAGAACCTATGCTTCATATGACGATAAGCGCGTGCTCTTTTATTCATTGGTCAATACTTATCACATGACTATGACATGATCATGTTTAACGTACGCAATTAAGCGCGTTGCGGCACGAACGGATTTCAAATGAACGCTCCTTATATGATTACTTTGTCTGTTATCGTTGATATTATTGGAGTCTCCTCCATTCTTTTCCAGATCTGTCATCACAGTCAATACCAGCGACAGCCTCTACAGCAACAATATCCTACAAACAGTCAACAGAGTCTGTTCAACCTGCAGGTTGGTCTCTGATGTTGAAATGATTTATATAATGACACACACAGTAAGCCTAGTTTATGTTTGATCTCTGGACACTACATGACTTCCCACAAATAGTGTATCACATCAGCGTGGTGATCTGTGATTGTTATCTCATTCCATTAGTCAGTGTTATAACCTTTTAATTGCCCACTATTTGGTAAAGTAGAGAAAGTGGCACCGCATATATTCATCTATCATTTGCCACTCTGGTAAGCGTGGACGGTCATGATTTACTATTTCACTCGATCACCAGAGTTGTGGATCAGCTCAGTGTTCACGTTTTGACCATGTCACGTGGTAAAGCCACCCAGGTATATCTTCCCCTCCATCTTGCCAGATGTAACCAAGTTCATTAATTTACTTCTTTTCATAACATGTCCAAAAAATGTGACTGTTTACGTCTAATTTCTCTAATCAGTTTACGATTTTCATTTGTTTCCTGTAGTACTTGGTCATTGGTTTTTCTGTCTGTCTATAGTATTCTATGCATTCTCTCCAGAAACCACATTTCCACGGCCATCAGAACTTTTTCAGTTTGACTGTTCATTGTCCAAGCTTCGCATCCTTACAACAGTACAGGCTCTGTGTAGGACCCCAATAAACTTTTTCTCGTAGCAATTGTCGTAATTTTATTTGTCAGCATGTCTTCATCTTGCAAATGGCGACCTTCGCCATGGCGATTCTAGTTATAATCTCTCCAATGCATATCCCATCAGTTGTTATGACTGTTCCGAGATAATTGTCCCGATTCATTGGTTAAAAAAAAATCCCATTTACCTGTATATTACATTGTGTATTCCGTTCTTCCTAGTGATGATCATAATCTGTGTCTTCTTACAATTTAATTATAACCCTAGTTGTTTACTGTGTGCAGCAACCGCGTTTACTAAATGTTCCAGATCCTGCTCATTGTCTGCAGTCAATACTATATCATCTGCATATCTAATGTTAATGATGTTTCTTCTTCCAATGATGAGTCCTTTCATATCTTGTACATTTATGAAAATAATTTCACTCTACAGGGAAACAGATCTCGAAGCATTACCCATCCCTGCCTCACACCTCTCTTAATAGGCTGATATTGACCTACTTTATTATCAATTCTGATGGCAGCTTGTTGTTTCCAATATATGTTTTTTACAAGTCTAGTATCTTTCCCGCCGATCTCCCTGGCGGTAGAGGACGTTGTTCGTAATCCCATATACTCTCGTACGAAACGTAGCTACGCGAGATTTGGCAGTGGATCACGTCGCGTTGGTTACCTATGAGAGCCGGTCGTTCAGATAGCAATGGCAAACTACAGAAAGTAAAACTTGCCAAGACATCAACAGCAGCTGAAAAATGCTGATGTTTACTGCAATGTCCTGTAAAGGATATACGGGGAGGGGGGGGGGGGGGGGGGGGGGGTGTCTTTCCCATCAATTTGTAGGTTTTCAAGCATCTCTATCATTTTGACATGTCTTACTCTATCGAAAGCCTTTGTGTAGTCAATAAAGTTAATTAGTTAGTTAGTCGCAGTTCCAATCACACGGCAACGGGTCGTCCCCATTATGCTCCGTTCCTGTGCAGTGAATATCACACCACTGCCCAATGTGAAAAGTGGAACAGACAGGAGTCTCGGAAAGCCAACAGCCCGCACAGGTACACTGTACATAATGCTGCCGTCAGAATGCCAACACAAAAGTCCTCCACGAAAAATGCAGTTGATCGTCGATGGAATCGGCAGTCACTAGAAAGACTTCATTGACCCGGGTTTTAATTCCACATAGTTCGATCTCTTTCCGCAGGGCGACCCGCCGAAATCGCTGCACAAAGCACGAACCCCGGAGCTCCAGCAATGATTACCAGGAGTCTCCTGAAAAATGCACTCAGGAGCCGAATAGTCAATTCAAAACAGTCAATTCAGCGACAGCCGGTCGCCATTGTTCCGAACATGCAGTTCACACTACACACAACAGCGGACTGATGTAATAGCATTCCTCACGAATTTCACAGCTAAGTGTCGCGGAACGTACTCACTCAGTAGCAGGGCGACAAAACCAAAAGCTACCAATCCAACATGAGGAAAATGCGAATGCAAACAGTAGCCACAAGCATAAACACATAGGAGGCTTTAATGGTTCAATGCCTATCTGCCATGTTGGGGAGAGGAAGTCAACATCATTGCAGTCAATAAAGCAAAGAATGATATCTTTATTTACTTCTGTGGAATGTTCAATTACTGTTCTTAGCATGTACACAGCATGTATCGTACCCTTCGCCTTCCACAAACCCACAATGTTCTTCTCCTATTTCTGGTTTTATTTTCTTCCTAACTTTTTGCATGATAATTCTTAGCAAATCTTCGTGATGTGGCTCATTATACTAATTGTTCGATGTTGATCACATTTCAAGGCTCATGATTTCTTCGGGATTGCAATAAATACAGAATTACATAATGTATGAAGTATATGCCCAGTATCATATATTGTGTTCCCCAGTCTGGTGAATTGATGTATTCCATATTTTCTAAAGCATTAATAATTTTTGTTGTGATGTTGTCTTAACCGGGTGTCTTGCCATTTTTCATATGGCTAAGAACATTCTGAACCTTCATCTTCAAAATTGATGGTCCTTCATTATTATTTCGAATATCATACTGTTCTTCTCTGTTATCATCATAACGGTTTTTTTAAAAAAATAATCTAAACCATACATGTAAAATCTGATCTTTTTCTATTATTATTTTTCCATCTTTTGTTTTTATGCGTCCTGCTGATGAACGTGTTCTTTTATTAGTTAGCTCTTGAATTTGGTTGGACTGAGACTGTGGCATGGGGAATATCATCAATAGAAGTGAGCCAGAGAAACAAGGACTGAGAGAAATATGGAGATACACTAACTATTTCGTCAATTTGCAGGGCACATGATTATTATGACGTCTTAATAAAGTGTGTAGGTGAAACAAAGGTGTGGGGGGGGGGCGGAGTTGCTTGGAGTGTTGTTGTTGTGTTCTTACATCAGTCACTGAACTGATCATTAAAAGACAGTGGTTGCTTGTTTCCTCTTCCTGTCCACTGAAATGCTTGCAGTATTGCAGCATGGTCTGTAGTCACTTGATGTAAGTGTTTGTTCAGGGCTGCGTGTTGTGTTTCTAGTCTAAATATTGTATTCTCGTCCTAGTGGTGTAGGCTGTTAATGCCCTCTCTAGAGTTGGGCTATTATATGTTTGAATACAGAGCTCTTGTATATGATGTCCAACTGTCTAACCATCGCTGTTTGCAGTTGTTGATGATATCATGCCAATAAACATTTGAAAATAATATTATGTTTATTTTAGTTACCATTAATACATTGTTCGATTTTATGCACAGATGAAACCCAGCTGAAGTCAGTTTTAGACAGAATTGCTATCATAGAAGAGACCATGTGCTCCTTCCGGAGCAGGAGAGATACAGTTGCTGAACAGAACAATGGCATTGATCAACAACTAAAGGAATTGTTATCCAAATTATCAGAGTTGGACAAGAAGTACAGCTCAGGATTTGAACAAGTCAAACAACAAATCAGTGATATCTGTGAAACCCAAGATGCAATAGAGCAAGAACAGAAGACGAGATTACAAAGTCTGGAGAAACAACTACAGAAGATATCTACGGCACAAAACAGACAGAAAGAAGAGATGGAATTACAGGCAGAACTCGTAGAGAACCTTGTTCATGTACCTAATCTACTGGAGTCTGTGAAGGAAAATGTTGATGCATTAAAAGCCAGAATTGATGAAGTCATTGATGACTGCAGTAACAAACACAAGGATATAGAAACTGTAACACGTGGCCTGGCAGACAAGGCCATGACTATCATACAGAGTGTCCAGGTCGTATCTGAAGGTCAAGATAAAATGACGATCTTGATGAAACAACTGGAGACCAGGTTGCAGACAATGGAGGCAGGCGGTCGGAGAAATGTGAAATATGTCCAGAAACAGGTTGAGAAAGGGGAGTCAAATGTGAGTATGAAAAAAGTGTTTTAATGTGTGATTGGCGGTAACCGTGGCATTAAACATTTGTTTACACGCAAGGGAATGTTTATTGTTTACACGCAAGGGAATGTTTGTTGCTTTTAGGCACTAACACGTTGCTTATTTATGTCATCTTCATAACTTTTATGGTTTAGGCATTACCAGACACATTGTCGTGATGACGTTCCTTATCAGCTTTAAACAAAAAGCTGATAAGGAACTTCATCACGACAATGTATCTGGTAATGCCTAAACCAGTTCCTGATCATCCTCTGTTTAATGTGGTTGTCTCATAGATGACCAGCTATCTCGTAAAATCTGTCAAAATAGAATCTCTGTAGCTGGACAGTCTTGAACCATGTGTTCAGCGGCCTCAGTTCCAGTTACACATGAACATTTATGTTTGAGACTATGAGGCGGCACAGATTATCAAGTGTTTTGAGATGTGAGAAGGTATAGATGTCTAAGTATTTTATGTCTGAGACTTTGAGAATGTATATATAGCTAAATACTCTATCTATCAATAAGGTATGGAACGAATTAACGAACGAGCGAATTTTATTTTCAGAAGGTCATACATTGGGCACGCAGGCCCGTGTTACACCCGACCCTTTGAACCACTCTTCTTTCGTAAATCAATTATCTACTGTGCATGTTAAATTCATAGAGGGAAAATAATATCGTCACATTAATGTTGCGAATGAATATTATCATATTATGAGACAGGCAGGCAGACAAACGTACACGTACATGAATAAATAAACACATACATACCTGCATACATACTTACATCATGTACACACCACCCACTCAATAACACACGCATACACTCTCTCTCGCATACGCATATACTCAATCAGAATCACAAAATCACTAATAAAAATTGACTTATACATGTATAAATAATCTCTCTCTCTCTCTCTCTCTCTCTCTCTCTCTCTCTCTCTCTCTCTCTCTCTCACGCTCTCTCTCTCTCTCTCTTACACTCTCTCTCTCTCTCTCTCTCTCACACGCTCTCTCTTTCATACATACAACAAATAACACACAACACACCTTCCCATACACACATAATCGGCACACACACACGTTCACATGCAAATACACAAATACTCACACAGTCGTACATCCACACAATCACACACCCACACATACCTCTTCACACGCACACACACACACACACACCCAACTATACCCACTCACTCTCTCTCTCTCTCTCTAACTCTCTATCACGCTCTCTCTCTCTCTCTTACACACACACACACTCTCTCTCTCTCTCTCTCACGCTCTCTCTTTCATACATACAACAAAACACACACAACACCTTCCCATACACACATAATCGGCAGACACACACGTTCACATGCAAATACACAAATACTCACACAGTCGTACATCCACACAATCACATACCCACACATACCTCTTCACACGCACACACACACGCACACACACACCCAACTATACCCACTCACAATCACAAACACATTAAATCATGCAATCATTTACTCTCTCTCTCTCTCTCTCTCTCTCTCTCTCTCTCTTATGAGCACGTGAGTGGGTGGGTGTGTGTGAGAGATGAGTGTATGGGTGGGGATGTGTGTGTGTGGATTGGAAGGCGGATGTGTGTGGGTGATGAATATGGGGTGGTGGGGTGTGTGTGGGTGGTTGGTGTGTGTTTTTGGATGAGGAATGTGTCTGTGGGTGAGGATGTGTGTATGGATGGGGAGATGTGTGTCTGTGTGAGTGTATGAGTGGTGAGATGTGTAGTTAAGGGATGTGTGATTGGGGATTGGAGATCGAGTACGGGAAGTGGTTGGCGAGTGGGTGGTTGGAGGATGTGAGGGAGGGTGAGTATGTGTGTAGGTTGAGGGTGGGTGGTGGATGTGTGTGTGGGTGCGGGATGTGTGGGTGTGGGAGATTGTGTGGGTGGGTGATGTGTGTAAATGGGGGATGTGTGGGTGGATGCGGGATTTGTGTGTGGGTAGATGTGAGAAATGTGAGTTGGCGGGAATATGTGTGTGTGGGTGCTGGATATGTGGTTGGGGGATGTGTGTTTGGCTGAGTGGTTGGGAGTGTGTGGGTGGGCGGTGGAGAATATGTGGGTGGGTGAGTGTTGGTAGGTTATTGGATAGGCGGAGGATGTGTGCTTGTGGGTGGGATATATGTGAAGGTGGGGGATGTGTGGGTGGGTATGGATGGGTGGATGCATGCATGTGTGCCTGGGTTTGTGTGTGGGTCGGTGGGAGATGTGTGTGGGGGATGTGTGGTGGGTGGGAGATGTGTGTGTGTGTGGGTTGGGAGATGGTGTATGTGGGGGTGTGTGTGGGATGTGTGGTTGGGGGATGGGTGAATGAAAGGGGGCATTGTCACCAACTGGCTGGTGTTAGATCCCAGATGGGCAACCACTCAGCCAAAATCATTTTCTTCTACTGGTGGTTAGTTCTGGATGTAGTTTGAGATCCCCTAACTCTGTCAGAAGGGACTAATTACCACTGACTAATCCCAGAGAGAAAACGTGGAACAAATGTCTGTTATGCTGATTTAAGACACTGTCCCTGATACTCAAGAAAACAGCCAAGAAGTGGCTCGTTGAAGATAGAATATATCTATATAGATTTGGCTGTACTTGGTATCACCAGAAGTGAGAAAGGAGGAGTTAAGACATGCAACGTAATCTGGTTACTTATGACTGCATAGGCAAGATACCTCCCGGACATAGATTCCCACTTCTGGACAATATGTGTGAACCCCCACTAAATGATACAATAATGTGTGTACTTGATACGCTACACAAACATTTATAAACATTTAGAATTATACGGACAAATTGAGTTTTAAAATACAACAACTGTGTTTATTATTTCTAATCTTGATGATCATATGATGATGATGATGATTATGGTATGGTATACGTAACTTATGAGGTCACATAGATCATGCTTCCCCCAGTGAGACGCAGTTCACTGTCAGATTGAAGGAGTCCAAATTGGTCCCTCACAAGGCTAAGTCACTTCCTGATATGGGTTGTTGACTGTCCATTGCTCCTAAGAGATCTGGGTTTTATAGTTTAGAAATTCCATCATAATACTTCGTACAGAAGTCCAACAGAACGAAATGTTAATATTTCTCCAGTAGGTATCCTTATGCTATACGTGAGTTTGCGTCTGAGGATCTTGCTGGCCATGCATGTAGTTGTATTCTCTTCATCCCTGGCTAGTTTCCACGTTGGCTAATTAATATATCCCCTATTAATTAACTCCGCTTATTCTATTTCATGTAGGATGAGTTACCGAGATGGATTAAGTCCCAAGTTCTTTTCACCCCTCCTACATTCCTGTGGACGGTAGTTTCATATGTCAATCAAATTGACCGATGCCCCCCACGCCTGAAACAATGAAACATGCTTTGGCGGCAATGCAGTTGCGTCATTACCTTCCAATCTGCTGTTAACACCCGCCTTCCTGGGTTGCTGGCAAAATGTGTCAGCCCTGTGTTCCTACTTTGCTGCGTATTGCAGTGAGGTGTTAAGGCATCTGGTCCTAATTGCCGTCTTTGGATCACACATTTCAGACGGGTCTGGCTGACCCTCTTATCTCCCATTCTGCCGTGGCTGGTTTACACGTTAGGTCATGTTAACCGTAAGGTGTTAGGTATCAGTCCCTATTCCGACCGCAGGATTCTAAACTAACACGTCAATCTCAACTGACTGGCTCCGCGATGTATCAACTGAAAACAGTGAGTTTTCAACCTTTGATAGCGCCCGCCGACTGGTGCCGTGGTGTCTGGGTGTTACGTTTGATCTGGACATCAAAGCTTTCTCAGACCTAGCATTACAGAAATGATGGGGCGTGCGTGGTCAAAATGTAATTTTCTCTTGTTTGCAATCTCTGTTAGTTTTTCCTTATTCCTTGGTTGGGGACTAGATTATTTTCTGGTGGACAATTATTCTTTTACTTAGAGAATGATAGAATAATTCTTGTGGGCTCTTTAATTCCTTTCAAACTTGTGTCATTCGGATGCTGCCGGGGCTGTCCCGTCACATAGCTTCCCAATTTAAGTAGGTTCATTAATGAAGCCTATAACAGAGCCTCGGCAGCATTCAAGAATGTATCTAAGTGCTCTCCATTCCAGAATTACCTCCAAGTCTGGGTTCCCAATATTCCTTGTGGCAGTGGGTTCTATGAGTCAAAAGAAATATCCCATGTCCATCATCCCAGGATAAATCTTGCAAATCTTTGCTCCTGGTGTTGTGTCGGATTTCCGGGCTATTGCTCGGTAATGTCCTGTCCTCTGGAGGTTTTACTTTTTCCCAGCCGGGAAATTGCAAAATGTATAACAAGATTCTCCTGCGCCGCAGAGAGACTGTTATTGTCCACTCAATTTCTGGCCCTTGTCCTATAAGCAGAGGAAGTGCCATCAGTGTTTTCTTAAAAGAATTGGTCGCAGTAATGTTGCTCCATTTTCTTTTCCTCCGTCGGCCAAAGATCATAATAAATCCTTTAATCTCCTCCTTTTGGCAGGAAATTTGCTAAACATCATAATTTTATGATGTGCATTCAACTCATACTTGCCTCTTTCTTGGTAGGGCGTCCGTTTACTCCCTCCTGATTTAAGAGTTTTCTTCCCTCGATAATTCTTTATCCAGGTGAGTTCCTCTTCAACAGAGTTCCATTTTGAATCTGTGTTTGAAAGTATAAGGCTAGTAGAAGTTGTCCAGCTTTGAGAAATCATGTTGTTCCCCAAGAACTGTGAATTTGTATCACTCCTTGTAGAAGTATACATAAACAGCTGTTCTCCCCATCCAACATTGGTTGAAGTGAAAGGTAAACAAGGTCCTGAGTGTTGAGTATACCAACCGCTCCGGTTTTGTTCCGCTGCAGAGTCCATCATTTGTGATCCCCTGTTAGCTTCAGCTGTGTTGATGATAGGTATTACCTTCATCCTGTCCAAAGAAGTATTTTCTTCTTTGTTGTTAGCAGACATGTTTATCGTCCCTGAATCAGAGTCCGTGGTATAACCTACATGAATGCTTTGTGTATCTTGAGTTTCCTTTTCGAAAGACTCCAAGATACTGACATCGTAAGAATTCTCCTCCGTGTCTTGTTTGTCCTCCATGGCCGGGCTCTCTTGTGCCAAGTCCAATTGAGGTATTCTCTCCCTGGTCTGGTTTTCTTGTGCCAAATCCAATAGAAGTGAATGTTGTGGGGTGTCATTTTCAATGCCATCTCCCACCTGAGATAAGTAATTCATACTGATAATTATTTCATCTTGTGTGGCCACACCGAGAGAAACACTGGAATCCTGTTTTACATCCATTCCAGTCTCAGCTGAATTCATTTCCACTCCTAGTTTCTCTGAACTGAAGGGAATAAAAGAGTCGGGTAAGGTCTCGCCTTCGATCTCTTTAATAGTTTTCCTCAGGTCCTCCTCCTCCTGGATTTTTCTCCTTTGGGAAGTCTTAGGAAGCTCCTGAGATTGCTGGGTTGCCAAGCCAGCTAATCCGCTGTCATTGCGGTGTAAACATTTATCACGTTTGTGACTGGTTACCGTACGCTTGGTACATTTATTCCTATTCCGTTTATTTTTCGGAATTGAGGGGGAAAGCATCTGCCTTTCTGTGCCTAAGTTTTTGTTTTTCTGAGCCATGGGGATTTGCGAAGGAATGCATGCCTCTTCTTTGTGACGGTCAGCTTCCCCGCTTTCTATCAGAGTTTCGGCTTGAGTGATTGGCTTTTCCTCAATCGAGCTGGTAGATTCCTCCATGTTCAGTATTTCAATTTGCTTCTTCTTAATCTCATCTTCTTCAGCTTTGTGACGCATATCTGCTTCTAATTCTGCAAGTCTTTTCATCATTTGTTCATCTTCTTTGTCCCACCAATCCATTTCATCTCTGATAAATAGTTCTAGCTTCTCTCCTATTAAGCTGAGCCTTATGCCCCATCCTCTAGCGGACTCTAAGAAATCTGTGCGTGCATCCATGATCTCTTCTCAGCTTAAACTCAGGTAAGTAATTATATTATTACCCTACAGAGAGCTAGTCAGATTTATGCTAGAGCAGGATAGTGACAAGAGGAACTGACACTGCTATGAGAATGATAGTAGTGAATTTGAGTGAGAAAGTTGATGCAAAGCAGTCCTGTCATACACTAAAGTAATTATGCATTATCAAATTATTCATGATTAAATCAAATGATAAAGCATGTAATCAAAAAATCATCAAGTAAATCATCAATAAACTAATTAATATCACTAATTAATGTGATTATTAATTCTACAGTGGTGAATGATGTATATTAACTCATATGATATTATCCGTTATTAACTTTTTAACAAGTTATTTAAATTCTACAGACTTCCCTAGAAACAAATTCCTAAGTTAATACTTAGCAAATGTAATGGGTGAAGAATGAAAGAATGGTTTATGAAAATCAATAGTCTAGAATTTATTCTCTGATTCTATCATGGATGAGAAGTCCTAATGTGTCAAAATCTTGCCTACAATCAAGCAAGCTATTACATTAGAAATAAATTATACCTAACTAATGCTGCTAAGAATGTAAGTGAGAATGACCTAGGTTCTATCCATGGGCAAGACCGGAATAATACCAGACTAACAGATTTGAAATAGGTTCGTTCCTTGCGAGCGAACCAAAGTGTTCTAGGGTTTACTCCCGGATTCTATAGCGGACGAGCAGACCAATAAGTCGGAAGCGAACCAAAATTTTCTAGGGTGTACTCCCGGATTCTATAGCGGACGAGCAGACCAATATGTCACCAACTGGCTTGAGGTAGCTCCCAGATGGGCAACCACTCAGCCAACATCATTTTCTTCTACTGGTGGTTAGTTCTGGATGTAGTTTGAGATCCCCTAACTCTGTCAGAAGGGACTAATTACCACTGACTAATCCCAGAGAGAAAACGTGGAACAAATGTCTGTTATGCTGATTTAAGACACTGTCCCTGATACTCAAGAAAACAGCCAAGAAGTGGCTCGTTGAAGATAGAATATATCTATATAGATTTGGCTGTACTTGGTATCACCAGAAGTGAGAAAGGAGGAGTTAAGACATGCAACGTAATCTGGTTACTTATGACTGCATAGGCAAGATACCTCCCGGACATAGATTCCCACTTCTGGACAATATGTGTGAACCCCCACTAAATGATACAATAATGTGTGTACTTGATACGCTACACAAACATTTATAAACATTTAGAATTATACGGACAAATTGAGTTTTAAAATACAACAACTGTGTTTATTATTTCTAATCTTGATGATCATATGATGATGATGATGATTATGGTATGGTATACGTAACTTATGAGGTCACATAGATCATGCTTCCCCCAGTGAGACGCAGTTCACTGTCAGATTGAAGGAGTCCAAATTGGTCCCTCACAAGGCTAAGTCACTTCCTGATATGGGTTGTTGACTGTCCATTGCTCCTAAGAGATCTGGGTTTTATAGTTTAGGAAATTCCATCATAATACTTCGTACAGAAGTCCAACAGAACGAAATGTTAATATTTCTCCAGTAGGTATCCTTAATTGCTATACGTGAATTTGCGTCTGAGGATTTGCTGGCCATGCATGTAGTTTTATTCTCTTCATCCCTGGCTAGTTTTCCACGTTGGCTAATTAATATATCCCCTATTAATTAACTCCGCCTATTCTATTTCATGTAGGATGAGTTACCGAGATGGATTAAGTCCCAAGTTCTTTTCACCCTTCCTACCTTCCTGTGGACGGTAGTTCCATTTGTCAATCAAATTGACCGAGGCCCCGCCACGCCTGAAACAATGAAACATGCTTTGGCGGCAATGCAGTTGCGTCATTACCTTCCAATCTGCTGTTAACACCAGCCTTCCTGGTTGCTGGCAAGAATGTGTCAGCCATGTGTTCCTACTTTGCTGCGTATTGCAGTGAGGTGTTAAGCATCTGGTCCTAATTGCCGTCTTTGGATCACACATTTCAGACGGGTCTGGCTGACCCTCTTATCTCCCATTTTGCCGTGGCTGGTTTACACGTTAGGTCATGTTAACCGTAAGGTGTTAGGTATCAGTCCCTATTCCGACCGCAGGATTCTAAACTAACACGTCAATCTCAACTGACTGGCTCCGCGATGTATCAACTGAAAACAGTGAGTTTTCAACCTTTGATAGCGCCCGCTGACTGGTGCCGTGGTGTCTGGGTGTTACGTTTGATCTGGACATCAAAGCTTTCTCAGACCTAGCATTACAGAAATGATGGGGCGTGCGTGGTCAAAATGTAATTTTCTCTTGTTTGCAATCTCTGTTCGTTTTTCCTTATTCCTTGGTTGGGGACTAGATTATTTTCTGGTGGACAATTATTCTTTTACTTAGAGAATAATAGAATAATTCTTGTGGGCTCTTTAATTCCTTTCAAACTTGTGTCATTCGGATGCTGCCGGGGCTGTCCCGTCACAGGCATGTATGTGCTGTGGGTATGTGTGTGGTTGGGTGGTGGATGTGTGTGTGGGCGACACGAGAATGGATAGGGGATGGGTGGGTGGGTGGGGGATTTGTCTCATAACATGGTAACATGCATTGTTTATGTTTACAACATCATTCGACAATGGTTTTTTTCCCTATGTGAATGCACCATGCACTGATGAACGAAAGATAAGTGATTGGAAGAGCCGAATGTAAGACGGGCCTTTGTGCTCAATTTGTTACCCTTTGAAATTAAAGTTCGTTCGTTCGTTCTAGCTCTCTCTCTCTCTCTCTCTCTCTCTCTCTCTCTCTCTCTCTCTCTCTCTCTCTCTCTCTCTCTCTCTCTCTCTCTCTGTCTATCTCTCAGTCACGTGAACTCTCTCCCGCTCATACATACAAACCACACACACGTACACACACTCTTTCACACAATCACTCAAACTAATATTCACAAGCTTCCACTCACACATCGACAACTGTCATGAGCACCAACAAAAACATGAAAACAATTTGTTATACATATGCATTGCATATCTTAAAGTATATTAACGCAATGCAATATTATCATATTGCAATGTGCTAGATGACGAACTAATCTATGTCTGAGACAATTATAAGGTATAGATGATACGCTATGTCTAAGACTTTGAGAAGGTATAAATATCTAACTACCTTAAATATGTGACTTTGATAAGGTATGGATAGTTAATGATTTGGAACAAAAGAAAAAGCAGTTGCTGCAGCAGGATAATCAATATGAATTGCATACATTTAGGTATATTTAGCTCCTGCGAAAAGAAGAGACATACTAGACACAGACACACTTACAAAGAACTCCATCTTACACATGTGAAAACAAAATGTGTGACTTATCCGAAAACAGAAACAATCAGCAAATATGTGATACTGAAGTATTAAAATAAAACAATAAGTATTATAGGACAACAAAGCTCGACCGAACGAACCTTTAGTCAAGGACATACATGACAACACAAACAGCTAAAAAGCTAAATAAAACACAAAATAAAAACATAAATGGTGGTTTAAACCGGTTTAGAAAGGCGCTCCTGGGTTACAAAAATTTGTGTTGCCAAATGATGTGTAAAGAGTCCGATATGGATAGATACAAGGAAGATAACATAGTTATACTGTGGCATCAACAACATTATTAATTCCTGCTGGGTGAATGCAACCTAGAGAGTTTATTAAATGGCTTTCAATGTTAAGTCTAACTGAGTTGTTAGAGAAGCAAGGTTGCAATGCAGTGACACATACATCGTCGAATCCATTGTGGTTAGGAGAATTAAAGTGGCTGGGGACAGGTTTGTCAGCGCCTTAATTAATGTCTCTATGGTGTTTCCTAAAACGGTCGGCAAGGGGTCTGTCAGTTTGACAAATATATTGTATGTCACATCGTTTGTAGATGATAACATATATAAGATTGCGGGATGTGCAAGTGAAAGAATCTTTCAAGGAGAAGGTGTCCCGGGGGAATGTAATTGCCGCGTCTGAAAATAATGTGGGCATGTCAGACAGTTCTTACGGTGGCATTTTTAATATATATATATATATATATATATATATATATATATATATATATATATATATATATATATATATATATATATATATATATATATATATATATTCTTTATGTCTGAGACATTTAGAAGGTATAGCTTGTTAAATACCCTATGTATGAGACTTTGTAAAGGGATAGATAGCTAAATACGTTATATCTGAGTGATTTAGAAGATATAGATGGCTAAATACTCTATGTCTGAGACTTTGGCATGGTATAAATAGCCAAAACTACTGTGCGTGAGGCGGTATAGGTGACCCAGTACACTGAGTTTGACATGGTATAGATCTACACGGGCCTGGTCTTATATGAAAGATCTTCTTCTTCTTCTTCTTCTTCTTCTTCTTCTTCTGCTTCTTCTTCTGCGTTCATCCGCAGTGTTTTTTCAGACGTATTTGTGGTGTGTCTCGTTATGCACCCTTGGACCATAACCCTTAGGCCAACACCCGACATATGTGTGCGTTTTTTTAAACCAGGTTAGCATTCCTGGGATGTGAAAGATATTGATACTTCCGCGAATCCCATTAGCACAGTTGTATCATTGAAAGGCTGCGGAGTGCAAACGATTGCTATCATTGAAAGTAGGGGCTTGGAATGTTAGAACAATAAGTGCAGATAGAAACATTGGATAACATCAAACAAGAAATGGGAAGAGAGAAGATTAACATATTAGGATTGTGTGAGACGAGATGGAAAGGGGCAGGGATTAAGACAGAGAAGGATTTTAAGTTTATATATTCTGGAGAAGAGGAAAGACAAAGGGGTGTAGCAATCATCTTAGATCTGAAAACAACAAAATCGTTTCAAGGATTCTATTGGTAATATTAATCGGCAGACCTTTAAAGGTAAACGTCATTCAAATAAATTCCAACAACTGGAGAAATTAGCAATGGTTAACTAACAAGGCCGCGATGTCCGACACAGTTTTATTTAAATTCCTACCCCCCCCCCCCCCCACTCCCACCCCTCCCTTTCCCGCAGTCGTATAGTCTACTAAAAAAAGTTGGTTGCATGTCCTTCACAGGACATTGCAGTTAACTCCAGTATTATTTTTTCCTGGAAAGTTTGCGTTTAGTAGTTTGTCACTGCTTTCTGAACGACAAGCACTCATATTATTTTATGAGAGCCAACGCAGAGCGGTCTACATTCAAATCGCCCGCAGCAGTGTTTCGAGCGTGGGATAAAGAATTGCGAAGTGCATCCGTTATGCCTTCGTCACAGAGCCGGCTATAGTGATCAACTAGTACATATTTTTCCTTTGGCTCTCAAGGGCGTACCCCCGCTCCCCCCCACCCCCCCCCCCCCCCCCCGCGTGTGTTCCATCACTGGGTGGCTTAGTCATTCCCCGAGCTTCTGGCTTTATTGACCTTCAGTCCCTTGACCCCTTTAACCAGACCATTCGGTTAATTCCATCCACTGATTGCCGCTCAAGACGTATTCGCCAGTAACTATACAGATAAAGTAATCTTAATATTTTCATGTAGTGTCTTTCGTGTAGTTGTGTGTCTGTTTTGTTTTGTTTGTTCTGTGCAGACGAAGGCTTTGGCCGCAACGTCGATTTTGTTTCTTGTAATCTTTCTCTAGTAAAGCTCGCAATCTACGTCTCGATTTTTTTTTGTTTTTGTTTTGGTGATTCATTCATTGCTAACGGGAGAAAGCAGTGCAGATAGTGTAGCGGAAGTTTATAATATCATGGAGAATGCTTTGAAGAAATGTAAACATTTATAAATAAACATAATGTGTAACTTCAATGTGAAAGTAGGAAATCAATATCATGAATGCACAGTAGGTAAACATGGTTTGGGAGAACGAACCGAGAGAGGATACAGAATTGTAGAATGGGCAAAAGAACATGAACTGATTGTCGGAGACACCTGGTTTAAGCAACATCGCAGAAGATTATGGACATGGAGAAGTCCTGACAGCAGGATTAGAAACCAGATCGATTACATTCTGATTAACAGAAGGTTTCGAAGTGTGATAACGTTCGCAAAAACAGTTCCGAATGCAGACTGTTACAGTCATCGCAGATTGGTTATAGGCACATTCAACGAAAAGTTAAACAAGTCAAGAACACATCAGGAAACACAAAATATGATCTATGTGCATTAAAAAAATGACAAGGAAATACAAGACAATTGTAACATAGAAGCAAAGAACCGATTTGATGTATTGTCTGATCCATAGATCTTATTTCAAGATGTCGATGATCAATGGGAATGTTGAAAATTCAATAAATTTTGCTGCAGAAAACAAGTATCCCAAAATTAAAGAAAGTGGGTCGTAAGAAATGGATGACTGAAAGTAATTTTAAGACTACTGGAAACAATAAGACACAGCAAAAATAATCCTGACAAACATGAAGAGTTTAGCATGAAAGTCAGAAAAGTATGTAAAGAAGCAATAAATCATGGCTTGAAAATAATTGCTTAAAATTTGAATAACGAAGACACAAAAAATGATTGCAATACTGCAGAAATCACACAACTTACGTGAAATAACTAGAAAAATTTCCTCAAGTTGAAATAACAAAATTTTTGCACAGAAAGTCGATTGTCTACCACGGTAATTTTAAGCTGACTAACATGTCTTTCTGTTTACACAATTCTGGCTTGCGTTGATAGATCATAATTGCTTCTGCAAATTTTAACAAGCGAGTATTTTGTGTTCTAAACAACACGCGAAATGCAGTGTCTCTGGACACAACGTGACCACTGGCGACAATGTGTCTGCCGATTGAAGACGCCGGGAGCTTCCGGTGTGTCGGCTCCTCGCGGCTAGCCACTCCTGTGTGTTGTATCTTGTTGACCCATTGAGGTATGTGTTCTGACACCCGTTTGTTAAGCTGTCTCCCCTTCGACCAATGTAAACGGCCTGGCATCGCATGTGAATTGGTAAATACAATTGTTTGTGGCGTACAGAGGAACAGGCTCTTTGACTGTGGGTAGGAATGGGTACGGTTTTACATCTAATGACGGGAGTTGCCGCACAGAATGTTCGACCTACTGCTGTGAAACCCGTTTGTAGACGTTGCATTACTTCATCCCTCGAAAGGTTAGCTGGATGAATACCTTGAGTTAGGACTGTGTTACGTCTGTTTTGGGTTTGGGCTTTTGGCAATGCGCTTTATAAATCCTGTGAGTACCCATTCAGGTTTAGACATTCTTCAGAGTTTCAAAATTCCTCTGTCAGTGTGTCCTGGTGCATATCTTTCTAGCACGGTCAAACAAGGCCCGTATAAGCCCCGTTTGTACTGGACGGGTGTGAAGCTCTGAAAATTTAGGTATGGCCAGTCCATGTTTCTTTGCGGTACACGATCTTTAAAATTGAAAAAAAAACAACACAACAGTGAAAATACCAAATTAATGCACAAAATAATTAGGAGCTACTAAAACAATAACGTAACATCAACACGCTGCCGACATCAAAAGAGCAATAATCATAATAGAAAAACGTGTGATTTTACATACATGGTCCATTTTTGAAAGAACGTTATGATGATACAAGAGAAGAACATTTTAATATTAGGGGTAATAATGAAGGGCCATCGAGTCTGAAAATTTGGGAAATTCGGAAAATTTTCTTAACCATATTTAATTGTGACATAATGTCCCATTTTTCTCCCCCGATGGTGTTTCCACCTTGTCGTGGTGGGGGAGCTTGAGTTTCTCAATGACCCTGAGAGCTATGCCGGCGGTAGCGTAGCTACCAGCAGGGCCTCCCAAGCCGGACAGGTCAAAGGGTAGAGAACAGACAAAGAGAAACACCCTGGTCCTCCAGGTTGGGGGTTGAAGCGTGGGGTTAACATCCCCACCTTTGTAAAAACCTTTCTTTGTTACGAAACAAATACATGAGCCTCGATATCGGACTGACTTATCTGGACAACGACCTTGGAACGTTAAAGGACTTTTGAGATTTGGAACATGGAATGTACGGACACTATATCGAGCTGGAGCGGCCGAAGAACTAACCCGGGAGCTGGTTGAATATCAAATGGATATCACAGCAATTCAAGAAATAAGGTGGCCAGGAGAGGGTACTTTAGAGCAAAATGGAATGATTATAATATATGGAGGAAACACCCAAAATAAACATGAATTAGGAACAGGATTTGTCATCAAAAAAGAGTTATGGGGGAACGTTTTAAACTTTAAAGCTTTTAATGACAGGATTAGTAAATTACGAATAAAAGGTAAATGGAAAAATATAACGATGATTAATGTACATGCACCTACTGAAGAGAAAGAAGATGATATTAAAGAAGACTTTTATAATGATCTGGAAGATGTCATAGAAGAAACCCCCAAACAGGACATCCTGATTGTGCTGGGAGACTTCAATGCAAAAATAGGTAGAGAGCAAACTAATAAAAAAGTGGCCGGTATGGAAAGCCTACATACAACTTCAAATGATAATGGATGGAGAGTCATCAACCTGGCAGAAGCCAAAGGACTGCAGATTAGCAGTACCAGACTACAAAGAAAGGATATACACAAACAAACTTGGAAATCATGTGACAAGAGAACCTATAATCAAATAGATCACATTTTAATTAACAACAGAAATGCATCAAACATACAGCAAGTCAGAAGTTATAGAGGAGCTGAGTGCCACAGTGACCATTTCCTCGTTGGAGCAAAATTTAAAATAAAACTTAAGAGAGCTTTCTATACTAAATTACAAAGATTACACCCAACATATAACAGAGAAAAACTACAAGACATTACAGTCAAAGAGAAATTTACAGATGAAATAAAATGTAAACTTGAAACTTTGCAAAACCCTTTGGAGGAAAGCGTTGACCAAACTTGGTTGAACATCAAGAATACAATTCAATCTACCGCAGAAGAATGTCTCGGTGTGTTAACCACGCATAGAAAGAACAGATGGTTCAATCAAAAATGTGAAGAAGCAGTCACTAGGAAGAAGAATGCCAGACATGTATGGTTAAATGACATCAATAACATCCAAAAGGAAGAGCATTATAGAAATGAATGTAAAGAGGCTACAAAAATAGTCAGACAGCAGAAGCGAGAATATATGAGTAATATAATCAAAGATATGGAAACTAATCACCAGAAAAATGAATCCAGAAAATTTTTTAAAGTACTGAAGTCAATGAAACGAGGGCACCAACAAAACACATATGGTTTAAAAGACAAAAATGGGAATATGATAAATACCAATGAGGAAATGTGCAACACATGGAAAGAATATTTTATTGAATTACTAAATTGTGAAGCTCCAAGTAACATTTTCCCACAGGAAGAGGTTCTAACATGCGAACCACAAATTGAAGAACCTACATTTGAAGAAATCCTATATGTAATCACACGACTTAAAAACAATAAGGCAACTGGGACTGATGGAATTGCTGCTGAATTTATAAAGGCAGGTGGCCATGCATTACATCTAAAGCTATACGAACTAATAATAAAAATCTGGAGGACAGAAGAATTACCCCATGACTGGAAAGAGTCATTATTGATACCTATCTTTAAGAAAGGAGACAAGTTCCAATGTGGAAATTATAGAGGAATATCACTACTGTCCACAAGCTATAAGATACTATCCGCAGTATTACTAAATAGACTAAAACCATATTCAGAAGACATATTAGGTGACTACCAGGCGGGTTTTAGACAAAACAGATCAACAATAGATCAGATATTTATCTTACGACAAATAGCCGAGAAACATTGGGAATATAAAAGAGATCTCCATAACATTTTTGTGGATTTTAAAAAGGCTTATGATAGTGTCCATAGGAATAGTCTATGGAATGTTATGCAGGAATTTGGAATACCAAGGAAGTTAATTAACATGACCAAACTATGCATGGAAGATACTTATAATATAGTAACATATAAAGGCAGGAAATCAGACCCCTTCCAAATAACATCTGGCTTGAAACAGGGTGATGCACTATCGCCGCTACTCTTCAATCTGGCTCTAGAGAAAGTTGTAAGGAAGGTAAAGGAGGAATGTGATATTGGAGGAACATCCAAGCTGCTTGGTTATGCAGATGATATAGATATTATAGGGCAAAGTGAACAAAAGACATTAGAAATATTGACTCACTTAAAGGAAAAAGCCCAACAGATGGGGCTGGTTATCAACCAAGATAAGACAGAATATATGGTAATTTCAAGAGACGGAATGGCTAAAAACTCTGGCCACATACAAATAGATAATATGACCATTAAAAGAACGGAAACATACAAATACCTGGGTACAATCTTCAACTGCTCCAACATCATAAGGGAAGAAATACAAACTAGAATCAACTCTGGAAATAAGATATACTATGCACTACAACATCTACTAAAATCAAAGGCGCTATCTCGTAACACCAAAATCACAATATACAAAACACTGATCAGACCAGTTGTGCTGTATGGCTCTGAAACCTGGAGTACAACGAAAGGAGACGAAGCCTTGTTACAAACCTTTGAGAACAAAATTTTAAGACGCATCTTTGGACCCATTAGGGATACACAAAGTGGAGAGTGGAAAAGAAGAAGTAACAAAGACATTTATGATTTGTTTAAGTCCCCGCTAATCACTGGTATCATGAAGGCTAATAGACTACAATGGCTGGGGCATATAGAAAGAATGGAAGATAATAGGGAAACAAAACTCGCTTACACTCAGGAAATAAATGACCGTAGACCCCGAGGTAGACCAAGAAGGCGGTGGAGAGATAATATACATACAGACCTACAAGCACTTGGAATCAACGACTGGCAAGAGAAGGTCCACCAGAGAGACGAATGGAGACAGATTGTATTTGCAGCAAAGAACCTCAATGGCTCGGAACGCTGAAGAAGAAGATAATGTCCATTTCATTCACACCAGTTGCGACAGAAACACAAAATGGAAATTCTCACGAACTGCATAACACTGGTTGGCACCATGCGACATGTTATCATACTTACTAATAGACCTGCCACTAGATGTGACACTTGGGGCCGTATTGCTGATCTGAAATCAATGGTTGAGTAGAAGAAAGAAGCATGGAATAATACAGTGTGGGATATCTCACAGCTTCCAAGCGCGCACTTAGTATTCATCTTTCACGGGAACAAGATGTGCTTTCTGTGTATTAAGTAAAGTACTGTGCTCCTCTCTGTGATTCAGCCAGGGATGGCCCTGGATTATATATATATAGATTCAGATGTTCACGTAAAGGTAGAGCTTTATGTCTGTGGTTTCTATGTGTTTCTGTGGTGTCCCCTGCATAACGAAATGCTGTCTTTAAATTTAAAACAGCCGCCAGTGTTTGTCCCTGCCTCACTCCATTTTGCAATCGATGCATTCGTTCCACTGAAATATTCAATCTAGTCTGTAATCTTAAAGCTTGTGACGGGACAGCCCCGCCAGCATCCGAATGACACAAGTTAAAAAGGAATTAAAGAGCCCACAATATTTTTCTATCATTCTCTAAAAGCATAAACGTCCACCAGAAAATGATAGAAGTGCAAGAGGATTGAAAACAAGAGAAAAATACATTTTGACCACGCACGCCCCATCATTTCTGTAATGCTAGGTCTGAGAAAGCTTTGATGTACACGGCACCAGTCGGCGGGCGCTATCAAAGGTTGAAAACTCACTGTTTTCAGTTGATACATCGCGGAGCCAGTCAGTTGAGATTGACGTGTTAGTTTAGAATCCTGTGGTTGGAATAGGGGCAGACACCTAACACCTTAGTTCAACAGGACCTAACGTGTAGAACCAGCCACGGCAGAATGGGAGATAAGAGGGTCAGCCAGACCCGTCTGAAATAACACATGCCGTAAAAGTCCAGACATTGGGGAGACGGGACAACGTCTGTAGTTGCCACCCCAAAGGAGCAAGTAGGAACACATGGCTGACACATTTCTGACAGCAACCAAGGAAGGCTTGTGTTAACCGCAGATGGGGATGTAGTTATGACGCAACGTCTATTGCATCGCTAGCGAAGCATGTTTCATTGTTTCAGACATGCGGCAGAACATCGGTCAATTTGATTGACAGATGAAACTACCCTTCACAGGAAAGGAGGAGGGGTGAGAAGAGTTTGGGACGTAATCCATCCCGTCATTGTACATGGAAAAATAGGTGGAGTTAATTAATAGGGGATATATTAATTAGCCAACGTGGAAACTAGCCAGGGATGAAGAGAATAAAACTACATGCATGGCCAGCAAGACTTCAGACACATTCACAATAGCGTACCAGGGAAGCCGGAATTTTAATTTCTGGTGAGAGATTACCCTCTCGTTTTGTTACTTCGATACAACGTCGTATGACAGGATTTCCTAGCTATAACCCAGGTAATACCATTATTCTGAGTTTGTCTGCTAGTCTGAAGGCCTTATAGTTTCTTGTTTCTGTTTATTCTCCAAAACTTTACACTCGTGGATTTTCTTTGTACTTAATGTTCCAGTTCTAGCTTTACGATTTCACTGAGAACTATTTTCTTCTTTCAGTCACTACTTGGTTGTCTGATTTGTTGTATGTGATAATTTGGAGACATCCATTATCCAAGCTACATGAGCGTGTGGCTTATGCATGTACAGGAGATACATGTAGATTCATCCTGTATAATGTTAAACATTGGGGAGACTGACTACTTAGGAGAAATTCCTGAGAGCTTACCAGTCTCTTGATAGCGTCCAATTAACATTGATTATTTGGACCAACACTTTGAGTGCCTACCAAGATTGTGGTGAAACCACTTGGTTTGAGGAATGGCACCAGTTCACCTTGTCTGCATGATGTCTGCATGAGGACAGACATGACTTAGGACATTCAATATCCCAGACAGATTCAGGGAAGGCATTTAATGTTCGACAGGACTGTGCGACCAGCCCTTCCGACAAGACAGTATGAATGAATCAGAAAGGGAAAGAGTAAGTGAGGTGAACTTATATGGGAAACACTGCATTACATGAATGTATGTTTTAAGCTATAGATGTTCTAAATGGTTTTATGAATATATATATATATATATATATATATATATATATATATATATATATATATATATATATATATATATATATATATATATATATATATATATATATATATATTATAACTGATATATGTTTATGTAACATGCCATCATCTATCATCATACCATCATATATTATGACTTGAATGTATGTTTATATGAATGTATAGACATATGTGTTTGAGATGTGTAGACGTAGATACTACCCATCTCCGTTCGTTTCATTCCAGATCTCTTAGGAGCAATGGACAGTCAACAACCCATATCAGGAAGTGACTTAGCCTTGTGAGGGACCAATTTGGACTCCTTCAATCTGACAGTGAACTGCGTCTCACTGGGGGAAGCATGACCTATGTGACTCTTA